>JAJAQF010000043.1:1044761-1476562 GCA_020510985.1 Pholidichthys leucotaenia | reverse complement strand
CATGCACTGTAGAGAGTGGACTCTGCCGGACATGTTTATCTATGTTTGGAAGGGGAAACATCTGGAGTCGCTTGGTGCTCTCCAGGGAATGATTTTAAAGCCTATGTAATTGTGATGCTCAGAATCGCATGAGAGAGGAAATTTCTGCTCTAAGTGAACTGTGCTCATTTGGCCTTGATTCGGGCCCTTGCATTCATTCCTCCAGGAGAGAGAAGATAAGGCAGAAGAGAGTTTTGGCTTCCTTAACCCAAACACTGCTGCTGTACAATAATCTGAACTCTCCAAGGACAGCGTTGTCATGGGACTAACATGGAAGTTTACCACCTGGCATGAAGAGAGATAAACTCTGAGGACATGCTTATCTGTGTTTACAATACATGAATAACATCTAGCCGTTGCCTAGGAGACGATTTTTGTTGTGCTCCAGTAACTGATACATTCACACTGATATCACGACTGATATACACACACTGGTCTCTCTTTTCCTTTGTTTTTGTGTGGATCTGTATTGTCTGCCAATTGTGCAACTAGAGGGTTTTTTTCTATGTAATCATAATCTCACTCATTCAATGAGCTTTATTTTGATAAACTGTGTTTTTCTCTCTGCCCAATTGTGTCATCCCTCCCCTCTTCCCTCTTTACCCCCACTGTTTTGATGAGGCGCCTTGTATGGCTGCCGTGTCATTGTGAAGCGCTTACACGAGCGCGCCAATGTCAAGTCAAATTCCTTGTATATTTTTAACATGCTTGGCAATAAAGCTTTTCTGATTCTGATTCTGATTATTAGCACGTTAGCATCGCCATATCACCAAAGACCGTCTCTCTCTCTGGTCTGTGTCTTTCGGTGTCTGGCATGACTGAGCCAAAAATGCAAGTCATCCCAGACCCAGGGAGAGAGCGCTTAACCAATGGCTGGCGTGACCCAGCAACGGCACAGCCATTGGTTACAATAAATATCAACACACAATACTAGGAACTTTATCAGAACCTTCTAGAAAATGTTCCTACTATTTATGAATATATTTATTTAAATACTCATATTCGAATTATGTATTCCCATTGTGAAATGGGTGTTTTTCTTTGTAAAAGTGGTATCAATATTTACAATTTAATTCACGTTAAACTATCTACTCCCATTGTGAAATGAATGTCCCCCCCTTCTTCTTAAAGCGGTATCGACATTCATAATTCCATCACGTTTTTGACACTGGGTTACACTATCCCCCCTTAGAATCATGCAAGTCCCTTTGCATGGGATTAGCTAAATAGTATTGACGGGAGAACTAGTGTTCATGGGAATAATCTTAGGATCTGACTCTATTAAGGCTCTGGTAAAAGCCAGGTCTGAATAATCTTAGGATCTGTCTCTGTTAAGGCTCTGGTAAAAGCCAGGTTTAGTCCTTGAAACAGGGACTGGGCAACAGTTAGGAGAGGGTTTCCCAACTGACTATACTATAGTCTTTCTGGCTGGGAGGTTGTCCTCTCGGAGCGTCTCACAGTCTGTGGGACTTCTTTTTCAGGTTCTTTTTCTTCCACAGGTTCATCACAGGTACCTTTATCAGGTAAGTTGGTTTCACTTTCAGTTCCATTCTCATTGTTCGATGGTTCCACATTTGTTTCTGTTTCCTTCAGGTTTCCATCATTCGGTAAATTGTCACATCTAGGTGAGGTGACATTTTCTATTTGGCTGTCATTCTCAGGCAAGTGAGTTTCAACAGGAATGTCTCCTTTAAAGAACGTCTTTGGATGGGGAATTTCATAAACTCGAGTGAGCTTTATGGGTGTTTGGATTGGTTCTTCTCTGCACCGATAGACATCTTCATTTTCCGGTTCTGAATTCTCACATTCATCACTTTGTTCAAGTGATTGTCTTGTCTTAGATTTGCGGACACGTTTTGGTTGGACAGGTTGTTCTTCAACAGGGGCAAGAAAACCACAGGGAAGCAAGAGGTTGCGGTGAACGGTGCAAACAGGACCATCTTTTGTCTCAGGTTTTATAGTGTAAACAGGCAAGTCACCTGCTTGGCTCACCACAATGTGAATTTCAGCTTCCCACCTGTCTGCTAGTTTGTGCTTGCCTCTGAGGCGGACTGCACGTACCAAAACTCTGTCGCCTGGTTCTAGTTTTGAGGGTTTCACTCGCGTATCAAATCTTGTTTTGTTTCTTTCAGCCATCTTGTTAGCATTTTCTGTTGCTAGTTTGTAGCTTTCTTGTAGAGTTGTCTTCAGTTTTTCAATGTACTGGGAATGTGACTTGACACTTTTGTTGTGAAACGGGAGCCCAAATGCAAGGTTGATGGGCAATCTCGGCTGACGACCGAACATTAACTCATACGGGGCAAAACCAGTAGTGTCATTTTTCGTACAATTGTACGCATGTACATGTGGTTTCACATAGTTGTGCCAATGAGTTTTGTTCTTTTCCTCCAGAGTACTCAGCATGCTCAATAACGTTCTATTGAAACGTTCTACCAGGTTACCTCTGGGGTGATAGGGTGTCGTCTGGATTTTGCAAATGCCCATGATTTTGCAAAGTTCTTTTATAATATGGGACTCAAAATTGGGACCCTGATCACTATGTAACCATTCGGGTATCCCGTAGTTGACAATAAAGTTGTCCCAAAGTGCCTTTGCAACAGTCTGAGCTTTCTGATTGCTGGTAGGGATGGCTACAGCGTATTTCATGAAATGATCAGTTAACACGAGCACATCCTTCGTGTTACTTTGATCGGGCTCAATGGATAGGAAATCCATACAGACAAGTTCGAGCAGTCGGGTGGACTTGATATTGACAAGCGGAGCAGCTCGCTCTGGAGCAGTTTTACGTCTTATGCAGCGATTACATGCCTTGATCTTCTTTTCAATATCTGCCGCCATGCGAGGCCAACAGAACCTTGTTCTGGCAAGATCCAAAGTACGCTCTGTGCTTAAATGGCCCATGTCACAGTGGAGGCTTTGAAAGACTGAATCGCGGAGTTGTTCAGGTAAGACGAGCTGGTAAGTAACATTTCCTCCGTCTTGACGAGTGCGGTAGAGGATGTTATTGCACATTTCAAGTCGACCGAGCTCTCGGAGTAACAAGTTGATGTCAGGAAGCTCAGTTCGTACAACTGGTGGAACTTTTTGTCCAGTTTCAATTTGTGCAATCACTTCTCTTAAACAGGGGTCAGTTCTTTGTTCTTTTTTGATCTGTTCAGGAGTCATGTGGGGTACAACTGGAAGACCACCACAGCCATCTTCATCGGTGTAGTCATCTGGAATGGCGGCTACAGAGAGGGCTAATGAGTGAACCAAAGGGGAGGTGTTGTCTGGAGAGCTACAGACAAGGTGTTTTTCACATATAGCAGACACTACCTCGGAACTTAAACTGCTTTCAGGAAGAGACAAGTGAGTTTGAGTGAACTGCTGTATGCGGTCAAACTCCTTTTGGGACACTGCGTCATCAAGTAACTCGCCATGTGGCCGTCTAGAAAGGCCAGCTGCATCTGAGTTAAGCTTGCCTGCTCTGTATTGGAGCTTAAAGTTAAACGTCGACAGAGCAGCTAGCCACCTATAACTCATGGCATCCATCTTAGCAGTAGTCAAAAGGTACGTCAAGGGGTTACTGTCTGTCACAACAGTAAAATGATTGCCATATAAACAGTCTGCGAACTTCTCTGTGACTGCCCACTTTAGAGCCAAAAATTCTAATTTATGGGCGGGGTAACGGGACTCACTTCTAGATAAGCCCCGGCTTGCAGAAGCTATGACCCTAGTCTGGCCCTCCTGCTCTTGATAGAGGGCGGCGCCAAGCCCTGTAGTGCTGGCGTCAGTATGGAGTGTATATGGCAACTGAGGGTCAGCGAAACCCAGGACAGGCGCATTGCTGAGCTTTTCAATGATGGTTTTAAATGCAAGATCACAGGAAGAAGTCCACCGCTCGCCAAATGGTGTCTTTGGGTCGTGGTATTGGGCAGGCTTAGCTTTGGGCTTTGTGCTTTTGTGCAAAGGAGGGTAGCCTGATGTTAAGTCAGTGAGGGGCTTCACAATGCTGGAATAGTTCTTAATGAACTGCCTATAGTACCCTGAAAAGCCTAAGAACGAGCGGAGCTGTTTGAGATCACGGGGCACAGGCCAGGTACTTGGGGCTTTCACTTTTTCGGGGTCGGTCTCAACTCCTTTACTGGACACAGTGTGACCGAGGTATCTGACAGAAGTTTGAAAAAAATCTGCATTTCTCAGGGAGAGTTTAAGCCCATACTCTTTTAGGCGATTAAGAACTTTCATTAAGCGAGCCTCATGTTCTTTGGGCGTCTTGGAGAATACAATGATGTCATCGAGGAACACAATCACCTCATGCAGATTCATGTCGCCCATGCATTTCTCCATGAGGCGCTAGAACATGCTGGGGGCATTTGTAATGCCTTGGGGCATTCTATTGAATTCCCAAAAGCCCATAGGACATACGAACGCTGTCTTTGGTTTGTCCAGCTCCTCTACCTCAATTTGTAGTAGTACCCCGACTTTAAATCGAGGATGGAGAACCACTGCGAACCGGTCAAGGTGGAAAACGTTTCCTCCAAGTTGGGGAGGGCGTAAGCATCTTTTACAGTCTGAATGTTAAGCTTCCTGTAATCAATACAAAGGCGGACATTGCCATTTTTCTTTCGCACCACTACAATAGGTGAAGAAAATGGGGAATTGGACTCTCTTATCACGCCTGCTTGTTGGAGTTCTTTGAGATGCTTACGGACCGCTTCCAGGTCATTTGGATGTATGGAACGTGCTCTGTGTTTGAACGGTGTTTCATCTGATAATTTAATTGTGTGTTTCACTTGATCCGTTTTTCCAAAGTCAAGATCGTTTTGTGCAAATACTTTGGACATTTGACTGAGTCTTTCTGTTAGGCGCTCTTTCCATTCAGCGCTAATGGGGGAAGAGTCAAAGTTGAACTTCAGAGTGGACTTTGGTTCAGTCTTGGACTTTGTAACTTTCACGGAGTGTTCTTGTGATAGGACTCATTGATATGCACAAATTTCTCCAATGACACACTTCTGAGGGACTGTCACGTCATGTTCCGATTCATTGGTGAGTATAACTGGAACAAGGTAAGGTGCTCTTTCAGGTAAGTCTATGAGACATGGTTTTACTAGGATACCACCAGGTAAGGCTGACATTACCGGTTGTTCTAACAAGACAGATTTTTCACTGTTGCCAGCTGACACAGCTGCAGCGCCATCTAGAACAACTGTTTGGCCTGCAGGAACTAACTGTGGCTCTTTGTTGCGCATGGTCACTAAACCAAGGCTAGTGTCTTTGGACTGTCTGTGCCGTAGCTCAAGGACTTTTAACACTGCCTTATAACCAAGTGACATGGTTGGCTGCAGTTCAGAAAATGCATCAGAGTACAGTTCGTAAAGTACATCTAATGTGTTTGTCCCCATTAACACTAAGGACTGATCAGCTGCACGTACATCAGGAACCACTAAGGCAAGTGTTGGCACTTTGGCTTCAATACCGAGAAAGTCTTTTGGGAAAGTGACATGCATTTCAATGTAGCCTAAATAAGGTACACTCTGACCGTTAGCTCCCTCCACTTCTAACAGCTCAAAAAGTGGCTTAATCTCATGGTTGGATAAGTACTGTCTGTAATAGGACTCAGGGACAGTAGTCACCTGGGAGCCTGTATCTAACAAACAGTTCACAGTACAGCCATTCACTTTCACTTGTGCTGTACTTTTTGTACCAATTAGACCATTAGAAAAGTTAAAGGGGTCTGTTTTGGAATGCGACTTCAGTTTAGCACATGTCTTGAATGGAGCTTTCGGTTTGAAACAGGTCATATCTGAACTAGCCTCTGTTTGTCCTGCAACAGGGGTAAACTTCAGTTTTAAAGAGGATTTGGGGTTCTGACTGTCCCAAATCTGTCTTTTTACTCTTAGTTCTTTGTGTTTTGCAGCTACAAGTGCAGGGTTTGGCTCTGACTCACAAGTGGCGACAATATGCCCATCTTCGCCACAGCGGAAGCAATACCATGGTTTGGGCCTAGTATTGGGACGGCTGGACGAAGGTAAGTTTTCAGGTTTAGCATGGTCAGGTTTTTTGTTTCCAGATTTCTTAGTTGGGTCTTTCTTTGGTGGTGCTTGTTTCTTTTGTTTCACGACAGCAGCTAATTGGCTTTTTAGATCAGCGACTTGCTTTTTCAGTTCTTTCAGACTGTCCCGACTCCACTTCACTATTTGTACTTGTTTCGGTGACTGTTTGTTCATAGGAGGCTGCTTTTGGTTTCGTGGCGCCCAACTGTTTTTTCATGCGGGTGTTTTTAACTTCTTGTCTGTTTTCAACAGTGCGAAGGTGAAGCAATAACTCTGCATACTCAGGTGGATGTTTATCTTTTAGTTCCAGCCGTAGCTCCTTTAGCAGATTATCATCCCAACAGCCTCTGTTAAACTGCTTGAGAAGCTGTTTGTTCGCTTCCTGGGGCTCCAGACCGCCTCTACGCACTGTGAGATTGAGCGCCACCTGCAAACGATGCAGATATGCAGAGGGTTTTTCTCCAAAATTTTGGAAAGTGTTCATGAATCGCACAAGCAGTTCCTCACCGTCTTCAACAGTCCCAAAAGCTGAATCCAAAAGCTGAAGATAGCCGGCAGAGGTGGCTTCAGGCCCAAGAGAGTGAATAACATCAGACGCAGGAGCAAGAAGACTTTCAAAGATCTTGTGAGATTTTTCCAAGTCAGACAAAGAAGTATCTTCCATCATCAAGTCAACATGTGAACGTCACGTTTCATAATCAGCTTCAGTATACGGTTTTGGCGTTTTGCCAGAGAAAGCTCTGATTCTCAAGGAGGAATAGGCGTTTGATGGCTTCTCTGCATTTTTAATGACATGCTCGACTACGATTTTCTGAACCTCGGGTGGGTTAAGATCAGCTGGACTCAACATTTGAGGTGTTAAGTTTGGTCTAAGAGGGCTTTGGAAGAGTGCTTGAGTGGTTTTAGGGGTGCGAGGCACTTCAACTTGGAGTGGAGGAAAGATTCCACTTTGTGTGGGTTCTACAGTAAGGGAAGCAGGATCAATGTCAGCAGGGACCATTTCAGCTGTCTCAGCAGCTTCAATAGACTTCCCTATTGTGGACATAACCTCCCGCAACACCTCTTCAAAACCTTTTCCACTTAGCTTAGCTAAACCCCTCAGGTTGCTAAGATAAGCCTCAGTAACACTGCCCCCTACAGTTTTAGTGTAGACATCGGTTAGAGCTTGAATGCAGTACTTAACCTCAGGATTGTCAGTGGATGGAAAGGAGCACGGCAACGTAGGTGCTAATGCTTCAATGCTTAATCCAGACTCGAACTCTACAATGTGACTTCTGTCAAAGTCAGATGAGTTATCATTAATACTGAGCACCCTACGGATAGTGCCATGTTGCTCTAGAAACTCAAAAATGTCTGTGTCTCCTTCTTTATCCACAACACCACTGACAATGACTGCATTAGGAATTTTGACACCATACTTTTCCACAAAATCCATTTTGGCAGTATATAAACTGTTTGGTCAGGTGTCAACACAGAATTCACATCGGTTGTGCCACACTCCAGGCTCCGGGCTGCGCTCGCCAAATTTTGTAAAATATACACAGTAATACTGTGACACTTGTCTCGCCAAATTTTGTAAACACTAATATACTGTACAGTAATAATACACAGTATGACACTTACTTGTGTGTAGGCATACAATCTTGTAACAATATACAGTGATCCCTCGCTACTTCGCGCCTCACCTTTCGCGCCCTCAGTGCATCGCGGATTTTTCAAAAATATTCATCAAAAATTCAAAATTGAGAAAAAATGGCACGAAAGTTGCCCGGGCGCTAGCAGAAGGCAGGGAGACTACATTAGAACATCAGGTATCAACACGGAGAGCCCGCACAACTCAAAATCCACCTCTCTGATGCTCTCTGATGCTCGGCTCGGGAATCTCGCAAGCTGATTGGCCGAGACGTTTTACCCAGCTTCTCCCCTGCCGAGCGCCTATACTCAGCGAAGGAAGACCGCATTCATTGTTCTTTATCGCTCGTGTTGCTTAGTCTTGCCGCGTGGAACTTTTCGCTGTTCTCTTGTGCCTTTTTGTGCGAAATAGTGCTTGTGACGCCCTTGAAAATGGCTCCTAAACATCCTACGTATGTATGTACACTTACACACACACACACACACACACACACGTATCATATGAGATAGAGAGTGAGAGAATGAATGTACGTATTATTTATATTATTTATACATTATTTTATGTATATTATTTATATTATTAATATTTTATTTACATGTTTCAAACTATTCTTTAATGTTCTAATGATAACAATAATGTTATAATGATAACATATGCATTTATAGGGTTAATATACACTTATTGATATTATATATACAAAAAAAATGTATGTAAAAAAAGGGGGGGGGCGCTACTTCGCGGTTTTTCACTTTTCCCAGTCGGTTCTGGAACCCATTAACCGCGATAAGTGAGGGATCACTGTACCACTGTAACTTTTTCTGTAACGCTCAGGTACCACCACTGGGTAATTGGGAATACCAGGGTAGGACCGTATCTTCACTATTGTGGTGTACGAATCACCTCTGGCGTCACTGTTGTTTGGGTCCAAATGCGGTGCCTTGACGCGAGTATCATCTTCACTTCAAAAAGCCTCATCAGGCAGGCTCCTCGCAATGATCTCTGCTGCCTCGTAACGATGGGCGAGCTCAACAGCCGTGGATAACGTGAACTCCCCTGGGAAGCTCAACAACATTGACTGGAAAGCTTCTATGTAAACATGTTCCGCTAGCTGGTCCCGAATCATTTCTTCCTCCAGGCGTCCAAACTCACATCCCCTCGCCAGCCGGCGGAGTCTGGCCATGAACGTTGATACCGATTTCCCCAGACGCTGGCTGCGTTGTTGAAAATGGATGCGTCAGACTGTGACGCTCTCACACGCACGAAAATGGCAAGCCATTAGCTGCACCACGCCGTCGTAATTGTCGGCCCCATCCAGACTGTTCAATACTCTTTGCCCCTCGGTGTCCAACATATGGATTAACACTGACCTCGCACGAAACCTCTCACACTCGTCGAGGTCCAAGACCATGAGGTAGTTGGTAAAAGAACCAACGAGGCCATGGCGCAGGCGGCGTGCCTGGGGCCTCGAGAAATGCCTGAAGTTCAGCACGAATGAAATCCATTCCTGCTTTTACCTCGTCGCCAAATGTTATGTCCATAACTGGTGGAAATGAGCACACCGTTGTTTGCAGGTTTAACGGAGCTTTATTGCAAATAAAAATTATATATATATAAATAAAGAGGCTTGCGGCACACGCCTGCTGACCAGGTGGCTCCCCAAAGAGGCAGAGCCTCTTCCACCCACACTCTTATACCAGGGGCAACGTCACCACCGGAAACCGGCAGTAGCCACCCCGCAGGCCATCTTACTAGTACAGCCGGTTTACATACACAACATAATCGATAACTTGCATCCCTAAAAATCCACTTTTTGATGACATTCTAATTTATTGAGATGCACCTGTAATATCACAGAAGTCCTATACAATAGGGCTGAAACTAACAATTATTTTGGCAGCTGACTAACGACTATTTTTTCGATTAGTCGACTAATGGCGATTATTTCTGTCATGTCCACCAGCTCAGCTTCCTGCTGGCCCAGCTCCTGTTCAGGGCTCCAGGTCATGTTCTGCCTCACCTGTTTAAGCCGGAACACCTGTGGAAATCACTTGGTTGTCAGTCTCTGCCTTCATATAAGGCAGTCTATTATATAAAAGTTCCCAGAGCTAAATAAAATGATGAGCCATCAAGCATGAGTTGGAAACTTGAACTTGACAGTTAATCAGAAATGTTTGGAGCAACATAGTTAAATAATCGACGTTCAATTCAATTCAATTCAACTTCATTTATATAGCGCCATTTCACAACAACAGTCATCTCATAGCACTTTCAACTGTAGGGAGAACCCCCACAGTGGCAGAAAGACCCCAGCAATCAGGGCGATCCCTTGTGAGCAAGCACTTGGCGACGGTAGAGAGAAGAAAAACTCCTTTTAACAGGAAGAAACCTCCAGGCGAACCAGGCCTCAGGGAGGGGCAGTCATTTGCTGCAACTGGCTGGGGGGTGAGGGGACAGAGAAAGATGAAAGAACAGACATATAGAGAGCAAACAGCACGATGGGAACTCAATCTATGGGAGAGAACAACAGATGTTAATGATCAGCAAAAAAAAAAAAAAAAAAAAAAAAATTCATTGAGAGTGAACAAAGGAGTGAGGCCCAGTGCATTATTGGAGGTCCCCCAGCTGACTAAACCTATTAGCAGCATAACTAAGGGAGGGTTCAGAAACACATGATCCCTCCCTAATTGTGGGCTATATCAAAAAGGAAGGTTTTACCCTACTCTTAAAAACAGAGATTGAGTCTGACTCCCGAATCCAGATTGGCAGCTGGTTCACAGGAGAGGAGCTTGATAACTGAAGGCTCTGCCTCCCATTGTACTTTTGGAGATTCTAGGTATTACAAGTAATCCTGCATTTTGGGAGCGTAGTGATCTGTTAGGATAATATGGTAGTATCAGATCTTTTAAATAAAAAGGGGCCTGATTGTTTAGAGCTTTGTAAGTAAGAAGAAGGATTTTAAACTAATTCTAAACTCTATGGGAAGCCAATGAAGGGAGGCCAGAGCCGGAGAGATATGATCTCTCTTTCTAGTACCTATTAAAACTCTTGCTGCAGCATTTTGGATCAGCTGAAGACTTTTTAAAGATGTTTTAGGACAACCTGATAATAAAGAATTACAATAACCTCGAGCTAACAAAAGCGTGGATCAGCTTCTCAGCATCACTTTGAGACAAGATGCTCCTAATCTTGGCAATATTACGCAAATGATAGAAGGCAGTCTAAGAAACAAATTTAATATGTGAATTGAAGGACAGATCTTCATCAATAATAATTCCAAGGTTCCTCACAGAGCTATTAAGAGAAAGAGTAACCGCATCCAAACTGAAAGTTTGATTTGGAAAAGTATTTCTAAGGTTTTTGGGACCAACAAGAATGACTTCAGTCTTATCTGAATTTAATAGCAGGAAATTACAAGTCATCCAAGCTTTGATTCCTTAAGACAGGCTTCTAACTTGGCTAATTGATTACTATCATCTGGCTTCATTGACAGGTATAATTGTGTGTCTTCTGCATAACAATGAAAATGTATAAAGTGCTTTCTAATAATGTTGCCTACGGAAGCATATACAGTGATCCCTCGCTACTTCGCGCTTCACCTTTCGCGCCCCCAGTGCATCGCGGATTTTTCAGAAATATTCATCAAAAATTCAAAATTGAGAAAAAATGGGCGGGGCGCTAGCAGAAGGCAGGGAGACTACATTAGAACATCAGGTAATCAACACGGACAGCCGCTCAGCTCAAAATCCACCTCTCTGACCACCGCTCCACTCCTCTCCGCCCACCTCTTCACTGCTCGGGAATCTCGCAAGCTGATTGGCCGAGACGTTTTACCTCGCAAGCTGATTGGCCGAGACGTTTTACACAGCTTCTCTCCCTGCAGAGCGCCCATACCCACCGAAGGAAGACCGCATTCATTGTTCTTTATCGCTAGTCTCGCAGCGTGGAACTTTTCGCTGTTCTCTTGTCCCTTTTTGTGTGAAATAGTCTTCCCGTCGAGCCACAATGCCGCCTCCTGCAGCTGCCCTCGACAATCCTGCGCCTCTAGCACCTGACGATGAGGCGTCACCTGAGGAGCAGTAAAGCTCTCATTAACCTGTGCAGTACGTAAATCATCTTCATCTTGAGCTACGTATCTTATTATAAAAATAAAAGAGTTCTAAAAACATATTTATGTACACTTTATTTACATCTACGTATGTATGTACACTTACACACACACACACACACACGTATCATATGAGAGAGTGAGCGAATGAACGTATGTGTTATTTATGGGTGACGTCATTAGGGGTGACGCTACTTCGCGGTTTTTCACTTTTCGCGGTCGGTTCTGGAACCCATTAACCGCGATAAGTGAGGGATCACTGTATACTATAAACTAAAAAGAGTAGGGCCTAGCACAGATCCCTGTGGAACTCCATGACCGAGCTTTGAGTTGAAAGAAAACCCATTATTGAACAAACTGGAACCTATCAGATAAATAAGATCTAAACCACTGCAACGAAGTTCCATTAAGTCCAACATAGTGTTCTAATCTATCAAGTAGAATATTATGATCGATAGTATCAAAAGCTGCACTAAGGTCTAAAAGGACAAGTACAGAAACCAGTCCACTATCAGATGCGATGAGGAGGTCATTAGTGACCCTTCGCTAAGGCTGTTCCAGTACTATGATAGATTCTAAACCCAGATTGAAACTCTTCAAGTAAACTATTTCCCTGCAGGTGGTCAAATAATTGCATAGCAGCAACTCTAAGATTTTGAAATGAAAGGGAGATTAGAGATTGGTCTATAGTTAGCTAAAGCTCCTGGATCTAGTGTTGGCTTTTTGAGTAAGGGTTTAATTACAGCCGTTTAAAAGCCTGCGGTACATGGCCTAAAGTTAATGAAGAATTGATTGTATGAAGAATAAAGCTACCAATAAGTGGGAAGACTTCTTTAAATAACCTGGTAGGAATAGGGTCTAAAAGACAAGTTGAAGGTTTGGATGAGGAAACTATTTTGTCTAACTCTAAAAGATCAGTTGGAGTAAACTCATCAAGACAGACATCAATTGAAGGAGTTGTAGTAGTTACTGTATTTAAGTTAACAGTGGGAAGAATCTGATTGATTTTATCTCTGATGGATGAAATTTTATCTTTGAAAAAGTTCATAAAGTCCTGACCAGTAAGCTCTAAGGGAATGCTAGGATTGACAGAGTCCTGACTCTTTGTCAACCTGACTACAGTACTGAAAAGAAACCTGGGATTATTCTTGTTCTCTTCTATTAATGCAGAATTATAACTTGTTCTAGCTTTTCTAAGAGATTTTTATAAATTAAAAGATGATTTCTCCAAGCTAAATAGATTTCATCTAATCATCTAAATTAGTGAAGCGCCATTTTCTTTCTAATTGACGAGTCTTCTGTTTTAAGCTAGAATTTCTGTGTTGAACCAAGGAGTTAGAAATCTCTGATTAGACTTTCTTTTTTAAGGGGGCCACCAAGTCTAGAATCTGATGCAGAGAAGCTGTAACACTATCTACCATGAGATCAATTACAGAAGGAGCAAGCTGTCTATAGCTTATTTCCGTTGTGTTGACACATGGCATAGAGGAAACAATCGCATAAATTTGGTAACAGCATCATCTGAGAGGCATCTACTGTAGTAATATTTTTCTTTAGGAGCCAAATAGTCAGAAATAGTAAAATCAAAGGTTAACAGACAATGGTCTGACAGTACAGGGTTATGAGGAGACACTACCAGATTTTCTAATTCTATGCCATATGTCAGAACAAGGTCCAACGTGTGGTGGACATAATGAGTAGAATTTCCTACTTTCTGAGAAAACCCCATCGAGTCTAATATTGAATTAAATGCCACATTAAGGCAGTCACTATCTACATCTGCATCTATATTTAAGTCCCCTACTATAATTATTCTATCTGATTTCAGCACTAAATCAGCTAAGAATTCAGCAAATTTGGATAAAAATTCTGAGTAGGTTGATGGAGGACGATAAACTATGGCAAATAAAAATTGGGTTTCGCCTAAAATTGCTAAAGTGCCAATACTGAGGACCAGGCCCCCAAAGGAATTATAACATGTTTTTTGCTTTAGTAATTTGAAATGGTAAATTGTTGCTACTTTTTAGCAACAATTACTACTAATTACTACTAATTGTTGCTACTCTTCCTCCACGACCAGAACTTCTGGGATTGTGACAATTTAAATAACCAGAGGGAGTTGATTCATTTAAACCAACATAATCCTCTTGTCCTAACCAAGTCTCTGTAAGGGATATTAAATCAATCTGACGATCAATTAACAGATCATGGATGAGTAGAAAACTTGGGAGTTAGAGATCTAATATTAACAAACCGCATTTAATTTTAAATTATGAGGAGGAACAGAGGCCAAATCATTCAATTTAGAGGCTTCATGCTTAATTTGAGTTTGACCAACTTTTTGTTTAATCACTTTGGGATACTTATACATTATATTTTTATTTACTTTGGAGGGAGCAGACAATGATTCTCTGATGGGGAAGACAGGGGTTAAGTTGAGGGGTGGCGGATGAAGAGGAGCTGCAGAGAGGCGTGTAAGACTGCGACTCTGCTTCCTGGTCCCAACTCTGAGTAGTCAAGGTTTTGGAAATTTGGATAAAAAAGATGCCAGATTGTTAGATAAATGAGACGCACCATCCAAAGTGGGATTGATGCCGTCTCGTCTCACAAGACCAGGTTTTCCCCCAAAATGAGTTCCAATTGTCAATGTAGCCTACATTGTTTGCAGGACACCACACAGACAGCCCAGCGTTCAAGAATGACGAGCGGCTAAACATGTCATCACTGGTCAGATTGGGGAGGGGCCCAGAGAATACTACAGAGTCCGACATTGTTTTGGCAAAGTCACACGCCAATTCTACATTAAGTTTGTTGACTTCCAACTGCCGGAGACGGATGTCATTAATGCCAGAGTGAATAACAATTGTCGAGTATTTACAGTTACTTTTATCCAGCATTTTCAAATTTAACTCGATGTCGCCTGCTCTGGCCCCAGGAATGCATTTGACTATGGCCGCTGGAGTCTCTAGGTTCACGTTTCTGACTACAGAGTCGCCAATGATCATTTTTTATCTCAGCAGGTGTGTCGCTGAGCGGGGAAAAACGATTAGAAACGTGAACAGGTTGGTGGTTAACCGGGGCTTTGCGGCTAGGCTTCCTTCTCACCGTCACCCACCCAGTCTCCTCGCTGCTGAGGAGGACCGGAGGACCACTAACAGGGCCTATGCTAAACACTTTAAATATCAGTGCAGGAATGTGAGCCTTCACTACACATACAGTGAAAAATTTAGGCTGCTCTAAATTTGTGGTGATTATGGTGATCTTTTTTAATTAAAATGCAAATCATCCATCCATCCATCTTCTTCCGCTTAATCCTTTTCGGGTCGCGGGGGTCATTCTAATTTACCAAGATGCACTAATACTCAGAATGAAGGCTGATATTACAGTGACAGTAACAGAGAAGACAGAAAAGAGGAAGCTGCTCATGTAATTCACTCATTTACTTCCGCTAACATAGAGCAGCAGAACGGAAGCAGCTCAGCTGTCAGCGGCCATCATGAGATGACGGCGCCACGTCTGGGTGGGACCCCAGCTGGCCCAACATGCCAGCATTCAAGCCTCGGCTGGACAATACTTTAGATGGGAAGTTCCATAGGCAACGTTACTGAGGATCTTCAGGTCGGGGAACAGGGAGATGTTGAAGTCCGTACAGAGGGAGCTGAGGAGAAAGATCAGAGAAGGCAAGGACAGCTTCAGGAAGAAGATGGAGGGCAAGCTGCAACAGAGCGACATCAGCGGGGTCTGGAGAAACCTTAAAACCATCTCTGGGCTCCAGAATACCTCCCCCCAGGCCACAGGGGGCAGGGAGTGGGCGAACAATCTGAATCTGTTTTTCATTAGGTTTGACCAACCGCCCTCCCCCCTGACTGCACAACAACCACTGCTGCCTCTAAAGACATCAAGTCCTGCTGCCCACTCCCCACTCCACCAACACCCCCCACTCCCAACACACAGCCCCCCAACCTGACCCTGACCAAGACCCAGGTGAGGACGGAGCTGAGGAAGATCAAGGTGAGGAAGGCGTCGGGACCGGACGGCATCAGTGCAAAGCTCCTCAAGTCCTGTGCAGAGCAGCTGTGTGGGATTGTGGAGTACATCTTCAACCTGAGCCTGAAGCTGGGGAGGGTACCACAGCTGTGGAAAACATCTTGTGTGGTACCTGTACCAAAAACTTCCCACCCCAAAGACCTGAACAGCTACAGACCGGTGGCCTTGACGTCCCACTTGATGAAGACCCTGGAGAGACTGCTCCTTGTTCACCACTGCCCCCTGGTGGGACCAGCGATGGATCCACTCCAGTTCGCCTACCAGCATGGCATTGGGGTGGAGGATGTGGTGATCTTCCTCCTTCACCGTTCTCTGTCCACCTGGAGAAGCCCGGGAATGCGGTGAGGATCATGTTCTTTGACTTCTCCAGTGCTTTCAACACCATCCAACCGATGATCCTGAAGGACAAGCTGCTGCGCGCAGGGGTGGACCAGCACCTGTCATCATGGATCCTGGACTACCTCACGAACCGGCCTCAGTTTGTGAGAACCCGGGACTGTGTGTCCGACACGATCATTGGTAGCACAGGGGCCCCCAGGGAACGGTTTTGGCTCCCTTCCTGTTCACCCTTTATACTGCGGACTTCTCACACAACACAACACACTGCCATCTACAGAAGTTCTCTGATGACTCTGCGATCGTTGGCCTCATCTCCAATGGAGATGAAGCTGAGTACAGAGGGCTTATTCAGGACTTTGTGGACTGGTGTCATCGGAACTGCCTCCAGATCAACGCGAGGAAAACTAAGGAGCTGGTGGTGGACTGCCGCAGGCAAGGACAACCCCTCACAGCACCAGTAAATATACAGGGAACAGACATCGAGATGTGACATCCTACAAGTACCTGGGTGTTCATCTGAACAATAAACTAGACTGGTCACACAATACTGACGCACTCTACAAGAAGGGACAGCGCAGGCTGTTCCTACTGAGGAGACTCAGGTCTTTTGGTGTACAAGGGGCGCTGCTGAAGACATTCTATGACACGGTGGTGGCATCAACCATCACTTTTGGAGTGGTCTGCTGGGGCAGTGGCATTACAGCAGCCGATAGGAAGAGACTGAACAAACTGATCAAGAAAGGTAGCTCTGTCCTGGGGCAGTGTCTTGACCCAGTGGAGGAGATAGGAGAGAGAAGGATGAGGGCTAAACTGTCATCTTTGCTGGAGTCCGAGTTCCACCCTATGCAGGACATACTGAATGCACTGAGGAGCTCATTTAGCAGCAGACTACATCATCCTAGGTGCACAACCGAGAGGTTTCGCAGGTCCTTCCTACCTACGGCTGTCAGACTGTACAACCTAAGCAGGGCTGCTCGCGGAGATAGCAAAAAGGCATAACAACCTAATAGTTTTGAATGCAAAAGACGCAATAGACTTACACAATGGTCCCCTCTGGTATACAACTAGGAAAATACCGGTAGCTACGGAGGGTGAGAATATGTATGGGCACATAATCATACCATGTAGGATAACTAAGTAGACGGTTATGCTGTTTCATTCCATCTAGCAACAATGCTCCGCACTGTGTGTGTTTATACATTTACATATTTATTCCATCTAGCTACAATGCTCTGCACTGTGTGTCTATATATATATATATATATATATATATATATATATATATATATATATATATTTATAGTAATATGTACATATGTATACTAGCTGCTCTTGTTTTTTCTTGCCTTCTGATTGTTGCTCTGAGTGTTGCTATCCCTGTGCTGTTGCAATCCTGGAATTTCCCCGTTGTGGGACTAATAAAGGCTTATCTTACTGTGGAAAATTTTAAAAACAAACAGTATAAAATTAACATATTCTGCTATGTTTACTGCCCCCCCCCCGAAAAATATGTTGCCATGTGCCAAGGTCTTTAAGCCAGAGGAAACACTGGTTATATTTACTAGTTCAGCGAAAACGATATAATACAGATTTAGTCCAAATTCCATGCATCTATTCATTGTTTTAACCACCGTTAAGGCTTCAGGGTCAGCAGGACCTAAAAGAGAAGACGCTCCAACCAGACCATCAGATGTTTCCACCAACACCAAAATCTAATCAAAGTTCTGTTGTATTGCTGCTGCATATACTTCAGGAAAGTCACTACTCCTCTGCCCCCCCTCACCCTCTCAGGCTCTCCCATCACCACTGCTGATTCCTTCCGCTTCCTAGGCACTACCATCACCAGGGACCTCAAATGGGAGCTGACCATCAGCTCACTCATCAAAAAAGCCCAGCAGAGGATGTTCTTCCTGCGGCAGCTGAGGAAGCTCAAGCTACCCACCAAGATGTTAGTGCAGTTCTACACAGCCATCATCGAGTCCATCCTCACCACCTCCATAACCGTGTGGTACGCAGGAGCCACTGCCAGGGACAGACTAAGGCTGCAGCGCGTCGTGCGCACTGCTGAGAAGGTGATCGGCTGCAAGCTCCCATCTCTCCAGGATCTGTACATCTCCAGGACCCGGAGGCGTGCTGGCCGGATCATAGCCGATCCCTCACACCCTGGTCATGTACTGTTTGCCCCCCTCCCCTCTGGTAGAAGACTTCGGTCCATCCAGACTAAAACCTCCCGTCACATGAACAGCTTCTTCCCCTCTGCCATTAGACTGCTGAACACTAAGTGACTCTCGTGCACCATGTACAGCAGCTCAACCAGACTCATGTCAATCATCACTGTTTTCTTCCTGCATTACCGACTGCACTATATAGTTCTCCACAGTATCTGCTGCTGGCTAATATATATTTTAACTGTTGACCAGTATCACTTAATCTTATCCTACACTTTATTACATGTATAGTTTATTTCTCTTATCTTATCATGTTTAATGTTGCAGCATTGTACCGAGACAAATTCCTAGTTTGTGTACTACATGAACAATGGCAATAAACCTGATTCTGATTCTGATTCTGATTCTGATGTCAGCAGACTATTCAGAACCGATCCTCTCCAGACGTACCTGACTCAGGTTCTCCGCTTCTTCTGCTGCAGTTACATGGGCAAAATTTCTTCAATCTGATTACAATTCAGATCAGAATGTTACTGTTTACATGGATCCTGAAAAAGCTGATCTGATTAGGACGTGCGTTTCCATGTGTCACACGCTTGAATGGAATAAATCATTTTGACATGCGCACATTTCGACATTCAAAAAAATAGAAGCAGCAACTTCCGGTGTTAGCGAGCCCCGCTTCGTGTCGAAATTGACCTGTATCGTGTTATTCAGACTGTACTTTTGCTTCTGCTGGTCTCCCTAATGAAGCTACAAGTACAAACTTCTGCATATGATGAACAGCGGGAGACAGCAGGACGATACAGACCAGTTTTGTTTTACTCCCGCTATGTTTTCCGTTAGCTGCTGCTAAGGCGGAAATACGTCACGTCGACGTGCGGCTGGTGTACAGACATGCGCAGTAAACATATTTTCTGCCCTACAGTGTTTTCATGCGCACCATTCGGATTAACAATCGGCATAACCCACCCCTCTCAATCGGAATGATATTTTGATCCGAATGAGCGTGATCGGGTTAGAATATTCAGAATGGTGTGTTTACATGAAGAATTTTTATTCCGATCAGGCTTTTAATCCGGTTACTTTTGTCCATGTCTGAAAAACTCCAGACTGATGACTTCCTGTTTGACTCCCTCCATGTTGCCAGATATGGCAGAACTAAGCCTCTCACCACTCTATGACCCCACACTTGGGCCAACTCAGCTCTGGATGGGGCCACAAGTGAGCAGACTGGCTGTCATCTGCTGCCTCCATCTGTCTGCTGAAACCACAGCTGACATGGAGTCATTTGGTGTTTTAATAAAGGCCATGGTCAGTCTTCAGCAGTTTATCAGGAGCTGCGAACTGAGAGACGGAAATTAGGGACAAATCTGCAGGGATGAAGGTGCAGCGACATGATAAAAGCTGAGATTTTAAAAAAGAACAATTTAATTACACTGAATAAAAAAGTAGTCAGTACACAGATGAGCATTGCACATTTACAAGAAAACGGCTGAAATTTCTGTGAAAAAGTTACAAACTTATTAGAATAAAATGAGAAATTTTTGAGGAAAAAGTTGCAAATCTCCAAGAAAAGTCACAAATTAATGAGAAAAAAGTAGAAACTTTCCAGAAAAAGGTTGTAAATGTATGATTAAAGTCAAAAAATTGAGAAAAAATTAAAAGTTACAAGAAAAAGTTACAAATTTAATAGAAAAAATGAGATTTTTTGAGGAAGAAGTTGCAAATCTACAAGAAAAAAATTGAACATTTACAGGAAAAAGTAAAAAAAAATGCTGAAAATTTACAAGAAAAAGTTGCAAATTCATGAAAAAAATGAGAAAATTTTGAGAAGAAAATTTCAAGTCTAAAAGAAAATGAGAAAAAAGTTTCAGATTCATGAAGGAAAAAAATAATTTACAGGAAAAAAGTTGCAGATTTTTCAGGAAAATGTTGAAAGTTTACCAGAAAAAAGTCAAAATTTTGATGAAAGAAGCTGCAAATCTTGAAGATTTTTTTTTTTTTTTGATATTCTTTATTGGATCAGAACAAGTTTACAAGTAATCAGCATACAGTATTTGAAGAACACAAAACACCTGGCTTGAGAACATTGAAAGTAAAACATAACTAAGGAGCCAGAGGGTAAATATAAAACAGGGTATACATGTATTTATCAAATTAAATAAAGCCATTGAATTTGCAGCAAGCATCATAGGTTAGCATAGCATGCTGACTTTAGAGAGTTATTTTTTTAATATTGTGTAGTTCAGTCAACAGTCGTACAAGAGGTACGAAGGATAAATAAAATAGTAAGTGTAGTAAATAATAATAAAATAAAGTAAATAAAAGAATAATAGAGTAGACAGAGAGAGAAGGGGGGGGGGGGGGTCTTTCCAGTCCAGAGTGTCCAGAGTGCTCGGGCTTGTCCATGAGTTTCCCATCATGGACCCAACAGTGGAGTTTCCCAGCATTCCGCTTCTTCATGTGTTTCAGTGATGAGAAAAAAAGGCAGAGTTCTTTATGAAATGCATTAAAATTAGGCTTGCATTTTAAAAATCTGTTTTTGTGTACATAAAATTTTCCCAAGATTACGAGGGTGTTAATAGACATATCATGCAATGAGTTCTGAATAATAAAGCCATACAGAACATTCTGACAGTTAAAAACAGGGGTTGGTCCATGTTTAGATAACCAGTGATGAAAATCATCCCAAAACGCATTAGTGTACATACAGTCAAAGAAAATGTGATCTTGTAGTGATGTGTAGCACCTTGGGAGAGCCAGATTGTCTAGCATCTCAGACAAGAGACAGTGGATAAGCTTAAGAGAACAAAGAGCAGGGGATTCCTGGTGGGATAGCAGGAAGGAGTCAAGGATGAATACAGTGTGATGCAAATGTCATGTTGTGTGTGAGAAAAATGCCATGAAACTAGAGAGAGGAGTTTCTGCTTGAGAGTCCATTCTGTTCTGTGCTTGAAAGATAGAGTGTGTAATAAATCGTCTGAAATGATTCCACCTCTAATTTCACACACTCCACACTGGTGACCCAAGACGTATTATGAAACACGAGGGAAGATCCCCGGAGCCGGCCCGGTCAGGAAGCTACAACGAGGCGGCAGCCATCCCACAGGCAGCCCGAACTGGAACCCCCAGCCACGCGTGTGCGGTTTCAGTCAAGCTACCGGATTTCTGGCAGCACAACCCGCACTCTTGGTTCCACCTCACCAAGGCCCAGTTCGCCCTCCGGGGAGTAACGGTAGATGACACCAGATTCTACCGTGTGGTCGCAGCGCTCGACGCCCGCACAGCTCAGCAGGTAGCGAGCCTGCTCTATCAGCCACCAGCCAGCAGCAAATATGAAGCGCTCAAGGCTGCATTCATCCAGCGCTACACACTCTCGGAATGTGAGAGAGCAGAGAGGCTCCTGGCACGGACCGAGTTAGGAGATGGTTCAGCCGTGGACCTGATGGAGAAGATGCTGGCGTTAATGGGCACGGACGACGGGTACTTTCTGTTTGCCCACCTCTTCCTCCGGAACCTTCCAACAGCGGCGAGAGCGGTTCTGGCCAATTCGCCTTTGCTGGCCGCGCGCGACTACCGTGCACTAGCCCAGGAGGCAGACCGGATCATCATCACCACCAGGGCGATCACAGTCAACGCGGTAGCGGCAGAGCCCAGCGAGACGACCAGAGGAGGCGAGGAGCCACTGACAGTAGCAGCAGCGGGGGCCAAGAAGCGCCACAGAGACACGCTCTGCTTCTACCACCGCCACTTCTGAGAGAAGGCACGCAGATGTGCGTCACCGTGCCAATTCAAGCGCCCGGGAAAACGCCAAGGCCGGGGCCGCGACCCTCGATGAAGAGAACAAGCTGCTCTACTTAACGGATGCACGCTCTGGGAGGCGTTTCCTCGTGGACACCGGAGCCCAGAAGAGCTTCATCCTGCCGACCTACGCTGACCGGCTGGCAGGACCTAGCGGCCCCGGGATGTTGGCAGCAAACGGCTCGGAAATTAAGACCTTTGGTGAGAGGACTCTGCTCTTATCTCTACACAGCCATACATACGAGTGGACTTTTGTCATAGCAGCACTGAATTACCATATCCTGGGGGCTGATTTTCTGTGTGCACATGGTTTACTGGTTGATGTTGCTAACAGGCGCCTGGTTAATGCACTGTCCTTTGACTCTCTCTCCTGTATAGCTCGAGTGACCCAGCCAACAGCACAAGCCAACGTCACAGCTCCAGGCAGTAAGTTCCACACACTGCTCACTCAGTTCCCAGCACTCACAGCCCCGACGTTTTCCGCGGCCATCGATAAACACGGGGTGGAGCACTTTATCACCACCACTGGGCCACCCGTTTTTGCAAGATCTCGGCGCTTGGACGCAGCTAAACTGGCCATAGCACGCGAGGAGTTCGCCAACCAGGAAAGGTTGGGCATCAACAGGCGCTCAAACAGCCCATGGGCTTCCCCGCTACACATGGTCCCTAAGGCTGAGGGATCGTGGCGACCAAGCGGTGATTTCTGCAGGTTGGACAACGCCACAGCGCACAACCGCTACCCAATTCCCCACATACAGGATTTTTCCGTTCACCTCGCCGGAGCACGCATTTTTTCCAAAATAGACCTGGTCCGCAGTTACCACCAAGTCCCAGTGCACGCGGGGGACGTACCCAAAACAGCTGTAATAACTCCGTTCGGTTTATTCGAATTCCTGCACATGCTATTCGGGTTAAAAGGAGTGGCACAGACGTTCCAGCGCATGATGGATGCAGTGCTGCGCGATCTCCCGTTCGTGTTCGTCTACCTGGACGATATCCTGGTAGCCAGTGCGTCCGAAGATGAACACGAAACCCACCTCAGGACGGTTTTCTGGAGGTTGGAGGAGCACGGGTTAATAATCAACCCGGCAAAATGCCAGTTCGGCGTGACGGAGATTGATTTTTTGGGGCACCGCGTCT
Source organism: Pholidichthys leucotaenia (assembly GCA_020510985.1). Taxonomy (NCBI): domain Eukaryota; kingdom Metazoa; phylum Chordata; class Actinopteri; order Cichliformes; family Pholidichthyidae; genus Pholidichthys; species Pholidichthys leucotaenia. The sequence goes on along the minus strand of JAJAQF010000043.1, from coordinate 1,453,252 downwards.
CTCCCGAAGGAGCGATCCCGCTGCCTGACAAAGTGCGCACCGTAGCGGATTTTCCCCAGCCTCAGACAGTCAGGGTGCTGCAGGAATTTTTGGGAATGGTGAACTTTTATAACCGTTTCCTTCCCCGCGCGGTGCAGCTCATGCAACCATTATACGCCGCGCTCAAGAAACAGAAACCCACGGATAAGGTCGAATGGATCCCGGAGCGAGAGTGGGCATTCTCGGAAGTTAAAGCAGCCCTGGCCAACGCCGCACTGTTGGCACATCCAGACCCAACGGCCCGCATAGCGCTCACCACTGACGCTTCAGATGTGGCCATAGGGGCTGTCGTGGAGCAGCGCGTTGCCGGGGCTTGGCAGCCGCTCGTCTTTTTCAGCAGAACCTTGCGCGACAAAGAACGTAAATACAGCGCGTTCGACAGAGAGTTGCTGGCTCTCCACCTGGCCATACGCCACTTCCAGTTCTGGCTGGAAGGGCACAGCTTCACCGCGTTCGTGGACCACAAGCCGCTAACATTCGCGATGGCCAAGGTTTCAGAATCGTGGTCGGGCCGGCAGCAGAGACAGCTGGCTGCGATCTCAGAGTTTACTACCGATATTCAGCATGTGTTGGGTAAATTGAATGTAGTGGCGGACTGCCTCTCGCGCGCCGTGGTGGCCCCGGTCTGCGTGGGGATAGATTATGCAGCCATGGCCGCGGAGCAGATTAGCGATGCAGACGTGCACACGCTCCAGTCTGGACCAACAGGGTTAAGGCTGGAAAGCAGGGTGCTGCAGGATGGCGCCCCCCCCCCCCCAATCTGCGATGTCTCCACGGGTCACCCGCTTCCGGTGGTCCCGGCCGCGTGGCGCCACCGCGTGTTTGAGTTGGTTCACACTCTGGTGCACCAAGGAGTGCGCGCATCGGTCAAAATGGAGGGAGAAAAATTTGTGTGGCCGAGCCTTCGCAAACAAGTAAAAGAGTGGGCTGCAGCCTGCATGGTGTGCCAACGAGCCAAGGTACACAGACACACGAAGGCTCCCTTGGAGCCGTTTCGTATTCCGGCTAAGAGGTTCGACCATGTTCACGTGGACCTCGTGGGCCCCCTCCCGCCATCACAGGGGTGCACGCACCTCCTGACAGTGGTGGACCGCGCCACACGCTGGCCAGAAGTGGTCCCGCTGGCGGCAACCGCGTCCGCGGACGTAGCACGCGCTTTTTTAACAGCATGGGTGGCGCGTTTTGGAGTCCCGTCGGACATTACGTCCGACAGGGGCCCGCAATTTGTTTCCGAGCTCTGGTCTGCGATGGCCTGCAGCCTGGGTGTTACAATTCACCGCACAACCGCGTACAACCCACAGGCCAATGGGTTATGCGAGCGTTTTCATAGATCACTGAAAGCAGCAGTCAGGGCTTCATTGACGGATGCAAATTGGGTAGACAGGTTGCCGTGGGTTTTATTGGGGTTGCGCTCCGAGCCAAAAGAGGATCTGGAAGTTTCCCCGGCAGAGCTTGTTTTTGCGCAGCCACTACGGCTGCCCGGGGAATTTTTCTGGTCCTTGCCAGGTTTGGGAATTAGTGTGATGACTCCTTGTTTCATAGTATTTGGTAAAACTGATGTAGCACGGATTTCCTCTAACATATTAAAAAATAAATCTTTTAGGTTAATCCAGAAGTGCCTGTAAAAATTGGTTGTTAAGCCTCTGAGCCAGGTGATTTGTCTAGAGCTAAGGATTTTAGAGCGTTTTCTACTTCCTCCATCTGGATCTCTGCATCACATGATTTTCTAAAACATTCATCAATTTTCGGTATCTGTCCTGAAATGGACTCAAAGAAATCCTCTGCACTAGTGTGTGAGTAAGAGGAGGAGTATAATTCACTATAAAATTTAAATATTTCTTTAGAGATCCTCACAGAATCAGTACATTCCTTGCCATCAATTATAAGAGACTTAATGGCATTTCGTTCTTGTCTCCTTTTCTCAAGCCTGCAGAAGTATGTTGAGCTTCTCTCTCCCTCCTCTATCCATTTCGCTCTCAACCTAATATATGCTCCTTTGGCTTTATTACAGGCCCGGTACCGTGGCTCTGAGAGAGATCCGTCGCTACCAGAAATCCATGGAGCTGCTCATCCGTAAGCTGCCCTTCCAGCGCCTGGTGAGGGAGATCGCTCAGGACTTCAAGACCGACCTGCACTTCCAGAGCTTCGCCGTCATGGCTCTGCAGGAGGCCAGCGAGCCCTACCTGGTGGGTCTCTTCGAGGACACCAACCTGTGCGCCATCCACGCCAAGAGGGTCACCATCATGCCCAAAGACATCCAGCTGGCCCACCGCATCCGCGGAGAGAGAGCTTAGACTTTCTGCTGCACATTCACCAACCACAATGCTCCGCACTGTGTGTCTCTCTCTCTATATATATATATATATTTATAGTAATATGTACACATGTATACTAGCTGCTCTTGTTTTTTCTTGCCTTCTGATTGTTGCTCTGAGTGTTGCTATCCCTGTGCTGTTGCAATCCTGGAATTTCCCCATTGTGGGACTAATAAAGGCTTATCTTATCTTATCTTATCTTATTAATATAGATGTTATCTATAAAAAAAAAACATGTAGGTTTAGGGCGCTCGCGCACGCAGCGACCAGCAGCCAGTGGCTTGTCACCAGACTGCAAACCAAGTCTACCTACGGGTACAAATAAGTAACAAAAAAAAAAAAAAAATTTTACAGGGATGGCAACAGGAAATTCTGATTTCAGCTGAAATCTAATTTGGTCGATTGACTTATGGGGGGGCCATAAGTCAATCGGCCAAGCTGGGAGGTTTTCAGTAAAACAGAAGTAATTTAGACTGAAAATAATGATAAAAAAAAATTGAAATACTAGACTTAGATAAATCATTAAATTTAATGAAAAGTTAACTTACTTTTTCTTCAATGTTGTCTCACTGTCTTTAGTCCAACATATTTAACAGTTCTATAAGAGTTTATTACACTATTTACACTGGTCACCAAGTCACTTCTAATGTGAAACTTTCTTCCTTTTGGCAGCAAGCTGTGTCAGTCTCTGAACTTTGAACTTCATCTCCTTTTCTGGTTTCTTTAGAAACTGTCCGAGTGTTTCTGTTACCTCGTCGAACTTTGAGCCAATTTTCACCTTTACCATCACTTTTCTCTCAAGCCAATTCCATCGGAACTTATTTTTGACACTTTTGTCTATTTCTAGCACTGATGACTCCTGATCCTTTGATAAAAATCTCATAATTACACTGAAAACAATACCGAAAGCTCAGAATTCCAACATGAACCAGGGATGTGATTTGGAGTTGGGGAAATTATCTGAAAATTTAGCAGGGGGTCTGGGGGACGCAGTCCAGTCCCAGCCCCCCGAAGCTCCTGGGTTTTTATGATTTTTAAGTATCAGAACTGTGCTTAAATGACATAAAACAAACAGCTGAATGCCACTTATTACTGTATAATATTGATTTATGTTCCAAGAAGATAGCATTCCTAAAATATTCCAACAAGCATTATCCATCACATGCTTTAACACTTGATCAAATCAGTTAATTTTATCTGTTCCATAATAGAAGTAAAATTCCAACATATCATTACTTCTTATAATTTCAGCATTCATTTCAGATCACCAGTTTCAATCTCCATTGAGTCTTGAGCTGTTCATTTTGCACAATCACTGATGTAGCTAAGTCTTAGAAATATTCAAAAGTTATGAGTCAGTGTCCACTGTGCACTGTCAATTTCAAACTGTTTGGAATCATAAAAGTAATGTAACTAAATTGTTTTGCTATTTTTTCTCCTCAACATCAATGTCAGGGCGCTGCAGGAGTTTTTGGGGATGGTTAACTTTTATAACCGTTTCCTCCCCCCGTGCAGCTCAGCTCATACAGCCGTTGTACGCCGCACTCAAGAAACGGAAACCGGCGGACAGAGTCGACTGGACTCCTGAGCGGGAGCAGGCGTTCTCTGAGGTTAAAACAAGTTCTGGCGAATGCTGCACTACTGGCGCACCCAGACCCGGCGGCTCGGATAGCGCTCACTACCGACGCCTTGGACACAGCCATAGGGCCGTCGTGGAGCAATGCGTTGCCGGTTCTTGGCAGCCGCTCACCTTTTATAGCAGGTCTTTGCACGACAGTGAGCGTAAATACAGCGTGTTCGACAGAGAGTTAATGGCCCTCCACATGGCCATACGCCACTTCCAGTTCTGCCTGAAAGGGCGCACCTTCACTGTGTTCGTGGACCACAAGCTGCTAACGTACTTAACGTACTTTATCTTCCTGGAAGATAAAATAAAGCGGAATTCGGCGAATTAGCGGAAAAATCACATCCCTGAGAACACGCCGCCATGAATTTTTGACAAAGCATACAACGAGCCATTTGATTGGTCCAATCGTTTGCAACTATCCAATCACAGGGCTGTTTACAATACAGCAGTAGCTTGAGGACAAAACATCTGGGTTATCACAGGAGACTTGACCCGGGGAAGCGCCGAGTGCTTATGTAATCGTGTTGATTTTCGCTAAAATCGGTAACAATAAGGTACCTTACCCCCCTAAAAATTTTCTCAGCGGATTTAGATGATTCACATACCTGCCAACTTTTCAAACCTGAAAAGCCTAGTAGCTAGCCGAGGTCCAGGGGCCGTAGGCCCCGGTAGGTCCAGGACAAAGTCCTGGCGGGGGGTTCAGGGGGGTGAAGCCCCCTGATGCCAAACAAATATTAGCATTAAATCAAGTTAGAATGTAGCTAACAACCTCATATTTCTTCAACTTTCAAACCTGAAAAGCCTAGTAGCTAGCCGGGGTCCAGGGGCGGCAGTGTCAAACAAATATTAGCATTTGACATAGAAGTCGCATATTAATTATATTAAAGGTAAAATATCGAAATCAATTGCAATACTACACAGAGTGAAATATTTGCTGAATCAACCCACATTATATACTTTGTATCATTCATTAATACTCCCATACATGAAATATTGTACTGAAGTATGGGGAAATACATATAAAACAAACATATATCCAGTCTTTATGCTTCAGAAGAGAGCTATTAGAATAATAAACAAAGCTGCTTACAGGGAACCAACAAACCCACTTTTTCTTAAATTAAAAGCTCTCAAGTTGAAAGATCTGGTTGACTTTAAAACTGCAGTAATAATGTTTAAAGCTAAGAATCTATCACTGCCCGCAAATATCCAAAAGTTGTTCCAAATAAGGGAGAAACAATATCATTTCAGAAGAACATGTATATTTCAAAAACCTTCAGTGAGAACAACCACCAAGCAACACTGTGTTTCAGTGCAAGGAGTCAGATTATGGAACGATTTTGGACCTGAATTAAAATCATGTACAACGCTTGGACAATTTAAACAAAAACTAAAGGAAGAAATACTCCAAACATATATACAAGATGACATGTAAAATCACATAAGGATTGTCATATCCAGTCTGTGTTGTTACTTAGTTTTTTTTGTCACATTTTGTCTTAGCTTTGTTCTGAATTGTAATCGCTCTTGTTTGTTTTTCTTTTGAATTCTTGGATGGAATCTGGGTGGGCAATATAAGCTGCGGCTTCAGCCATCACCCATTTCAGATAACTCATGTTGAACTGTGTAATCAGAGGAGTTCTTGTTTAATTTGACCTTGTTGGATTTTTTCGCCTTTGTTATATTATTCTGTTTCTTTTTAATCTTTACTTTTAATCTATCCAAAATAAAGATTCATTCATTCATTAAATTTGCATTCAAAAGACTATCTTAACACTGCATAGAACTTCGAATAGGCCAGATGTGATGTATTATGAATACTAGAAAAGCACTCGGAGAGCGCAGACCTCCGCCAAGCGCCACAGTTCCCCCCATACAGTGTTTAACATCATAAATGAAATATTGAAAATGGCCCTATCTCGCAATGTTAAATAAAAAAAAAAAGAAAAAAGAATCCTTTAAAAAATTCCTGGATCCAGACGGTGATCCAGATCACCACCAAAATCTAATCATCTGTAGGATACCCCATTTCTGACAATCTGTGAAAATTTCATGAAAATTCATCCATAACTTTTTGAGTTATCTTGCTAAAAAACAAACAGACAAACCAACGCTGATGATCACATAACCTCCTTGGCGGAGGTAACTAGAAGACTAGAAATATCAGCAGGGTATACTAGCACTGTATGACACGTGCGTAATGACGGCAAAATCGCTCTGATATTTTGTGTGTTTACATGATACACCAAGCATGGCAAGGCTTGCAATTACACAGCACACGTTCTTCAGAATCTTAGGCATTATATAAAATGCATTCTCCCTTTAGATGTCGAATCCATGGTCCATTTGCCAGGGTTGAAGTGCAGTCGTGCGAACATCTGCAGCAGTTTACATCGTGTTTACATCTCGCCATGTACGCACGCTTCTCCGGGATTTCGCGCGAGAATAGAAACCTCAATACCCTCAATAGCGATAGCGTTAGCTTAGCAAACACTTCAGGTAAAGCATAGCAGCAAACCACGAAAAGAAACGCTACTCAGTTTACTCACAGAGCCCGGTGAAAGGCGAATAAAGGGGTATTTCTACTTCAAAAGCTGGTTCAACCAAGGTGGAAATTCAGCCTGTGCGTCACAAATGTTGATCCGATATTCGCTGTTGGTTAAGTTATTTTAGTCGCAAAATCAGCAACTCAGCACTGAAAAAGTGTGACCACCCCGGCCGCCATTACGTGATGCTCTGTTCTAAATTTAGATACGATTCCTAGCGATCTCGTGTTTGGAATTGCTTTCGTGTTTTTTTTTTACGATTTAAAATTTTTGACTGAATTTTTAGTGAAAAACCGTAATTTTGATTAATAAAGCCGTAACCCGGAATGGGGTCTTGAAAACCATAACCATTACGGCAAAACCGGAGTAGTTGGCAGGTATGGATTCACAGAAATGATCAATTTGAAAATAAATCAGTGGAAATCCGCAGATCGGCGGAATATTGCCATCCCTGTATCTAGGGAAGAGTGCAATAAAATCAGTTTTTGTTTGTCCTCTTCACATAAGGAATATTTGTTGCATATTAAATGGATCTCATTTACAATATCCATTTCTTTTTGTTTATTGGCTCGGCTTATGACTTTGCTGTATGAGATGGAAATCTGACGGATTTTATACTTAAGAAATTCCCATTTCTCCCTGTAAGTTGACAATAATGTATCTTTGGTTATTCTGTCGATTGTGTGGGATAACCCCCACAACAGACTGGGACATGTAGAGCGCGCATCTGGAGCGATTAACAGAACAATAGGCAGCCTCCCTGTGTCTAGCTCCTTCTGCTGGTATCATGCTGTTTTGTATGAATCAAATGCAAACATTCATGCTTCCTGCTCGTACTGTGATGCAAATGTCCCATGCCTTTCATGTATTGTCTGTAACTGGGTATAAATACCGCATATGTTCTGTAACTCATTCTCTCTCTCACTCTTCGACTGCTCATCTGACTACTGCTGCTGAGAGCCTGAGGACCCGCTCCAGCCCACTTGCACAAGGGCTGGAGTGAGTTCCTATGATGGCGGTATGATTTAATAAACTCCCTTAAAACTCTCAGTTCGCTTCTTATTTTTTTATGCCGCCACAGATTGTCCTTTTAACATCCTGACAGAATGGGTCATGTTTTAGAAGATTTGAGTTAAATTTCCAGTAGCCTTTATTTCTTCTGACTTTGCTGGTGGGAGTTATAGTTAACTTAATCATACAATGATCTGTAAGCGGAGCTGCAGAAATTGAGGTATTTATGTCTATATCAGGTTGGAATTCAGAAATAAGCCAGTAGTCTAATCGTGATTTAATGGTGCCATCAGGTTTAAACCAAGTAAAGGTTTGGGTATCTGGATTTAGCGCACGCCATATGTCACTAAGCTGAAACGTGTTACAAAAATCTAGTGAAGTGGTATTATACTGATGATTAGGAAATCTTGAGGGTTGCCTATCGAGCCATTCATCCATAACCATATTGTAGTCGCTACCCAACACAAAAACAGGATTGATATATCCATCCATCCATCCATCTTCTACCGCTTAATCCTTTCGGGTCGCGGGGGGGCTGGAGCCTATCCCAGCATCTTTGGGCGAGAGGCAGGGTACACCCTGGACAGATCGCCAGTCCATCACAGGGCCAACACAGAGAGACAGACAACCATTCACTCTCACATCCATACCTAAGGACAATTTAGAATCCCCAGTTTTGATGCCAATTAACCTAACTTGCATGTTTTTGGCATGTGGGAGGAAACCGGATTGATATATATTTGAGATAATTCCTTCAATATATTAGTCACGTCTGTAATTAATTGTTTGTTCTGGTTGCGGTTAATAAATCCATAAATGTTAACAAGAATCAGGAATTGGTTGTGTATTTCAAAAACGCTACTCCAGTGTCCTGTGTCATCTCTTTTGGTTGCAACTACTTTCCCAGGAAAGTTATTTAGGAGTACGGCGACCCCTACTGACCTATTTGTGCCATGACAATAGTATTTTTTTCTCCCCATTGGCTTTTCCACATTTTTTCATCTGTATCGTTGCTGTGAGTCTCCTGAATAAGATAACAATGTGCTTTTTCATTTTTAAGGAATAGAAATGTAGCCTTTCTTTTTATAGAGTCTCGTAAACCCCTAGCATTAAGTGATGCAAAAGAAAAAGTTGTAATAAAAGACAGAGGATGAAAGAGAAGAAGAAAATAATAATAATAATAATAATAAAACAAAATAAAGATAACAAGTAGATAAAAGGTTTAGGTTGTTACTTTGGACCAAGTACACTGAAGAATCTGATCTATAAAATAATTGAAAATATGTAATGCAAATTATCAAAATGGCATTGAAAAGGAGCTGCCTTATAAATCTAACCTTCAAAAAAAAAAAAAAAGGAGGCAGGAACCTGAGTTTAAATAGCATGTTGTGGGACACATATGTGGGTTTCATAGGCTTCATATGTATATTACTGTTGCTTCACGTCTCAGAATGAACAATAGGACTGAGTCTCCTAGAGATAACAGGAGGATACGAAATGTGATCTTTGTTATGCAAAGAGATGGCCTTGAGGGATTTCCTGACCACCAGTGACTTCAGGTGGGGGGGAGAAGACCTGGAAGAAGATGTATTGTGTCTTGGGATTAAAAGACAATGTGACTCTGTGCTTTGATGTCCTGGGGTATAAAAGGGGCAGATGTGGAGAGATGCTTCCTCTTTTCTGTTTGAATGATGTTGGAGAACGTGAATAAACCTGACTTGTGAAATAAACCCAGCCTTGTCTTTCCACGCTCTCCACACTGGTGACCCTAAGACGTATCATGAGCGGAAGAAATTCCCCTGAGCCGGACTCGTCAGGAACCAGCCAGGCGAACGCAGTCTCAGTCAAGCTACCAGACTTCTGGCAAGACAACCCGTGCTCCTGGTTCCACCTGGTCAAAGCTCAGTTCGCTCTCCGGGGAATAACAGCAGATGACACGAAATTCTACCACGTTATTGCCAAGCTCGACAACCGCACGGCTCGACATGTGCAGAGCCTGGTGGAGCGCCCACCTGCCGACGACAAATACGGCGGGTTGAAGGCTGCGCTCATCCAGCGTTTCACTCCCTCAGTCCAGGAGAGAGCGGAGAGGCTCCTGGCCCTGAACGACTTGGGAGATAGCACGCCCGTCAACCTGATGGAGGACATGCTGAGGCTGAGAGGCTCAGACGACAACGACTTCCTTTTCACCCACATTTTCCTGAGAACCCTACCGTCAGAGACAAGAGCGACCCTGGCCGGTTCACAGTTGTTGGCCCAGCGGGACTTCCGCGCGCTGGCCTAGGAGGCACAGCGGATTCTCAACGCCAGCAGACAGCACGCGGCCACTGCAGCAGCGACAGAACTCGGCGCGATGGCCGGAGACGGCAGGGGCCAGAGGCGGCGGCAGCAGACCCACCGACGACGGCGGCGGTGAAGGCCAAACATCACGGAGGAGACAACCTCTGTTTCTACCATCGTCGTTTTGCAGAGAGGGCACGCAAGTGTATACCACCGTGCCAGTTCAAGAGCTCGGGAAAGGCCAGAGCCGGGGGTCAGTAGCAGCCGCGGCCCTCGGGGAACAGAACAAGCTGCTGTACTTGATGGATGCACGTTCGGGGAAGCAGTTCCTCGTGGACACAGGCTCCCAAGTGAGTTTCATCATGCCAACCTATGCTGACCGGCTGACAGGCCCCGGGAGTCACGGAGCATCAGCAGCAAATGGCTCGAGGATTAAGACCTTCGGTGAGAGGACTCTGCTTCTGTCCCTACACGGCCGCACATTTGAGTGGATTTTGTTGTAGCTGCAGTGAGCTTCAACATGTTGGAGGCTGATTTTTTGTGCTCACATGGTTTGTTGGTTGATCTTGCAAATAGGCGCCTGGTTAATGGACTTTCTTTTTACTCTATTCCCTGTGCAGCCCGAGTGACCCCACCCACAGCACAAGCCAACGTCGCAACGGCAAGCGGTAAGTTCCACACTCCTCACTCAGTTTCCAGCACTCACGGTTCCCACATTTTCAGCAGCTGTCGCTAAACACGGGGTGGAACATTTTATTACTATCACCGGTCCTCCCGTTTTTGGAAAAGGTCGGCGCTTGGATGCAGCTAAACTGACCATAGCGCGCGAGGAGTTCGCCAACCTCGAAAAGTTGGGCATCAACTGTGTGTGTGTGTGTGTGTATATATATATTTTATAGTAATATGTACATATGTATATTAGCTGCTCTTGCTTGCTTGTTTTTTTTCTTGCCTTCTGATTGTTGCTCTGAGTGTTGCTATCCCTGTGCTGTTGCAATCCTGGAATTTCCCCGTTGTGGGACTAATAAAGGCTTATCTTATCTTATCTTATCATCAGGCGTTCGAAGAGCCCATGGGCTTCCCCGCTTCACATGGTCCCTAAAGCTGATGGCTCGTGGCGACCTCGCGGTGATTTCCGCAGGTTGAACAACGCTACAGTGCACGACCGCTACCCAATCCCGCACATCCAGGATTTTTCCATCCATTTGGCGGGGGCGCACGTTTTTTCCAAGATAGACTTGGTTCGCGGGTACCACCAAGTCCCAGTGCGCGCTGAGGACATACCCAAAACAGCGGTAATAACTCCGTTTGGCCTGTTCGAGTTTTTGCGCATGCCGTTTGGGCTTAAAGGCGCCACGCAGACATTCAAACGCATGATGGATGTGGTGCTGCGCGATCTCCCCTTCGTGTTCGTCTACCTGGACGACATCTTGGTAGCCAGCGCGTCCGAAGACGAACACGAAAATCACCTCACGGCAGTTTTCCGGAGGTTGGGAGAGCACGGTTTAATAATCAACCCAGCGAAGTGTCAGTTCGGGGTGACGCAGATTGATTTTTTGGGGCACCGCGTCTCTCCAGAAGGAGCGGTTCCTCTGCCTGACAAAGTGCGCGCAGTAACAAATTTTCCCCAGCCACAAACAGTCAAAGCGTGACAGGAGTTTTTGGGAATGGTGAATTTTTATAACCGTTTCCTCCCCCGCGCAGCGCAGCTCATGCAACCACTGTATGCCGCGCTTAAAAAACAAAAACCCACAAATACAATCGAATGGCCTCCGGAGCGAGAGCGGGCATTCTCGGCGGTCAAAACAGCCCTGGCAAACGCTGCGCTGTTAGCACATCCAGACCCAACGGCCCGCATAGCGCTCACTACTGACGCGTCAGATGTGGCCATAGGAGCAGTCGTGGAGCAGCATGTTGCCGGGGCTTGGCAGCCGCTCGCTTTTTTCAGCAGGACTTTGCGCGATACCGAGCGAAAATACAGCGCGTTCGACAGGGAGTTGTTAGCGCTCCACTTGGCCATTCGCCACTTCCAGTTCTGGCTGGAAGGACGCTGTTTCACTGCGTTCGTCGACCACAAGCCACTGACTTTCGCGATGGCCAAGGTTTCAGAACCGTGGTCAGGCCGGCAGCAGAGGTAGCTGGCTGCAATCTCAGCGTTTACTACCGATATTCACGTAGCGGGTAAACTAAATGTAGTGGCAGACTGTCTCTCGCGTGCCGTAACTACTCCAGTCCACGTGGGGATAGATTATGCAGCCATGGCCGCGGATCAGGTTAGCGATGCGGACGTGTGCGCGCTCCAGTCTGGACCAACAGGGTTAAGGCTGGAGAACAGGGTGCTGCAAGATGGTATGCCCCCCCTAAGCTGCGATGTCTCCATGAGACGACCGCGTCCGGTGGTGCCGACCGCGTGGTGCCGCCGCGTTTTTGACTCGATTCATTCTCTGACGCACCCGGGGGTGCGCGCGTCAGTCAAAATGGTAGGAGAGAAATTTGTATAGCCGAGCCTGCGCAAGCAAGTTAAGGAGTGGGCAGCAGCCTGCATGGCTTGTCAACGAGCCAAAATACACAAACACACGAGAGCTCCCTTGGAGCCGTTTCACATCCCGGCTAAGAGGTTCGATCATGTGCATGTTGACCTCGTAGGCCTCCTCCCGCCGTCACAGGGGTGCACACACCTTTTGACAATGGTGGACCGCACCACGCGTTGGCTGGAAGTGGTCCCACTGGCATCAACCACAGCTGAGGAGGTGGCACGCGCGTTTTTAACGGCATGGGTAGCGCGTTTTGGAATTCCGTCGGACATTACGTCCAACAGACGTCCTCACTTTGTTTCCGAGCTTTGGTCAGCAATGGCCCGCAGCCTGGGGGTAACGATCCACCGCTCTACCGCGTACAGCCCGCAGGCTAATGGTTTATGCGAACGTTTCCATAGGTCATTGAAAGCGGCCCTCAGAGCGTCGCTTACGGATGCAAATTGGGTGGACAGGCTACCCATGGGTTTTATTGGGGTTGCGTTGTGCACCTAAAGAGGATTTAAAAGCCTCCCCAGCTGAGTTAGTTTTTGCACAGCCACTCCGGCTGCCCGGGGAGTTTCTCCTAGATAATCCCGCGCCAGAGTGCTCCCCTGCTCAGCGGTTGCAGAGTGACACGGGATTGAACACGCTTCCTGGCCCCGTTCATCACAGTTTTCCGCGCGTTTTTGTGCCTAAGGCAGGGGTTTTCAACCTTGGGGTCGCAACCCCATGTGGGGTCGCGTGGAATTCAAATGGGGCCGCCTGAAATGTCTAATAATTGATAAAAAAAAATTACTGATAAAATTTTTTTTTCAACTACAGTAATTATTATTCTTTTAAAAATTTTGATTAAAGCTCCACACACACTCTTAAAGAACTATATTCTTTCACTTTCAATATAAATCAGTTAAAATAAAATGTAGTATATAAAAATATCGGAGCTGGCACATCTTGATTGACGGTGGCGATCACGTGACCCCTATTTAAGTTCCCGCTAACTGTGTAAACACAACCTAGTCAGTAGGAAAAATGGAGAGATTTCTTCATCCGCCTGACCCTGTGAAGACAGTTCCAGGAGGAAAAAGACAGAGAAAATATGACGAAAGCTACCTGAAATATGGATTTACGAGTGTCATGATGCAGGCGCAGTGGACCTGCCTGCCTCCGCTGTTGAACAGCTGATTGAACTGTCATGTGACAAAACGCATCAGGGAATACATTCGCGAGTGGCCGTGGACGAATTCTGGTTTGGAGCAAGAGATGAGTACACAGAGATCTCACTGTGTGCTTTAAAAATGTTGGTTCCTTTTGGAAGCACATATTTGTGTGAAGCTGGATTCAGTGCCCTTGTGTGTATGAAGTCAAAGTACCGTTCCCGACTGGATGTTATGTCAGAGATGAGATGTGAGGTGTGCAGGCTCAGCCATCCCATTAAATGCGGTGAGTTGAGAGGATAATAATATATAAAAGACATGACTGAAGCTGAAACTGAAGCGCTATGATACTGTCCATCTTTCAAATGTTCACTGTGGCCAGTTTAAGATGCTGCAGTTTTTTTTTCCACAATTCATTGTTTGAGAAATTGTTTGCTCAGTATTAATTTTAAGCCTTTTAAATACAAGTTGCACTAACTGTACATCCTGATCAGAGAAAATAAAATGACACTTTGTGAACTAATCTGGCTACTCTGCATTTGTAAGACAGTATAACAAACATGATCAAAAAATAATTATAGCAAAAAAAAATGTCTCTGGGGTCGCGAGATATTTGTGATGTCAAAATGGGGTCACGACCCAAAAAAGGTTGGGAACCCCTGGCCTAAGGCTTTAAAAAATGCGGAGTTTGTTTTTGTCAGACATGATACCCATCGCCCAACCTTGCAACCACCTTATGATGGACCGTTTAGAGTGCTGGAAACAGGAGATAAGCACTTTTTGCTAGATTTGGGGGGCAGAAAGGAAATGATTGGCATAAACAGGCTCAAACCCGCTTTTGTGATGGCTGACGAAGCTGTGCAGTTGGCGAGGGCTCCTCAGCGCGGCAGACCTCCTAGGGAGCTTGCCCCAGAACTCCCACAGGGATTGACTAACAGTTCTCACCCCCAGCAGGATGGCGCCGCGGGAGTGGTAAAGCCCACTTACAGCAAGTACGGAAGAAGATTAAAGCCCAAGCAGCACATGGACTGATGTTTGTGATTTTATCATGATATGCAGACTGTGTTATATTGTTCCATCTTAGACGTTTGGGGGGGGGGGGTCATGTGGGACACATATGTGGGTTTCATAGGCATCTTATGTATATTACTGTTGCTTCACGTCTCAGAATGAACAATAGGACTGAGTCTCCTAGAGATAACAGGAGGATGCGAAATGTGATCTTTGTTATGCAAAGAGATGGCCTTGAGGGATTTCCTGACTACCAGTGACTTCAGGTGGGGGGGGGAGAAGACCTGAAAGAAGATGTATTGTGTCTTGGGATTAAAAGACAATGTGACTCTGTGCTTTGATGTCCTGGGGTATAAAAGGGGCAGATGTGGGGGGATGCTTCCTCTTTTCTGTTTTAATGATGTTGGAGAACGTGAATAAACCTGACTTGTGAAATAAACCCAGCCTCGTCTTTCCACGCTCTCCACAATGTAAACATTTCCAAATGACAGCTGCCAGGAACACAGCGTACTTCAAAAGGGGACTATGAAATGACTCCATATAAAGTAAACGTTGAAGTAGCTTAGCAACATGTACAGAACATTAAAGAACCACAGATGGCCCAAGCCTGTGCAGTATGGCCTTTGTACCAGATTTTTTTCCCAGCTGTACGGGCTTGCTCCATCTGTGGCCATGCTGCTGCGCGGGCATCCCTGTTGGCTTTACAGAAATCTCGCTTGAATCGGATACCGGCTTCTCTGCAGAATCTGGAGTTTTTGGTCAGCCTCCAAATTTCTTCACAGTGGTATCTCATGACAAACTGGAGAATAACCTGGCGGTTTCTTTCATTTTCACGTTTTCCCAGGCGGTGGACATTATCAACAATAATGCCCATGGTCGTTGCCCACTGCGGTGCAATTTCTGCCAGAATGTGGATTACCTTCTCACGGATCTTTTCGTTATCCTTTTCTTTGATCCTGTGTATTGTGACGTTTGCAAGGTTCACACAAAGAAAGAGGAGCAAGATGGTTGTGATGAACAGGCTTTATTTACACACCACCGACCCCCAACTTACTTCTGAGCACAGAGAGGAGGGGAGGTCATTCTCCCAGACCTCCGTTTCAATCATGGTTACACACACATGATACATCTTGCCCTAATCCTGCTAAACACTGCTGGGTCATTATAACGCAGTTATAATGACCCAGCAGTATAACTCAGTAATAACACATTTAATACACACACACAGTAACGTTTTCAACTGGCAAAGCATGCTGGGAAATCTCTGCCCCCCTTAACATGGCCCCGACGTTACACTGCCCCCCCCCCCCCGGACTGGTTTCTGTCCCCAGAAAATTCAAAGTCCACTTTCAGAAATGTAACGCGAGTCAGCCCGGTGCCAGGGCGGTATGCACGGACCATCTGAGTCTCGGTCGGAGTATCTGGTTGGGGTAAGGTTCCGGTTTGGCCACCAGCGGGCGGATGGACACATATGACAGTCTCTGTAGGACCCCGCACAGTCCCTTCCCTGGCAGCGGGAGTCCCATGCCCTCTCCGGCCGACTCCCACCGCTGCCAGGTCTCCCAGGCGGCCGCTGGCCCGCGTCCATGCGTCCAGCCCTTGCCGCGCCTGGAAAATGGACGGATCTTCGTCCTGCTCGCTCCACTGCTGCGCCGAGGGCCTCCGTGACGTCACCGAAAGGGGAAACATCTGCAGCGGGAGTCCCATGACTCCCACCGCTGCCAGGACCTCCCAGTCGGCCGCTGGCCCGCGTCCAGGCGTCCAGCCCCTGCCGATCCCGGGAAAAGACCGGATCTGTCCTGCTCGCTCCACTGCTGCTGCACTCCAAAGGCCTCTGTGACGTCACCTGCCGGGAAAGCATCTGCAGGAGGCGGCTTTTTCCCGTCCATGCCACCTCGCTCTAATTTAACGTTGGCGAGGGGCCAGTTTCCCGTGGGGTGGCGCGGGGCAGTACCGTGCGATGTGCCCCGGCTCTCCGTAGCGGAAGCACCCTTCCTTGCGCCGCGGCCGTCTTCTCCGTGGACGCACCGCCGTGGTCTGCCATAACTCCTCCTCCTCCCCCTCGCTGTCAGCTGTGGCCTGGAAAGTTCTTGGTCTCGGCGTTGACGCTTCAATGGTGGGATTCATCAGCGGCTCCACCTGCTCTGCTTCTGCCACTGTAGTCTCCCTCGTGCACGCGCTGCCGTGGGTCCTCCTCCCACTCGCTTTCAACGCGGCGGCCAGCTCGACCTGGGACAGGTGGTCATCAAACAGGTTCTCGCCGTTGTAGCGGGGAATCTTGGCCCACTGCCGGATGAATGGAACAGTCACGTCCCGGTCAATCACCGCTCCTGATCGCCCTGGAATCGCCAGCCCCTCCTGCCCTGAAAAGGGCGGGAAACGGGGCTGGTTTGCTCTCCTCGGCCCGTCAGGTCTGCTGCTCCGTCCATCGCGGTGAACCTCTCCGGGGGCTGGCGTCTCAGCTCTACGCTCCGTCCCCAGCCGAGCGATGAACCGCTCTGGCCGCTGGACCTCCTGGATCCTCATCTTGCTCCATATCCCACTTCTGACACCAGTGGGACGTTTGCAAGGTTCACACAAAGAAAGAGGAGCAAGATGGTTGTGATGAACAGGCTTTATTTACACACCACCGCCCCCCAACTTACTTCTGAGCACAGAGAGGAGGGGAGGTCATTCTCCCAGACCTCCGTTTCAATCATGGTTACACACACATGATACATCTTGCCCTAATCCTGCTAAACACTGCTGGGTCATTATAACACAGTTATAATGACCCAGCAGTATAACTCAGTAATAACACATTTAATACACACACACAGTAACGTTTTCAACTGGCAAAGCATGCTGGGAAATCCCTGCCCCCCTTAACATGGCCCCGACGTTACAGTATTTTGAAGTTCCAGCACCTCTTGTACCTCTCCAGCTCAGTAATCCTTTCCTTTAGCTCTTCGTTTTCTTGTATAAGCTTGGGGATGTCTCTCTCAAAGCTCTGTAGTTTGGTCTGGCAATTTTTGATGTCAGCAGTATTGATTTCAACAAGATGGGTGATGCTGGCTACCATTGTGGCGGTCTCCCTTAACTGCGCTCTAAAATCATCAACTTTGGTGGTTAGCTTTGTGATAGCATCTACCAGGTGTTGTAAGATTGCTCTTGGGCGGTTTTCATCTTGGAAAGTGGTGGAGCAGAGGATTTTGTTGGAGTGACGGGAGAGCTTTTTCTCTTACCAGGACCGCTACTAACAGAGGTTTCCATCGGGGTGTAGTCGTGATCAGTAGTAGTTGTTGTTAGCTTAACGTTCGTTTTCCCGCCGGACATGTTAGTCGGATTTGATTAGTTTCCCGTAACAGAAACTTGCGTTCAAATTCGCCAATCGAACTTACTTGCTTTAAAGCTGGCAGCTCTGAAAATGTTTTCAGTCTGAATATGAGTTATTGTCCAAGTTTTCGGGGCTGGAGAATGCGGGTTTAGAAGAGCGAACTGGTCAGGAACGCCATCTTCCGGAAGTCCAAGGATATAGGGTTAGTTTTATTTCTTTTCTTTTTTTTTTTTTCTTTTTTTTTTTTTAGTAAGAATAGTAAATAATAATAAGATAAAGTAACTAAAAGCATAATAAAAGTAGACAAAAAGAGAAACGGGGGGTTCTTTTCAGTCCAGAGTGTCCAGAGTTCTAGGGGTTTTCCATGAGTTTCCGATCATCGACCAAACAGTGGAGTTTCACAGCATTCCGCTTCTTCATGTGTTTCAGTGATGAGAAAAAAAGGCAGAGTTCTTTATGAAATACATTAAAATTTGGCTTGCATTTTAAAAATCTATTTTTGTGTACATAAAATTTTCCCAAGATTACGAGGGTGTTAATAGACATATCATGCAATGAGTTCTTAATAATAAAGCCATACAAAATATTCTGACAGTTAAAAACAGGGGTTGGTACATGTTTAGATAACCAGTGATGAAAATCATCCCAAAACGCAATGGTGTATATACAGTAAAAGAAAATGTGATCTGTACTTTCTATATGTTCATTACAAAAGGAACAGTTATTGTTCTCAAAGCCAAAGCGTTTACTTAGAAACTCAGCAGAAGGATAAATTCCATTTAAAACTTTATAGTGGATCTCTTTTGCTTTCGGTGAAATAGGAAATTTAAAGAATTTAGATCTTAGAATTTGAGCTTCTTTTTTGGAGAAAAAATTAAGAATAGCAGCTCTAGAAACTGTTGCTGGGAAGATTTCTTTATTAAATATTTTCCTAATCGTTAAATTGTTTAATTTTGAGTCATCTAGGCGGAAACCATTCACCAAAAGCAAAGGGAGGTTTGGGCAAGAGCCAAATCTATTTAAAGTTGAGGCCATTAGTATAACTGTCTGAGGTATTGCCTCCATTACTTGGTTATATTCTCGTTTATCATTTATGTTATATTTAGCACAGAAGTTCTCAAAAGTTAAAATATTCCCTGTGCCGTCTAATAAGTGTAGTACAGACCAAATGCCCTTATTTTGCCAGTTTTGTAGGAATATTGATTTGTGTTTATATAGTACATATCTACAATTCCACAGAGGGGTCATATGAGGGCTAAAATTATGTTTATAAATCAATCTCCAATATAGTAAGACCTGTTGATGAAATGAGGAGAGTTTATAGGGGAGCTTTTTTAGGTCATAGTCACATCTGAGCAGGAATTCAATGCCCCCAAATTTAGCAAAAATTTCATTGGGAATATGAAACCAGAAATGTTTGGGTTGTTTAATAAATTGTCTCAGCCAGTTAATTTTGATGGTGCCATTAATGCATTCAAAGTCTATTGCTTTAACACCACCTTCCTCATATTCTTGAATCATGGTACCTTTTTTAATATAATGTGTTTTCCCTTTCCAGATATAATTGAAAATGGTTTGGTTGATGGCTTTAACGGCATCTTTGGGCATTGGTAATGCATGGGCTGGATAAATAAATCGGGAGATGCATTCCATTTTTGTCAGAAATGTTCTTCCTATGATGGAAATATCTCTTTGAGACCAGGAGTTGAGATAAGTTTTTGATTTCTCCAAGCAATTCCATATATTGAGCTTGACTAATTGATCAACATCTTTAGTGATATGCATGCCCAAATATTTCACTGTTTGTTTGACGGGAATGGTATGAATGGCTGATAGACTGCAATCATGAATAGGTAATAATTCACATTTACCTAGATTCAGTTTAAGCCCAGAGGCTTTAGAGAAAACATCTATATAATTAAGAATTTTAGGGACTTGATCAGAGTTGTGCATGAATATGGCTGTGTCGTCAGCCAGTTGGCTGATTGTTAGTTGTTTTCCAAATACTGTTAATTTATCAAAGTCAGAGTTTTTTATAAAAATTGAGAGCATTTCAGCTGCTGCAATGAACAACAGAGGCGAAATCGGGCAGCCTTGTTTTATTCCTTTGCCTATTGAAAATCTAGGGGAGGTACCATGTGGTAATAGAACTGAGCTGTTGGTATCCGTGTAAATTAGTTTTATAAAGTCTAAAAAGTGCTCCCCAAAACCAAAAAGCTCTAAGGTCCTAAACATAAATTTGTGTTCAATCATATCAAAAGCTTTAAAAAAATCCAAAAATAAAATAAACCCCTCGTCAATTAGGTCCCTATAGTCAAGTAAGTCCAATACCAGGCGTATATTGTTGTGTATTGAGCGCCCTTTAATAAAACCTGATTGTGTCTCTGAGATAAGATCAGTGATGCCAGTTTTGAGTCTGTTGGCATAAATATGTGTTAAAATTTTGTAATCATTATTAAGTAAAGTAATTGGTCTGAGATTATCAATCAATTTTGGGTCCTTGCCAGGTTTGGGAATTAGTGTGATGACTCCTTGTTTCATAGTATTTGGTAAAACTGATGTAGCACGGATTTCCTTTAACATATTAAAAAATAAATCTTTTAGGTTAATCCAGAAGTGCCTGTAAAAATTGGTTGTTAAGCCGTCTGAGCCAGGTGATTTGTCTAGAGCTAAGGATTTTAGAGCATTTTCTACTTCCTCCATTTAGATCTCTGCGTCACATGATTTTCTAAAATATTCATCAATTTTCGGTATCCGTCCTGAAATGGATTCAAAGAAACCCTCTGCATTAGTGTGTGAGTAAGAGGAGGAGTATAATTCACTGTAAAATTTAAATATTTCTTTAGAGATCCTCACAGAATCAGTACATTCTTTACCATCAATTATAAGAGACTTAATGGCATTTCGTTCTTGTCTTCTTTTCTCAAGCCTACAGAAGTGTGTTGAGCTTCTCTCTCCCTCCTCTATCCATTTCGCTCTTGACCTAATATATGCTCCTTTGGCTTTATTAATATAGATGTTATCTAGGGAAGAGTGCAATAAAATCAGTTTTTGTTTGTCCTCTTCACATAAGGAATGTTTGTTGCATATTAAATGGATTTCATTTACAATATCCATTTCTTTTTGTTTATTGGCTCGGCTTATGACTTTGCTGTATGAGATGGAAATCTGACGGATTTTATACTTAAGAAATTCCCATTTCTCCCTGTAAGTTGACAATAATGTATCTTTGGTTATACTGTCGATTGTCCTTTTAACATCCTGACAGAATGGGTCATGTTTTAGAAGATTTGAGTTAAATTTCCAGTAGCCTTTATTTCTTCTGATTGCGCTGGTGGGAGTTAGAGTTAACTTGATCATACAATGATCTGTAAGTGGAGCTGCAGAAATTGAGGTATTTATGTCTATATCAGGTTGGAATTCAGAAATAAGCCAGTAGTCTAATCGTGATTTCAGAATCAGAATCAGAATCAGAATCAGGTTTATTGCCATTGTTCATTGTAGTACACAAACTAGGAATTTGTCTCGGTGCAATGCTGCAACATTAAACACGATAAGATAAAAGAAATAAACTATACATGTAATAAAGTGTAGGATAAGATTAAGTGATACTGGTCAACAGTTAAAATATATTAGCCAGCAGCAGATACTGTGGAGAACTATATAGTGCAGTCGGTAATGCAGGAAGAAAACAGTGATGATTGACATGAGTCTGGTTGAGCTGCTGTACATGGTGCACGAGAGTCAATAAGTCACTTAGTGTTCAGCAGTCTGATGGCAGAGGGGAAGAAGCTGTTCATGTGACGGAAGGTTTTAGTCTGGATGGACCAAAGTCTTCTACCTGAGGGGAGGGGGGCAAACAGTACGTGACCAGGGTGTGAGGGATCGGCTATGATCCGGCCAGCACGCCTCCGGGTCCTGGAGATGTACAGATCCAGGAGAGATGGGAGCTTGCAGCCGATCACCTTCTCAGCAGTGCGCACGACGCGCTGCAGCCTTAGTCTGTCCCTGGCAGTGGCTCCTGCGTACCACACGGTTATGGAGGTGGTGAGGATGGACTCGATGATGGCTGTGTAGAACTGCACTAACATCTTGGTGGGTAGCTTGAGCTTCCTCAGCTGCCGCAGAAAGAACATCCTCTGCTGGGCTTTTTTGATGAGTGAGCTGATGGCCGGCTCCCATGGTCGGATTTAATGGTGCCATCAGGTTTAAACCAAGTAAAGGTTTGAGTATCTGGATTTAGCGCACACCATATGTCACTAAGCTGAAACATGTTACAGAAATCTAGTAAAGTGGTATTATACTGATGATTAGGAAATCTTGAGGGTTGCCTATCAAGCCATTCATCCATAACCATACTGTAGTCGCCACCCAACACAAAAACAGGATTGATATATATTTGAAATAATTCCTTCAATATGTTAGTCACGTCTGTAATTAATTGTTTGTTCTGGTTGCGGTTAATAAATCCATAAATGTTAACAAGAATCAAGAATTGGTTGTGTATTTCAAAAACGCAAATAATCCAGTGTCCTGTGTCATCTCTTTTGGTTGCAACTACTTTCCCAGGAAAGTTATTTAGGTGTATGGCGACCCCTGCTGACCTATTTGTGCCATGACTATAGTATATTTTTTCTCCCCATTGGTTTGTCCACATTTTTTCATCTGTATCATTGCTGTGAGTCTCCTGAATAAGGTAACAATGTGCTTTTTCATTTTTAAGGAATAGAAATGTAGCCTTTCTTTTTATAGAGTCTCGTAAACCCCTAGCATTAAGTGATACAAAAGAAAAGGTTGTAATAAAAGACATAAAGGATGAAAGAGAATAAGGAAAAAATTAAAATAATGATAAAATAAAAATAACAAGTAGATAAACAGTTTAGGTTGTTACTTTGAACCAAGTACACTGAAGAAAGCCCCTGATTAAATTGCTAAATATACAGTATGTTTTAACTCATAACTTTTTTTTTTCTCCTTTTTCCCTTTTTTTTCCTTCCCTTTTTCCTTTTTCTTCCCCTTTTTTCTTCCCCTTCTTTTCCCTTTTTTCCCCTCTTCTTTCCCCTTTCCCTTCTTCCTTTTCCCCCAAGCTGCACACTTGTTATGACCGAATCCAGAAACCTAATCTATAAAATTATCGAAAATATATAATGCAAATTATCAAAATGTCATTGAAAAAAAAGCTGCCTTATAAATCTACCCTTCAAAAAAAAAGATGCAGGAACCTGAGTAAAAGTAGCATGTAAACATTTCCAAATGACAGCTGCCAGGAACACATCATACTTCAAAAGGGGACTATGAAATGACTCCATATAAAGTTAACATTGAAGTAGCTTAGCAACATGTACACAACATTAAAGAGTCAAAGTGCTTGTTCAGCCATAGCTGTGAATCAGACCCTTAGATGCTGACTCTTCTACCATCGATGTATCCCACATGGCCTTTGTACCAGATGTTTTTCCCAGCTGCACGGGCTTGCTCCATCTGTGGCCATGCTGCTGAGCGGGCATCCCTGTCGGCTTTACAGAAATCTCGCTTGAATCGGATCCCGGCTACTCTGCAGAATTTGGAGTTTTTGGTCAGCCTCCAAATTTCTTCACAGTGGTATCTCATGACAAACTGGAGAATAACCTGGCGGTTTCTTCCATTTTCACGCTTTCACAGGCGGTAGACACTATCAACAATAGTGCCCATGGTCGTTGCCCACTGCGGTGCAATTTCTGACAGAATGTGGATTACCTCCTCACGGATCATTTCGTTATCCTTTTCTTTGATCCCGTGTATTTTGAGGTTCCGGCGCCTCTTGTACCTCTCCAGCTCAGTAATCCTTTCCTTTAGCTCTTCGTTTTCTTGTATAAGCTTGGGTATGTCTCTCTCAAAGCTCTGTAGTTTGGTCTGGCAATTTTTGATGTCAGCAGTATTGATTTCAACAAGACGGATGATGCTGGCTACCATTGTGGCGGTCTCCCTTAACTGCGCTCCAAAATCATCAACTTTGGTGGTTAGCTTTGTGATAGCATCTACCAGGTTGTCGTAAGATTGCTCTTGGGCGGTTTTCATCTTGGAGAGTGGCGGAGCAGAGGACTTTGTTGGAGTGACGGGAGAATTTTTTCTCTTACCAGTACTGCTACTAACAGAGGTTTCCATCGGGGTGTAGTCATGATCAGTAGTAGCTGTTGTTAGCTTAACGTTCGTTTTCCCGCCAGACATGTTAGTAGGATTTGATTAGTTTCCCGTGACAGAAACTTGCGTTCAAAATCACCAATTGAACTTACTTGCTTTAAAGCTGTCAGCTCTGAAAATGTTTTCAGTCTGAATATGAGTTATTGTCCAAGTTTCGGGGCTGGAGAATGCGGGTTTAGAAGAGCGAACTGGTCAGGATCGCCATCTTCCCTCCTCTGGACCACAGGGATGTGCTACAGATATCATGTACCAAGATGGCGGACGTGCGTCACGCCCCCGCGACCACGGACTGGCCAGCACTGCCAATCTAGGCTTCTATATCTATGGATATTTTGATCCGAATGAGCGTGATCGGGTTAGAATATTCAGACTGGCGTGTTTACATGAAGTGTGGTCTATATTAATCATATATCCCATAACCTACATATGTATAAGCATGTGAGAATGTTTGGTGATTACATATGTAAAGCGACTTCACACCTCAGAACAGGACAAAAGGTCTCAACCGCCAGTGGAGATCAAAGAGCATCCGAGGCGCTGCGGTGGAGACCAGATAGGTCGCCCTGACCTCCCAGGGCCAGGTGGAGGGGTACGAAGACAAAGGAGGGGGATTAAGATAATGCGGGATGTCAGCTTTGATATGCATGTCTTTTGTTATGTGTAAGTATAAGTATGTAGAGCCGAATGTGTTCGCTCTCTTTCTACTTCTGCTTCTGCACTAGATGAGACTTGTTAGAGGAGCGAAGCTGAAAATAAACTTTGGTTTATAAGTCACATCGCCTTGTTATTCCAAGCTCTTCTACACTGGTGACCCTGACGCGAGGATGGATCAGAGGCGTTCCCCCGCGATCGACTCATCTGTGGCGACCCAGGCAGACGCCGGCGCCCATGCAGACAGGGAAACAGATGGACGACGTTCCCCCACGGCAGAAGTGACAGAGAGGGCTCAACTGAGCACCAGCGCCGTGGAGAGAGCCGAAGGAAGGCACTCTCACCCTGCGGACACATCAGGGACGGCCCACACAAGCGCCGTCACCGTCAAGCTGCCGGACTTCTGGCAGGAAGACCCGAGCTCGTGGTTTCAGCAAGCTGAGGCTCAGTTTGCACTTGCAGGCATAACGGCTGACGACACAAAGTTTTATCACATCGTCGCCAAACTCGACGCCGCCACTTCGAGATGTGCGCGGAGCATAATCCAGCGGCCGCCGGCCCAGGACAAATATAGAGAACTGAAGGCGACCATCGTGGAGAATTTCGTCCCCTCTGCCGAGGAGAGAGCCGAGAGGATCCTGGCGGTCTACGGCCAAAGAGGATGCAGACCCAAGGCCTTCATGGAGGACATGCTGCAGCTCAAAGAAGAGGACAATGACAACTTCCTCTTCCAATTTATATTCCTCAGTACTCTGCCGCCACACATGAGAGGGACGCTTGCCAACATGCGATGCAGCACCCAGCAAGACTTCCGCACGCTGGCTCGTGAAGCGCAGCGACTCGTCAACGCCTGCAGGGAACAGACAGCCACAGCAGCATCCGCAGGCCTCAACGCCGATGTCCGGAGCGACGGGGAGCCACAAACCACTGAGCAGAACCCGCCCGCCATGGCAGCGACACGGCCAAGACGTAACAGACGGAGCAACGTCTGTTATTACCACCACCGCTTCGCCGAGAAGGCTTACAAATGCGTTCCCCCCTGCAAATTCATGAGTTCGGGAAACGCCAAAGCCGAGAACTGTTAACGGCGGCGGTTCTCGGCGAAAAAAGCAAGCTTCTCTATGTGACGGATGGACACACCGGCAAGCAGTTCCTGATTGACACGGGACCTCAACTGAGTTTTATCATGCCCTCCCAAGCAGACTGGGCCATGGGCCCCCGGGGCAATGGAGCGATGGCAGCCAACGGCTCCATCATCGACACTTATGGCGAAAGGAACCTGCCCCTCTGCATCCATGGCCGCAACTACAGATGGACATTTGTTGTAGCGGCGGTGAGTTTTAACTTGTTGGGCGCGGATTTTTTGTGTGCACATGGGTTATTAGTCGATCTAGCAAACAGACGCTTGGTTAATGCATTGCCATTTGCTTCTGTTCCCTGCTCAGCTCGAGTTTCTCCACCACCCGTGCAGGCCAGCGTCACTACAGCAGGAGGTAAGTTTGATCAACTCCTCACCCAATTTCCAGCACTCACAATTCCCAAATTCTCAGCTACAGTGGCTAAGCACGGGGTCGAACACTTTATTCCCACAATGGGCCCACCCGTTTTCGCCAAAGCTCGGCGCTTAGACGCGACCAAGCTCGCCATAGCTCAGGACGAGTTTACCACCCTTGAAAAACTAGGCATTATCAGACGCTCAAAAAGCCCCTGGGCGTCACCGCTACACATGGTCCCGAAATCCGATGGTTCTTGGAGACCGTGCGGCGATTACCGCAGATTAAACAATGCGACAGCGCATGACCGCTACCCAATTCCTCACATCAAAGATTTTTCACTACATCTGGCGGGTGCGTGCATTTTTTCTAAAATAGACCTGGTCCGTGGCTATCACCAAGTCCCCGTTCGAGCAGAAGACATTCCTAAAACAGCTGTAATAACCCCCTTCGGTCTTTTTGAATTTTTGCGGATGCCTTTTGGCCTCAAAGGCGCTGCTCAAACCTTTCAGTGGATGATGGACGCGATATTACGCGACCTCCCTTTCGTGTTCGTCTACCTCGACGATATGCTGGTAGCCAGCTCGTCTGAGGAAGAACACGAACAGCATCTCACTATGGTTTTTCAGAGACTAGAAGAGCACGGGTTAATAATCAATCCAGCCAAATGCAAATTTGGCGTGTCACAAATTGATTTTTTGGGACACAGAGTTTCACCGAAGGGGGCAGTCCCACTGCCAGACAAAGTTCGCGCAGTAAAAAGTTCCCCACGGCCACAAACGGTCAAATCGCTGCAAGAATTTTTGGGAATGGTTAATTTTTACAACCGTTTCCTCCCCCGCGCAGCTCAGCTCATGCAGCCCCTATATGACGCGCTCAGAAAACAAAAACCTTCCAACGCGGTCGAATGGACCCCAGAGCGCAAACGCGCCTTCGCGGAAGTAAAAAGTGCCCTAGCTAACGCCACATTGTTGGTTCACCCTGATCCCTCGGCTCGCATTGCGCTAACCACAGACGCTTCAGACCTGGCCATAGGGGCGGTTGTAGAACAACATGTCGGCGGAACCTGGCAACCTTTGGCATTTTTCAGCAAATCACTAAACCAAACTGAGCATAAATACAGCACTTTTGACAGGGAGCTGCTAGCGCTTCATTTATCCATCCGCCACTTCCAGTTCTGGTTGGAGGGGCGGCGTTTCACAGCTTTTGTAGACCACAAACCGCTCACCTTTGCGATGGCTAAAATTCTGAACCGTGGTCAGGCAGGCAACAAAGACAGCTAGCTGCGATTTCAGAGTTCACCACAGACATTCGACATGTGGCAGGCAAACTTAACATGGTAGCAGACTGCCTCTCTCGCGCTGTGACATCGCCAGAGCGCGAGGAGACAGATTATACTACCTCAGCCGCAGAACTCTTTGCCAACGCGGACACATACACAGCCCCAATCCACGTAGGGATAGATTACGCAGCCATGGCAGAGGAGCAAAGTAGTGACGCGGACGTGCGCGCACTCCTGTCTGGACCAACAGGGTTAAGTTAGGTTAATTGGCTGTTCTAAATTGTCCCTAGATATCTGTTTCCTATAGGCCCTTAGAATAGAGGGTTAGTATTAGTGAAAGCGCTTTGAGTGGTCTTTGTGACTAGAAAAGCGCTATATAAGTGCAGGTTAGTTAGTTAGTTAGTTAGGTTAAGGCTGGAGGAAAGGGGTTTATGCGAAGGTGTGCCTCCCCTAATATGCGACATCTCAACCGGCCGACCTCGCCCGGTAGTCCCAGCTGCATGGCGCCGCCGTATTTTCGACTCAATTCACTCCCTCGCGCACCCGGGTGTGCGCACTTCAGTTAAAATGGTCGCCGAAAAGTTTGTGTGGCCTGGCCTGCGCAAAAACGTAAAAGAATGGGCAAAGACTTGCATGTCTTGTCAGCGCGCCAAAATACACAAACACACAAAAGCCCCTCTAGAGCCTTTTCGAATCCCAGCTAGAAGGTTCGACCACGTTCATGTCGACCTTGTGGGACCACTACCTTCCTCCCAAGGTTTCACACGCTTTTGTTAGCTCGAGATTAGATTATTGTAATTATTTATTATCAGGCTGTCCTAAAACATCTTTAAAAAGTCTTCAGCTGATCCAAAATGCTGCAGCAAGAGTTTTAACAGGTACTAGAAAGAGAGATCATATCTCTCCGGTTCTGGCCTCCCTTCATTGGCTTCCCATAGAGTTTAGAATTAAGTTTAAAATCCTTCTTCTTACTTACAAAGCTCTAAACAATCAGGCTCCTTTTTATTTAAAAGATCTGATACTACCGTATCATCCTAACAGAGCACTACGCTCCCAAAATGCAGGATTACTTGTAATACCTAGAATCTCCAAAAGTACAATGGGAGGCAGAGCCTTCAGTTATCAAGCTCCTCTCCTGTGGAATCAGCTGCCAATCTGGATTCGGGAGTCAGACTCGATCTCTGTTTTTAAGAATAGGGCTAAAACCTACCTTTTTGATATAGCCTACAATTAGGGAGGGATCATGTGTTTCTGAACCCTCCCTTAGTTATGCTGCTAATAGGTTTAGTCAGCCGGGGGACCTCCAGTAATGCACTGGGCCTCACTCCTTTCCTCACTCTCTATGAAATATTTTTTTTTTGCTGGTCATTAACATTTGTTTGTTCTCTCCCATAGATTGAGTCCCCATCATGCTGTTTGCTCTCTACATGTCTGTTCTTTTCTTTTTCTCTATCCCCTCACCCCCCAGCCAGTCGCAGCAGATGACTGCCCCTCCCTGAGCTTGGTTCTGCTGGAGGTTTCTTCCTGTTAAAAGGGAGTTTTTCCTCTCCACCGTCGCCAAGTGCTTGCTCACAGGGGATCGCCTGATTGCTGGGGTCTTTCTGCAACTGTGGGGGTCCCCCCTACAGTTGATAGTGCTATGAGATGACTGTTGTTGTGAAATGGCGCTATATAAATAAAGTTGAATTGAATTGAATTGTTAACAATGATAGACCGTACTATGCGCTGGCCTGAGGCGGTCCCTCTGGCGTCAACCACAGCGGAGGAAGTCGCTCGCGTTTTTTTGACAAACTGGGTGGCACGTTTCGGCGTCCCATCGGACATCACGTCCAATAGGGGGCCTCAATTTGTCTCGGAGCTTTGGTCAGCCATGGCCAGCAGCTTAGGAGTGACAATTCACCGCACCACCGCTTATCACCCTCAGGCTAATGGGTTATGCGAGCGTTTTCACAGATCTTTAAAGGCCGCCCTCAGAACCTCACTAACGGATACAAATTGGGTGAATAAACTTCCCTGGGTTTTATTGGGGTTGCGTGCTGCGCCTAAAGAGGATCTAGACGCCTCCCCAGCAGAATTAGTTTTTGCACAACCTCTCAGGCTCCCAGGTGAATTTTTACCAGAGAACCCAGAGCCTGGGCATCTTCCAGCCCCGAGGCTTTTAGGCAGCAACGGACCTGACATTCTCCCCAGACTGCAACATCACTCTTTTCCACGGGTTTTTGTCCCCCAAGCTTTAAAAAACGCTGAAGTCGTTTTTGTTAGGCATGAAGCTTTAAAACCAACCCTCCGTCCACCATACGATGGACCATTCAGAGTGCTGGAACCTGGTGATAAGCATTTTGTGCTTGATTTAGGGGACAGAAAAGAAACTGTCAGCATTGACAGACTTAAACCTGCCTTCTTGTTGAGAGACGAGCCTGCACGGTTGGCGAGAGCACCTCGGCGGGGTAGACCCCCCAAGAGAAAAGACTCATCCCCCCTGCAGGGAACGAATAATCACTCTCCTCCCAAGCTGCAGATTCCTTACAGGAAGGTCCCACCAGGACCCCCAAGCGGACCCACAGCAGATTCGGGAGAAGATTAAAACCCAGACGGCACAGAGACTGATGCAAACTACTCAACAGTTGTTCACTAATTGTGCTGTAACAGTTTAAGACTGACTTGTGATTTTACTATGCTGTTATGATTATCACTGAATTCTCTACAGGAGCATAGCTGCTGGAAAGTTTCTTCCTTGTCAAGAGGTGTAGCAGTTAGTATGTCATAATGATTATCTTAAACTGTGAATTTTTCTATTGTCCTTTTCTTAGTCGTTTGGGGGGGCTGTGGTCTATATTAATCATATATCCCATAACCTACATATGTATAAGCATGTGAGAATGTTTGGTGATTACATATGTAAAGCGACTTCACACCTCAGAACAGGACAAAAGGTCTCAACCGCCAGTGGAGATCAAAGAGCATCCGAGGCGCTGCGGTGGAGACCAGATAGGTCGCCCTGACCTCCCAGGGCCAGGTGGAGGGGTACGAAGACAAAGGAGGGGGATTAAGATAATGCGGGATGTCAGCTTTGATATGCATGTTTTTTGTTATTTGTAAGTATAAGTATGTAGAGCCGAATGTGTTCGCTCTCTTTTCTACTTCTGCTTCTGCACTAGATGAGACTTGTTAGAGGAGCGAAGCTGATAATAAACTTTGGTTTATAAGTCACATCGCCTCGTTATTCCAAGCTCTTTTACACATGATATCATTTTATCAGTAATTTTAATTCTAATATGATCAAACTGAGTAGCTTTGATTTTCATTCGTGTTTTCAGTTTTAACTGTGAAACTTTTGACTTTGAAGAAAATACCCCCCCCCCCCCCACTAAAGGTTTCCATGTAAATGTGGCCCTCAGGAAGTGAGGAACAACATTTGTGGCCCTCACTGCCACCAAAGTTGCCCATCCCTGTGTTGGGGGCGGCTGTGGCGCAGGTGTAGTGTGGCCGACTGCTGATGGGAGGGTCGGGGGTTTGATTCCCGCTCTGTCTGCGGTCTGCATGTGGAAGTGTCCTTGAGTGAGACCCTGAAGCCCCAGTTGGTCCTGGTGGGTGAGGCCAGCGCCTGTGTGTGGCAGCTCTGCTCCCATCAGTGTGTGAATGTGTGGATGGTAGGATCTGCAGAGACCTTTGGTCATCTAGAGATGGAAAAAGCCCTGTAGAAGTGAAGCTCATTTACCATCCATGGTTGAAATGAATCCACTCCCTCTGGTTATTGAAACTGTCAAAATCCCAGAAGTTCTGGTCGTGGAGGAGGAGCAGCAACAATTTACCATTCCACATTACTAGTTAATGTAAAGCAGAAACACCTTATAATTCCTTTGAGGGCCTGGTCCTCAGTATTGGGCAGTTTAGCAGTTTTAGGTTAGACCCAGTTTTAGTCGCCATAGTTTATCGTCCTCCCACAGCTGGTTTATTTTCATGTGTTTTATGCTCGTGTTGCGGCAGAGAGAAATCCCCAAAATAAGGCTGATATACAACATTCTGACCTTAAAGTCAGATTAAAGTCAGATTTCTTTGGAGAAATCTGCTCTTGAAAGAGGCCCACAGTTATCAAAATATTGCATTAAAAACCAACTAAAGCCTCTTAAAAGAGCCAAAAAGGCAACAAGCCCTCCCCAAAATATTTCTTCCAACAAGTCCCCAAATCAAAATGAGCTCAATTAATAATCTAAAACCTCTAAAATAGAACAAGACACCACCCGCAACAAGGTGGGTCTCACACAGGTGAATCTTCCAAAAGATCAGTGTCCAAGAGGTCAAACAGCAGCGTTAATGTGAGCCTGTGGTGAAAGGGCCGCAGCGCAGGAGAGCGCCACAGGTCACGACCTGCGGCTCCAGTCAGCGGTGGAGTTACTGCACCAACGAGACCTCAGTGCGAGTCCACCAGCGGGTTGTTACTGTGCTGACCTAGCAGAGAATCATGATGGGCAGCAGCAGAAAACAGCCGGAAAAAAGAGACCAGATGAGCTAAATAACAGGCAACAAATGGCTAAATGCGCTATATGCACAGAGCTTTTTTTTTCAGTTCCGGTTTATCCTCAGCCAGCCGCATCGCTTCTGGTCCACGCCTGCAGCCGCACTTCAGACAGGAGGACATCCGTGAGCCATGATCTGAGACTGGACGAAGACTATTAAAAAAGGGAGCAATCCCTTCTTTGTTTGGATGGAACAATTCCTCCGTTCCACAGTCAGGACTGGGGGTCTGGGAGAGGAGACGACGACGGCTGGAGGACGATCCCCTGGATCACACAGCAACCAGAGTGCTAGCAGACACCGTGATCACCACTACGCCTGGGCTCCGGACCCTGCTATGGCTGACACGCCCCTGGCTGGAATCAGGTCTCCCAGAGAGGAGATGGAGCAGCTAAAACAGCAGATGGAGGAGCCAAGCATCAAGCAGCGGTTTGGAGTCCAGCGGTCAGCTGGCTCTGACAGACATGCGGGTTTCACAAGGTCAATCTGAACGCACCAGATGTGCTGATTTATGGATTTGTTCATGTCCTGATCTCAGTTTATGAATCAGAGAATCCCTGTTTATTTGTGGTGTTTTAAAAGTAGCATAACAGGCATGATAAGAAATACAGCAACAAAGCTAAAAATGGAAGAACAGAAAATAAATCTGGGAGGAAACAATCTATCCAAAAAATATTGCTGCTGCTGATAAAAAATATTGAATGAATATTAAACTGACATGATTAAAGTGCCCATTTTCAATATCCACAGCATTCACATTATATATATAAAGCCTAACATGACTTGATAAAGATGGATGATTGTTTCACTGTACATATAGACTTGTCAATATGCAGTTTCCATAGGAAATGTATAATGCTGCAGTCAGTTGAAATGCTGGAGATTCTCTGTTCCATATGGGTATTGGATATGCACTATATGATGACATTAACTGGTAGAATATTATCTGGAACAGCTTATTTAATAATGCTTTTGTTCTTATGCATATAAAGTGGAGGGAGAACGAGGTGGAGAGAGAAGGGAAAGAGGAAGAGAAGGAGAGGGAGGCGACTCACATGAGCACGTCAGTCCCTCCCTAGATGATGTTTTCTGTTTGGGTTTTCTTAGTTTATGGCTGACTGTATTGGAATTTGTATTGGAATTTCAATTTGTTTCTAAGACTGCCTTCTATCATTTGCGTAATATTGCCAAGATTAGGAGCATCTTGTCTCAGAGTGATGCTGAGAAGCTGATCCACGCTTTTGTTAGCTCGAGATTAGATTATTGTAATTCTTTATTATCAGGCTGTCCTAAAACATCTTTAAAAAGTCTTCAGCTGATCCAAAATGCTGCAGCAAGAGTTTTAACAGGTACTAGGAAGAGAGATCATATCTCTCCGGTTCTGGCCTCCCTTCATTGGCTTCCCATAGAGTTTAGAATTAAGTTTAAAATCCTTCTTCTTACTTACAAAGCTCTAAACAATCAGGCTCCTTTTTATTTAAAAGATCTGATACTACCGTATTATCCTAACAGAGCACTACGCTCCCAAAATGCAGGATTACTTGTAATACCTAGAATCTCCAAAAGTACAATGGGAGGCAGAGCCTTCAGTTATCAAGCTCCTCTCCTGTGGAATCAGCTGCCAATCTGGATTCTGGAGTCAGACTCGATCTCTGTTTTTAAGATTAGGGCTAAAACCTACCTTTTTGATATAGCCTACAATTAGGGAGGGATCATGTGTTTCTGAACCCTCCCTTAGTTATGCTGCTAATAGGTTTAGTCAGCCGGGGGACCTCCAGTAATGCACTGGGCCTCACTCCTTTCCTCACTCTCTATGAAATATTTTTTTTTTTGCTGGTCATTAACATTTGTTTGTTCTCTCCCATAGATTGAGTCCCCATCGTGCTGTTTGCTCTCTACATGTCTGTTCTTTTCATCTTCTCTGTCCCCTCACCCCCCAGCCAGTCGCAGCAGATGACTGCCCCTCCCTGAGCCTGGTTCTGCTGGAGGTTTCTTCCTGTTAAAAGGAAGTTTTTCCTCTCCACCGTCGCCAAGTGCTTGCTCACAGGGGATCACCTGATTGCTGGGGTCTTTCTGCAACTGTGGGGGTCCCCCCTACAGTTGATAGTGCTATGAGATGACTGTTGTTGTGAAATGGCGCTATATAAATAAAGTTGAATTGAATTGAATTGAAGTGAAAATTGTAACAATGGGCTCCTTTTTTGTCAGGTTTGCATCCTGTCGACATCTTCTGCACTTCTGGACCTTGATAGAGCAGCTCTGTCATCTATGGTCTCTGTCACACAAGCGCAGAGGGGCAACTTCATCCAGCCTCGTCACACTACAGGAAGTGTTTGTAGTAAAAATGAGGTTGATACTGTATGATTCTTCTATGGACCAGCATGACAAAAAATGATGTTATCAACAACATGTCAGAGAAAAATAATGCACCTTTTCATTTCCTTCTTCCAGACTCGTTCCCTGCAGCCAATAGATGAGCTTTTTTGTTGCTGAACTACCTTGCACTGGGTTCAAAACAGCATGACCTTGCTGACCGGTATGGGGTCCACCAGTCCACAGTGAGTGGAATTATTACCACATGGAACAACTTTCTGTCCACGGTGCTTGGTTCAGTGAGGATCTGGGTATCAGAGGAGAAAATAAGGGAGCATATGCCAGCAGAGTTTCAGGACTTTGAGGACACTACTGTCATCCTGGACTGCACTGAGCTGAGGTGTCAGTGCCCATCATCCCCTCTTCTTCACAGTGAAGTGTTCTCTGCCTATAAGTCCCACTGTGCTCTGAAAGGTCTGCTAGGAGCTGCTCCTCATGGGGCGGTCACGTTCATTTCACCACTGTATGCTGGATCCATCAGTGACAAGCAGATCATGATAGAGTCTGGGATTCTGTCCCTTCTGAGCTCTGGGATGGCTGTCATGGCTGAACCAGGCTTTCTTGTTGATGGTTTTGTGCCATGTAAAATCTATAGGCCACCATTCCTCTCTGGCAGATCCCAGATGTCAGCTTGTGAGGTGAGGAAAACCCAAGCTGTTGCATGTCTCAGGGTGCATGTGGAGCGGCAAATACGCAGCATGGAGGAACACAAGTTCTTGGACACCAAGATCCCACTGCGGCTTTTTGGCAACATTAATCAGCTGTATACTGTTGCACATCTTTTGACAAACTATGAAAATGGGCCTCTTGTAAAAGCACGAGCAAGACAGTCAGTTTAGCACTGATTCACTCCACCAGATTCACTTTGTGAAAAAAGTATTAACTGTACATAGAAAATACATGAATCTATTTAAGTTTAAACTGTTCAACAGCCAATTTTTCTATTTACTGTTAATGTAGGTTCAGTATCCATCTTTACCTGCTTGACATGTTTGCAAAAACATCTGTGTGTACTTATAATGAAATCTGTAAATACCAGTTACTGTATATGTGTCTACTTGCATGAAAGATTTTGAAATATTTGCTCTTTGCTCAAGTTAATAAATCCCTTTATATTGGACCTTACATCTGTCAGGTTTTCTTCTCTGACCTTCTATGATAATCGCCATATTCTGGACAAAACAAAGGCTCCCATGCTTTTTATCTCTATTACAATGTTAACTACAGACATTCACACAGTAGATATTTAAGCATAAAACACAACAATCATGTAAACTGTAAACATGTCATTTTACAAAAGGTACTAACTATTGTCAAAGTGTATTATAGAGGCATGAACTTGTGAAACAAAGAAGAGAGAGTACAACACTTATTTATGAACAGATTATTTCTAGTAAGTTTTGAGTGATCAGATCAAAAGTCCAGATTTGATTGACCTGAACCCAATCAAGACTCACATTCTGGTTTTGTAGCAGAGACCTATTTCCATCGAACTTACAAGGGAGGCATAGAGATACACATAAAAAAGAAATAGTCCACTTTTCTTTGATTATTTCAATCACTTCCTCATCTCTGGGAATCCTCTGAATAAACACGTCTTCATGTGTGTGGACAACAAAGTCACACCAGTCCAATCCAGATGTCAGCATCTGGCCCTGAACTGCCTAAAGTAAGGCTGTGATTTCTTCAGTGTTTG
Source organism: Pholidichthys leucotaenia (assembly GCA_020510985.1). NCBI lineage: Eukaryota > Metazoa > Chordata > Actinopteri > Cichliformes > Pholidichthyidae > Pholidichthys > Pholidichthys leucotaenia. The sequence continues at coordinate 1,417,247 of JAJAQF010000043.1, read as the reverse complement.
TTCACCTCACTGATCTGAATGGATGGACAGTCCACAGAGCTTGATACATTTAGACATTTCATTTCAACCAGGCCAAAAACATGCTGCTCCTCCGGATCATACACAATCTCATCAGGTGACGACCGCGTCCGTGGTGCGTCTGGATGGATCAGGAACCCACAGGGATAATGGCTGACCTCCCTTGCTCTGCAGTACTCCCCTACTGCAGCAGGTTCCATGTCAGGGCCCCTCCTCATGTCTGCTGTCTGGTAGTTTGGTCTCGGAAGTCTTTTGGCAAGATTTTCAGCTGAGCTTTGTGCTCTCATGTGACACCTCCCTGAATTTTGACAAGGCGACACAGGGCCTCCTTAGCTGGTGCCACTCAACACACGAACTTTGTTCTTTTGTATTGTTTTCAGTTTTGTGTGCGGTTTCAAATGACGTCTTCAGAGACGATATGTGGAGCTGCTGATGTTCAGAGCAAACAAAAGAACAGGTAGAGGGTCCCAGTCTGTATTCATGCAGTGGAAGCTGTGGGGGAGCTGGGGCATCTGTGTGTGGATGGGTCTTTGGCACTCTCCGTGCTGGCATGTGATAGGATAATACACTACCTTGTTGCACTTTTCCAGACACAGAGTCAGTCAGAGGTCCATCATTGGCTGTAGCCATAGTTGTTATCAGTGGAGCCATGTCAGCGGGAAAATCACGGCAGACTCCATCTACCCTGAGTGTGGACAGTTCAGGCAGTGGTGAGCTAACGCCCTGATCCAAGCTGCTTCTATCAGAAGAGAGAAAATATATTAGTGTCTTGGTTAAATACATGATGAAAAGTTAAAGCATTTCATTACAAAGAATAGAGACTAATTTTTTATTTAACCCCTTGCACTCTGGTCAATTTCCCTAAAAACGCCAAAAAACAACGTGCCCAAAGTAAATCAAAAGCTGTTCTTCAACCCTTTGCAGCATCTTCATGGGGTTGGTCTCATTTAAAAGAAAACACTTTGAATTCTTTGGCAAAACAGTCATAATCTCTCTAAGTGCTCCCGCCACTGAGTAACAGTCAACTAAACATAGTGAACTTGAAGAAAATAAATTTCGCCTGGGTGTTTTTTTGGGGGGATACAAATGCTTGCAAATAACACACAGCTTCAGATCCGGGCTGGAAAATGCAACAGAAATGTAGAACCAAGTGTTATCCAGCGGAGGTCAAAATTTTGTAACAATACCACAAAAAGTAACTATATTACACAGCTTTGTTCTCAGGTAGTTCCCAGGCGTTTTTGAACTGTGCCAAATTGTGCCAGATGGCACAGTTTGGAAAAACGTCTGTAACTTTTGAATGATTCAATATAGACGCTTCATCTTGGGCTCTAATGAAAGGTGACACTCAGGGCTGTGTGTGTGTGTGTGTGTGTTGGGGGGGTTGTTTATTCATTCATTCATGAATGAATGAACAAACAAGCCCCCCACACAAAGAAGCATGCCACGTAAAAAATGTGTGGCTTTTTTTCACAAGAAAAAATAACCTACAGTGCACTAAAAATTATACTAAAATATTTGTAATGTAGAAGATAACAACTCCCACCCCCCCGCTACAGAGGACGGACATCGGCCATCGCTACATGACAATGGCCATCATGTAGCGATGACGCCAAAAGTCATGTGGCGATGTGGTGACCGCGGCGCACAGTGTTGTGTTGGGTTCTTTTATAAATAAAGACTGCTGCTTTGGGTGAACACGGAGCCTCCTTTATTAACTGGCTGCAACACATTAACACACGAACTCCGCCATATTAATATCCGTCATGTTGTACCCCTAACAACATCCGGTCTGTGTCGCCCCCTAGTGGCTCCACATGTGTAACACCTAGATTACACCACATCCCCCTTACTGAAGCCAAATATTAGCATGCAACTCTACAGATCCAGTCTCTTTGGTTTAATCACTTCTCTACCAGACCTGGTTCTAACAACACCTGGTGTTTCCTGTGCATTGGGCTCAGAAACAGTTTCTGTAGGAGTGTCTTTTCCATTTGACTGGGTCCGTTGTGGTTCCATCTCAGTCTCTGGTATCGACATAGGCACAAGATGAGTGCGATTCCTCCTGATTGTCCCTTGTGGTCCACTAATGACATAGGACCGTGGAGTTTTGTGGACAGATGTCACTGTGCCCTGTGCTTTTGCATCTGTAATCCAAACAGAGTTTCCGGGTAACAGTTTATCCACATCTCTCGTTCTGTGTCTTTTGTTGAAACATTCTGTTTGCCTCATCCGTCTCTCCTTTTCCACGTGACGAATTTGTTGCAGATTCGGCACGCATGGCTGCAAGGCCTCTGGAAGCATTGGCAGGGTGGTACGAAGCCTACGCCCCATGAGAAGCTGCGCTGGGCTGTAGCCATTTGCCAACGCTGTGGTTCTGTACTGGTCACGTGCTCAAAACAGTACTCCTTTGCAAAGTCTTCCATTTCCTGACTTGCGAACTGCGGGCCGTTATCCGTGATCAGTATCTCTGGTATTCCGTGACGTGCAAACATTGATTTTAAATGCACAATGACATTGGCAGAGCGAGTTGGGCTGAGCTGGGCAATCTCTATATACCTAGAGAAGTAGTCCACTAATAACAGGTAGTTTTTGTCTTGTAGCGTGAACAAATCAGCTCCCAACTTCTGCCATGGCCTTTCTGGTAAATCTGTGGGCATTAAAGGCTCTCTCACATTAACTCTTTCCTGTATGCACTGTCTACATTTGAGTACAATTTCACTGATCTGGTTGCTTAAACCTGGCCACCATACAGCCTGACGGGCGCGCTCTCTGCATTTAACCACCCCCTGGTGGCCCTCATGTATCTTATCCAAAACTGCATTTCTCATGTTAGCAGGGATAACTAACCTCGTGCCTCTCAGTAGTAGTCCGTTATGCACACTCAAAATGGCTCTCTCAGACCAGTAGTGCTTCACTGCTCCCTGTAGCTGGTTACGATCCGGCCAGCCTTCTGTGCAGTATTTCATGACTTGTGAACAGACACTGTCGGACTGCAGTTGCTCTTGGAGATCTGCAAGATATTTGCTGCTTGTAGGGAGTCCCTCTAGCACAGAGTCAACATAAATGTTAGTGTCCTCCATAAGATCTGTGTCTGTGTGAGTAACACTGTTTGTGAGCGGTAAGCGTGAGAGCGTGTCGGCAGTGGTTAGACTTTTGCCCGGGATGTGCTTTATAGTGTATGAATACCTCATTAGGCGCATACGAAATCTCTGTATACGCGGTGGAAGCGCATCCAAAGCCTGTCCTCCCAGTAGGCTCACTAGTGGCTTATGATCAGTTTCTAGTTCAAAGTGCAGACCCAGGATAAAGTCATTAAATCTTTTCACAGGCCCACGTGAGAGCCAGCGCTTCTTTTTCCAGCTGTGCGTAGCGCTGCTCTGTAGGTGTCAATGATCGAGAAGCGTAAGCAACTGGTGACCACACGTCTCTCTCCTTCTGTAGCATGACTGCCCCCAATCCATATGAAGAGGCATCTGCAGATATTTTCTGTGGTTTGTTTGGGTCATAGAGCTGCAATACAGGAGCAGAGGACAGTTCTTGTTTGAGATTACAAAACGCATTTTGTTGTTCATGCCCCCAGTACCACATGTTCTTTGTTGAAAGCAAGTCTCTCAATGGTTTGTCCTTTTCAGAAAGGTTCGGAATGAACTTCCCCAGCTGGTTCACCATTCCGAGAAAGCTCCTGAGCTCACTCACGTTGCTTGGCTCTTTCATGTCCTGAACAGCTTGGGTTTTGTCTGGATCGGGCCTCATTCCTTCTGCTGAAACAATAAACCCAAGAAATTTAACCTCTCTTTTGCCAAACTCACATTTTGACATATTCAGCGTAACGCCGGCTTTCTCCGCACGCTTCAAGACAGCGTGCAGTCTTGCGTCGTGCTGCTCCTTGGTGGATCCCCAGACCAGGATATCGTCCATGTGACAGACGACTCCGTCAAGACCCGCTGTAACCTCTGTTACCATCATGTTTTGGAAATGTTCAGGAGCACTGGAAATACCAAATGGCAAACGGTTGAAGTGGTATCTGCCAAATGGCGTAATGAATGTGGTGAGAAAGGCCGACTCTTTAGACAGTGGTATTTGCCAAAATCCCATATTTGCATCAAGCTTTGAAAAATACTGAGCCCCTGTGAGCATGCCTAGCGTTTGGTCCACAGACGGGAGGATGTATCTTTGGCGACACACTGACTTGTTTAAAGGTGTCATGTCCACACAGATACGCACCTTTTCTTTGTCCTTTTTGGGAGCTACAACCATGCCACAGCACCAATCTGTTGGCTGCTCCACGCGACTGATGACCCCCAACTTTTCCATCCTCTCGAGCTCTTCTTTCACTTTACCCATGAGCGGCAGTGGCACACGCCTTGGCACCTTGAGCGAAAAGGGCTTAGCATCAGGTTTCAGTTTAATTGTGTATGGCTTTTGGACGAGCCCAAGTCCATCGCATAACTTGGGGTACGCTTTTCTCACTGTCTCTTGGTCTATAGTGTCAATTCTGGCAATTAGTTTCAGTCTCACGGAAGCTGTTCTACTCAGTAGTGGTATGCGCAGATTTTTGACAATATAGATTTTCTCAGTAGCGCTCTTGTCACCGTATGTAATAGTCTCTGTCATAGACCCCAACACGGTTAGTGCAGTTCCACCCGGTCCGTAGAGTGGTTTTTGTGCCTTTTCCAACTGTTCATTTTTCTTCTTGAAGGTTTCAAATGTTTGTTCAGAAACCGCTGTGACGTCCGCTCCGGAATCTAACTTAAAAGTCACTTTATTTCCTCTCACGTTTATGTCTACCAGCCATGGATCCTCCCCTAGATCCACTTCACCCAGAAAAAGTCTGTCTGCATTGTCAGTGACCTCATTCACAGTTGGGTTGGACCTACAGACTCTACTATAGTGTCCACGTTTTTTACAGTTATGGCATTCCGCGTTTTTAGCTGGGCACTGTACTGCTGCATGTGCTGGTGCTTTGCCACACTTGGAACAAACTTTACTGTCTTGTTTTGTCTGCTGATGCCTTGAGGACTTAATCTGTTTTTGTTCCTTGATTATGAACTTGTTTGGCTTGGCTTTTCTGATGTGTACCGCATCCACGGCTGTTCTGTTAATGCTAGTTTCACCTCTTAGGTCAGTTTGTTGTCGTTTTATTTCTTCAGATTGTCTTGCCATTGTTATAGCTTTAGCTAGGGTAAGATCTTTGTCAAGCTGCATTCTTTCTGACAGCGACGAATCTTTTAGACCCACTACAAGCCTGTCTCTCAAGAGGTCATCATGAAGTGCACCGTACTTACAGTTTTCTGCCAGCGCATAGAGTGCTGTTATGAACGAGTCTACTGGTTCTGCCGGCTGTTGCACTCGCTTGTTGAATTTTGCTCGTTCATAAATCACGTTCTTTCTGGGAACGAAATGTCTATCAAAGGCTGTTTTAACGGCCTCGCACTGCTGGCGCTGCACACTCGTTAGCTCGAGCCCTCTTAGCACGTCGTCAGCCTCATCTCCCATGCAATAAACCAGCGTATTTACTTGGTTCGCCTCAGATGAGTTATTCAGGTTACTTGCCAGTCTAAAACGCTCAAAATGTCTTATCCACTTTTCCCACTCTTGGGGTCTCGCAAAGTCGAAGGGCTCCGGTGGTTTAATGGTGAAGGTTGCCGCTGGAGTAGCCCCCGCCATTACTGGATCAATTGGCGCAGCTGCAGCTCTTTGAACTTCGTCTGGCATAGCCGCTAGCCAGTTGCAAAGCTGACTTTTCTCACCTCAAAGCGCACCAACTTCTGACACCATGTTGTGTTGGGTTCTTTTATAAATAAAGACTGCTGCTTTGGGTGAACACAGAGCCTCCTTTATTAACTGGCTGCAACACATTAACACACAAACTCCGCCATATTAATGTCCGTCATGTTGTACCCCTAACAACATCCGGTCTGTGTCGCCCCCTAGTGGCTCCACATGTGTAACACCTAGATTACACCACACACAGTCCCCGCGGGGGACCCCCCCCCCCTCGCGTTCACGGTCCGGACGCGGCGCACGAACCGTGTACCGCGGCGCACGGACTTTGGACTTCGTGTGCCACACAGTTGTAATTTACTGATCGGTCAAAAGTCATTTTTGATTACAATTTTCAGGGATAAAGAATAATTTAGCTTATAACACTTACCTGTTCACAACAGCAGCATAGCTGGCGAACTTCTCTTCCTCATTGTCAGACGAACATGAAGCTGGTCTGCTTCTTACGGACTCGTGGTTCTGGTCACGCCACCCGGTCAAAACATAATTCCATTATTGTGGTTTTGCGCTTCCATGATTGCAGTTTTGGCAAACGATTTTTCAAAACAAATAACAGTGGTAATAAAAAAAAAGACTGGCGAATGCGTGTGTGTCACCCAGCCTTTGTCGTCGGTCGCCGTCGGTCTATGATGACCATGGAAGAGAATCCTAAACGTCTACTCTGCTGGGACAGCACCGCCTGTGGCTGAACAGGCTGATGCGCGAATGGCAGTCCCTGTCACACAGGTCGCACTTGTGGGTGGTCTTTGTGCTGCTGGGTCTGTGGCAGTTCTTCCGGCGGGTCCTTTTTTCATCTGCTGCAGCAGTCAGTCTCTCTCCGCCCAGCCTTACACAAAACAGATTTTGCAAGGGACGCTTTCAAACTTCTGTGCTTCAATTGGCTCGCTGCATTTCCAGCCGTTGGTAGGCGGGTCCTTCTTGCTAGGCTTTCAGTCATTGGCTCTTCAAGGTTTCAGAAACCCAATTCAAGGCTCTTATTAGTCGAATGAGAGATCAATCACATCTAATCTGTTCGCGGCTGTGTCTGTAGTGGAAAAACGGAAATGCAGCTTTTTTTTCCAGTGCGCTCTTGGATGCAGCGCCCTCGTGCGCCCTTGTGCACTCTCGTGCACCCTCGTGTGCTCTAGGACCCAGAGACGTGCCCGTCCACAGTACACCGGAATGCAAGAGGTTAAGTAGTAATAGTAGTTGAAACATCTCATTTGCGTTTAAAACTTGGGGGCTAGATTTAGTTCATTTTGCATGACTGATTTAGAGCAGTGATTCTTAAAGGAAACCAGTACTGGCCACTGTAACAACATTAATCCTGCTTTAAGTATTACTTATAAACCAAAAATGTGTTTCTTCAGTTAAAATAACCCCTAGAGTCAGAAAACAGAATAATTTTATCCCATGAAAACCACTCGGTCAAAACCAAAGGGGAGCAGCAATCGCCTGCCGGAAGTGATGTTCACTGGTTGATTCCAGCTTTACCACGGACGAGTAAATGTGTTTAGCAGATGCTCAGAGGGTTGAGATCTGACTTGAAAAGAGCACAAAATCTGCATGGATATATACTGCACAAACAGTCCTTGGAAATGGCCTTCATTGACCGCATGATCCACAGGTACCTCCGGGGACCAGCAGCTGAAGGGGACCTGACAAGCAGACAAGTTCCCAGTCAAGGAACTTCAGAACACGTTGAATAAATCTTGATAAAGTAGAACTTTATTTCATTAAATTATATGCTGGTAGATTTGCTTGCACTTGGTTGTAAAAATGACATAAAATTCTGATGTTGAAACTTTGACTGTTATACTGCAGCCCAGTCAGTGGCACAAAGCAACGACTATTCGTCACTACCGTGCTGAAACTGGCCATGGAGGAAGCAAGATGTTGCTGACACTGACTGACAGAGCAGTGGCTTGAAACTTGCATGTATTTGAGAAGGAATCATGACCCAAAAATTACCAGACGGACACACTAGTACCGTATTTGATCCTTTGAAAGAGCTCTTGATAAAAATTCACTACAGGGACCCTTTAACCTTTTTAGAGTGACTTTATTCTGTGTTTTCAACCAGTTTATATAGACTTGAGTTTTTTTGGTGTGATGATTGTTTGTATGCGCTGAAGAACCTCCGAGCTGCCCCGTCCACTTGCCTCAGTCTGTCGTGTGCCCGTGCTGGTGACAATGGTGCAGGTGAGGTTGTGCAGGCAAGTTCATACGATGAAACAGTGATTACACAGCGTGTAGGTGGAAGTCCCGGTCCACCGCCAGGAGGAGGAGGTCCACCCAGGGGAATCCACCTTTGCCCAGGGGAGAAGAGGAGAGCAGCGAAGAGGAATGAAACCCAGAAGGCTTAGTTGGCGTTGGGGCGAATGAACTCCCAGATGACCTGAAGAAGCAGGGAAGATGAGGGAGGCGAAACTCCCTAGTTGGCAGAGTAGATGACTCTTAGCATAGAGTTCTTACTTTCAGAAGGAGCGTTGACATCTCCGTGCAGACCAAGAGGCAGCGCTCCTTAAGAAGGCTGCCTAATGAGTGGAACAGGTGTGTGCACAGCTGTGGAGACAATTAAGACAGCAGGCACGCAGGATGGATCACCACAGTACCCCCCCCCCCCCCCACAGGACGACTCTCGGCAGCCAATCCAACTTACCCGGGTGTGTCCGGTGGAACTCCCTAATGACCTGCGGATCCATCACAAAGGAAGGATGCACCCAGGACCTTTACTTCGGACCATAACCCTCCCAGTCCACCAGGTATTGTAGGACACGAGCCCCACACGTCCAGGATGCGGTTTATCTTCCAAGCGGGGTCACCATCAATCATCACCGGTGGGGGCGGAGACTTGGGAGGGGGGCACAGAGGGCTGGACACAAACAGCTTCACCTGTGATACATGAAAGGTGGGACAGATGCGGAGGGAGGGAGGGAGGGAGGGAGAGCCAAGCGCAGAGTGACTGGGTTGACAGTATGGGTGATGGTATAAGGACCAATAAAGCGCTGAGAGAGCTTTCTGGACTCAGTCTTCAGACTGATATTCTTAGCTGACAACCATACCTGCTGTCCGACCTGGTAAGGCGGAGGCAGGGTCCTGTGGTGGCTGGCGATGTCCGAGTTGCGGCTCGCCGTGCATTGCAGCGCAGCCCGGGTAGCCTTCCATCCATAGCCGGCGACAGCGCTTCAGGTGGGCCTGGATTGAGGGCACAGCGATGTCCTCCTCCTCCTCTGGAAACGGTGGGGGGGGGGGGCGGGTTGTACCCTAGGGATGCCTCAAAAGGAGGAAGACCCGTAACAGTGGAGACAGCGGAGTTGTGGAGAACTCACACTTCTCGGCTTTAATATAAAGCTGGTTCTCCAACAGCCACTGTAAAACGGCTCTGACATGGACCTCATGTTCCTCTGGCGAGCGGGAGAGAATCAGAATATCATCAAGATTGACAAAAACGTATTGGTATAGCATATCGTGGAGGACGTCATTTTTTTAACTGCTGGAAGATGGCGAGGGCGTTAGTGAGCCCGAATGGCATCAGTAAGTAGTCGAATTGGCCCTGGTGTGTTTTAAAGGCCGTCTTCCATTCATCGCCAATTCATCGAATGCGGACCAGATGATATGCATTCCTGAGGTCTAACTTGGTAAACACCTGTGAGCGCTGAAGGAGCTTGAACACTGAATTGATCAAAGGCAGAGGGTACTGATCCTTGATGGTGAGAGCGTTGAGCTCCTGGTAGTTGATACACGGGTGCAACAACGAAGAAGAATCCGGCTCCATGCGGAGCCGAAGATGGCCAAATTAGGCCAGCGTTCAGTGACTCCTTAATATATTGCTCCATTGCCTCCCTCTCTGGGCCCCTCTGGGCCTCACCCAAATTGTGATACACCCGGGGGATGAGGCTGAGGTCCGGCAGCTCGGCCCGAGAGGGAGGAGCAGACAGAGATGAGGAGCATTCAGCTGAACACATACAGTGGGCCAAACAAAATGGGCTCCAGGCAGAGATGATATTTTTGGCCCAATTGATCATTGGGTTGTGCCTCTGGAGCCACAGATAACCTAGAACCACCGGAGATGATGAAACAGGGAGAACCAGGAACGATAGTTCGTTCCAGTGGTTCCCGGAAAGAAGGAAGGATATGGGCACCATGACCTCACGGCCAGATATGGTGGTGATTCTCTGATCACAGGGCAATTTACGTGTGGAAATGCCCACCTGCTTCACAAACTCAGCAGACACAAAATTACCCTTCGACCCTGAGTCAATCAGCGCCATAACCCTCCTCTCAACCCCTGGCAACTGTAAAAGGGCCGGAATTGAAAAATTACCGGGGGAAGTGGATTTGGCCCCGCCTGCCAGACCCCCCATGGCTACTGATGGGCCACGTCTTTTTGGCCGCTGGCGGCACTCGTCCAGACTGTGGTTAGATAAACCACAGTACATGCACACGCCGACCTTTCGCCTTCTCTCATCATCAGTCAAGTGCCGAGAGAACTGCTTCGGTTCAGGTGAAGAGCCGGCGCCGCCAGTGTCAGTAACCACAGCAGGTACACGCTCTGCACGCGGGTGAGAGGAGGACTCGTGCTCCCTCGCGCGCTCACGGTACCAATTGTCCAGCCCAACTGCCTGATCTATGAGGCTGTCGAGCGTCTCTGGGACAGGGTGGACCACCAAATTGTCACGGAGTTGGTCGTTCAACCCGTGGAAGAACAGGCTGCGTAACGCAGTCTTGTTCCACTCCGAATCAGATGCCACAACCCAGAACTCCACCGAGTACTCGGCCACTGACCGGGTGCCTTGGCGGAGCGTCATCAGGCGGCTCATCACATTGCCCTGACTCTCGGTCCAACCAAACGCGGAAGCGAATGCAGCCAATAATTGGTCAAACGTATAACAACACCCCTCGGGGTTGTCTAGAGTGGACTGTGCACACTCCAGGGTTCGATCCCTGAGCAACAGAGTAAAAAACTGGATCCTAGCAACATCCCCCGGATACTCCTCCCCATCCTGCTCCAGGTACAGTTGAACTTGAAGAAGAAAAGCCTTACATCTCCCCACCTCCCCCGTGTATGGTGAAGGCATGGGAACAGAGGTAGTACGGTGCACCGTGGTGCACGGATCAGGCTGAGGGAGGGGCAACCGAAGGACACGCTGTAGACCACGTTGTCATCGTGTTTAATCCCTGCTGCATCAGTGCAGTGAGCTGATGCTCGGTCGCTGCTAAGCGTTCCAGAGCTGACAGCTCCTGTGGTGAGGCACCAGCTGAGCTACCGTCCTGGCTGGCTCGTTCTGTCATGATGTATTAAGTTTTGACAGCTCACATGCACAATCCCAAACACAGGAAGGAACCACACAGAGGGGCACGTCTGACAATTTTATTAATATCAAAATCCAAAGCGCACAGCTACAGAAACAGTCATCAGAGGAAAGGACTTGTGGAGAGAAGACGAGAGCAGTGAGCTGAGGAGTGGAGTCAGGGGAAATGGGCGAGCCACACTGCCACTTACTTGAGAAATCCAGAGAGGACCGGCAGGACCCAGCGGGGAACAGATGAACCAGTAGGGTAAGGAGGGAAGGTGAGCTGATAGTGCCTGACCGGATGGAGTTGATTGCTGAAGGAACGGTGTGGTGAGGCAGGAGAGCGCGCGCAATACCGGAGACACACCTACACGGTGGCAGCAACCTGAAAAAGAGAAGAGAGTAATGGTTAACGACGTGTTAACGTATTACAGCTTGCTTGCTTGCCTGAGAATGGGCAGCATACCCAGACGAGCCAGCGTTGACTGCGTGGACGAAGCCTCCTTCAGTACGCCGGCTGATGAGCGGCTGCAGGTGTGTCTTCTGCCTCAGGTGCAGTGATGAATTAGTGAAGGTGAGACCGGAGGAGAGGGGCGCGCTCTGGCTGCCATGACAAAAATGAAAAACATGAAGAGGAAAATACTGACAAGAAGTTGCAAAGTTAAATGAAGCCATTAAATATACAAATTTTTGTGGAAAAATTCTCAAATTTCCAGAAAAATGAAGAAAGACGAAAAATTATCTCAATAAAAAGGAGTCAATTTATGAGAAAATAATCTAATTTATAAAATATGGACACTTCAAAGAAAAATATTTGAATTCATAAATAAAAAGTAAAAAATAAAATCTAAAAAAGTTCTATAAAAAGCAAGAAGCAACTGCAAATTTACTGTAATAAAGTGACAAATTAAAGGGAAAAGTCACATGTTAGAAGAAAATTTTACCAGGAAAAGTTGTATCATAACAAATGATGAGACATAACCTGCATATCTAAAATATTTCTTCTTTATTCCCCTCTGGAGGTCCAGCTCAGACAAAGATGGGAAACCGGCTGTTGCCCGGGCAACACTAGTGCGAACCCGTGCACGTCCCGGAGAGGCGGCAGTAACTGTAAATGTGCTCAAGTGTCCCAACAGCAGCCAGACGTCAATATCTGACCTTTGACCTGATTCTGCAGCCAGTTGTGACAGAGAGAATCATGAAGCGGCGTCTGTCAGGCTTCCAACGGGCTTTGATCGTTAGTCCACACGCTGATTATGATGCATTAAAGGCACAGAGCAAACGGCTAAAAATCACATTTGTTGGCCTGAAAAGACAATCAGAGGTTTGAATCCAGACGGACAGGAGCCAGAGACCATTTGGAGCTTTGACATCAGGCTGACCACCATTTTTCTCTACAAACTGCATCATTTTTCTCATTAATCTGCAGTTTTTCCTCACAGATGTGCAGCTTTTTCCTGAAAATTTACAACTTTTTTCTCAAAAGTGGCCATTTTATTTCTTGTAAATTTGCAATTTTTCCTGAGAATTTTCAACTATTTTCTCTGTATTTATAACTTTTTCCTCAAAAATTTGTGATTTTTTTCTCACAAATCTGCAACTTTCTTCCTGGAATTTTCAAATTTTTTTTCTCATAAATTTCTGACTTTTGCCCTGTAAATTTTCACATTTTTTCTTAAAAATTTGTGATTTTTTTTCATAAATTTGCTCATTTTTCTTGTAAATTTGCACTCTTTCCCAGTACATTTTCAAATTTTCTCTTAGATTTGCAACTTTTTCCTCAAAAATGTATCACTTTTTTCTCATTAATTGGCAGTTTTATTTCTTGCATGTTGGTATTTTTTCGTGTAAATTTTAAACTTTTTTCACCCAGATTTGCAACTTTTTCTTATAAGTCTACAACTTTCTTCCTGTAAATTTTCCAACTTTTTTCTCATAGATTTATAACTTTTCTCTGGTAAATATTTGGATTTTTTTCTCATAAATTTACAAATTTTTTCTTAAAAATTTGGGAATTTTTTTCCATATTATTTTCATAATTTTCTTTTAAATTTGCAATTTTTTCTTGTAAATTTTCAGTTTTCCTGATCCCCAGAGGGGAAATTCGGGGCATCCATCTGGATGGATGAAGCAGCCACAGTACGGCGCTAACCCTTCACCATTCACACCTAGGGCCACTTTAGAGTCTCCAGTAAAACGAACCTGCATGTTTTTGGCCTGTGGGAGGAAACTGGAGAAATCCTGGAGTAAACCCATGCAGACACGGGGAGAACATGCAAACTCCACACAGATCAGGAGCTGGGATAGAACCCAGGATCCCATGGCCAAGGGTGAGTTGCTGTGCTGCCACAGTGCTAACCACTGCACCGCCGCACCGCCCTTATATGCATATTCAGTTATAATAAAGAATAATGACAAAATGACAATCAAAGCATGTCTGCAACACAACAGTTGTGCAAACTGTGACAGAGATGCAAGGTCAGAATGTGCTGATCTGCTCATTTCTTTTCAGAGCAGGACAGTGCAGAAGCAGGTTTGAAGGAAAAAGCAAGCGATGCCCTCATTGGAAGAGCAGAAATGATGGTGGAGGAGAACACCCAGAGAGATGCTCAGATTCACATCCAGCACCCAGTGACTCAAGGCAGGGACAACGTGAAAGAGTCAGCTCTGCTAGAAATCACCACATTTCTGCATCATCAGTCCAGAATGTGTCACACTGGTGCTGTTCCAGTCACACCACAGTTGCCTGTAGTTTTGAACTCACAAGTACTCAGCCTGGGCTGATTCTAGCCTCAACATCTGAACAAAAACTGCCCACATTACTGAACAGAAACTCTGCTGGCAAATGGAAAAATATACCTGAAGACAGATGCACAGACTGTAGAACCATGTGTGTGTGTGTGTGGGGGGGGGGGGGGCAAGACATAACAAAAATAATTAAATCATTATTCCATCTCTTAACAAGCTTAAATATCTAACTTTCTCTGGTAACATGAACAGAATCAGTGGCAAATATCAATGCATTTGGGGAAAAAACGGGGAAAAATGTCCTGATTCTGTGATCATCGTGTGGTGTTTGCTGCCCTCTACTGGGCCTAATTTGCAACAACTCTGCTTCACTGACACCTGCTGTGCACGTGACTGTTTTGGTGAAGCTCCAATTCCTGCTGGATTAAACACACTTCACCACTGGATAATAATGATGGTTATATTGTTTTGTCATTTAATTATGAACAGAGGCGAGAACCAGACAGACAATCCAGACCAGAACCTCCTGAGATCAGGAACACAGAGGTCCAACACTCACCGGCTTCTGATGTTGAGCATACGTGTCCGTCCACGAGCAGGCATGGATCTGAAGATGAATGTTCAAGTCTTGTCCCACATCAAGAAGCAGACCAGTTGTTGACCCTGTCTTGCCCTCGCCATCCATGCATCTCTTGTGGACTCTGCAGTTCAGTCTGGACCTATTTCTGGTCATGACAGTGATGAGCTGGACTCCACTCTTCCCTGGGCTCCACATGACCTCAACACTATCCAGGTATAATGTAGACCCAAGATATTTGTAATTGTGCAGCAAAAATTAATTTTGACTTCAGTGACTAATTAAAAGGTTTATTAAAGTCAAATTCATTGTTTGATAGTTTTAAAAAATCCCAGTGAAAAACTGCACAGCCCAGGCCGATCTCTTTAGATCAGCAGTTTTATACAAGCAACAATCCAAGACAAAAAAGCTGCAAACTCACAACCAGAGACTGGTTATTATTTATATCTGATAAATAACAGAAACTTTGCTTGTCAAGATCAGTTGGTCTTCTTTCAATGAATTGATTAATTCTTCAATCAACAATAATGCCTAACTAGCTTCTTTTTTTAAATCCCACAGCAATCACCACTGAATGATGGACCTGCATCATCAACCAGTCTTCCAGCAGCACCAGACCAATCTGAAAAACAGCTCCGCTTTGTGAAGTTAAGAAGAGGAAATAGAGTTCAAGATGTCCTCAAGGTTTTCAAGGAACCAAACGTACTGAATGTTCATCTGAAACTGGTGTTCCAGAATGAGAAAGCTGGGGATGGTGATGGTGTGTCAAAAGAAGTGTATTCCGCTTTTTGGGAGCGTGTGTTAGAGCAGCGTGAGGGGGTGAGGGGGAAGAGGACCGAGTACCCAGACTGAGACCAGACTATTCTGAGAAGCAGTGGCAGGCTCTGGGAAGAGTTGGCTTGAAAGGATATTTGGATCACAACATCATAATGATCAAACTGTCACCAGCTTTCATTCTTGCCTGTTGTCAAGGAGTCAGTTCAGTGGATGAAGAACTCCTGATGATGTCATTTGCCAGATTTCTTTCAGTGAATGAACAAACCTCAGTTGAAGAAGCTCTACAGGGCAACATGGGTGAAACTGATGAGGAGGACTGACTCGACCTCTTCTCAAGAATGGGCTTACACTGCTTGCCCCCTAAAGATGAGAGCTGCCATTTTAACTTTGGCACATAAAGCTCTTCTTCAGGAGCCAAAGTTCAGAATTGACTGGATCCACACCAGTATTGAAAATGCAATGCCGACACTCCTAACCAAAGACAGCATCATGGAACTTTATTAGTCTAAGAGGACGACTAACAGGAAAGTGTCCCAGATGATGAAGCCATCAAGTGAAAGCCTAAATCAACAGGAGAAGTCAGCCCTGAACTCCCTGCTACGGTGTGTGAGAAGCACTGATCAAAGGAAACTGGAGATCTTCTTGCGTTTCTGCACAGGGTCCACTGTGCTACGCAAAGATACAATTGAAGGAACTCTTAACAAGTTGTGTGGTTTAAGCCGCAGGCCCGTAGCACACACATGTGAAGCAGTTCTTGAGCCACCGTGTACCTCCAGTTCTTAGCCAGAGTTTGGTGCAGAGCTTGACAGTGTCCTGTCTGTTGATTGCTTTCCAGTGAATATTGTGGAGTGTGTGCACGAGATCTGACACAGTCCCAGCCCCTGTTGACACTTTCAGACTAATAGTATTGTGTGACTTCAACTTACAGGAACATCTCAAAAAATTAGAATATCATGAAAAAGTTCAGGGCAGCACGGTGGCGCAGTGGTTAGCACAGTGGCAGCACAGCAAGAAGGTCATGGGATCGATTCCACCCTTGACCATCGTGGGTTCGATCCCACCCCCAGACTATCGGTGACCCTTCTGTGTGGAGTATGCATGTTCTCCTCGTGTCTGCGTGGGTTTACTCCGGGTACTCCGGTTTCCTCCCACAGGCCAAAGACATGCAGGTGAGGTTAATTGGCATCAAACTGGGGATTCTAAATTGTCCTTAGGTATGGATGTGAGAGTGAATGGTTGTCTGTCTCCCTGTGTTGGCCCTGCGATGGACTGGCGATCTGTCCAGGGTGGACCCTGCCTCTCGCCCAAAGATGCTGGGATAGGCTCCAGCCCTCCCAAGGCCCAAAAAGGATTAAGCAGTAGAAGTTGGATGGATGAAAAAGTTCAATATTTTTTGTCACTCATTTCAGAAAGTGAAACCCATATATTATGTAGATTCATGACACAGAGACTGATAAAAATTAAAATAAACGCTTGAAATATGATGATTATGACTTACAGACCACGAAAACCCCAAATTCAGTTTCTCAAAAAATTAGAATATCACAAAATTTATTTAAAAAAATATATTTTTTTTAATACAAATGTGGACCGACTGAAAAGTATGTCCATGTACCACTCAGTACTTGGCCGGGGCATCAATGTGTGGTGGAGGTGATCAGCCTGTGGCACTGCTGAGGTGTCATGAAGGTCCAGGTTGCTTTGATAGTGACCTTCAGCTCGTCTGCATTATTGTAGTGCAACCACCATTTTTAAACACTGCGAACAGTAGAGATTATGGCTTCAATTTCGTTCTCACAATCTTCTACTTCTGGACCGTGGTCCCATGAGGAGGTAAACACCTTTCTCAGCATTGTGGGTGACGACCGGATCCAGAGGGAGTTAGACGGAGCCCACCGGAATGAGAAGATATTTCACGATGTCATTGAGCAGTTGTCCTCCCGCGGGTACACCCGAACAGTAAAACAATGTCGGGACAAATTAAAAAAAAAACTGAAGTGCGAGTATTGGGCTATAAAGGACCACAACAGTTGAAGCGGGGTGAACTGCCAACAGTGGAAGTGATTTGAGCTCATGGATGCCATTTATGGTAGCCGGGCAGCGAGCAATGGGCGGGAGATTGGAGTGGACCCCTCAGCAACACTGTTAACCATGGACGGTGAGTGTTTTTGTGACATTCATTTTTTTGCTCTATCCAGCCTATTGGTGTCATGCTAACTGTAATTATATAATAAGTACAACACCGATGTCTCGTGGCTCACAAGTGGAGCGGTAGCAGTACTAGCTAGCTCGCCATGAGTCACGCTGGCTCTATCCGATCTATTCGCTTATAAAAGGAAAACGGTGAAATATGCTAATCCTTTTTTAAAAAGCTTTGCGTACATGTTGCACTGCCGTGCTATACATTACAGTTGTGTGTACTTTCTTTCTAGATTCTGCTTCCACATGGACGGAGCCCCCCTCCCTCGGCACGAGCACCCCGGGCTCTCCTGCTCGCTCCGTTGAGCATCCGGGACCAGAACCAAGTCCAGCTCCATCACTGTGTAGCACGAATCCGTCAACACGTTCCCGCACAGGTAAAGCCCAATAGTCAGAATATCTACACACGGTTTAGTTAATTGATTCATGTCAAGCGGAGCCCAAATCTCCAGCTATACAAGCGCATTTTTAAAAAACTGTGATGTATAAAGTGAATCTCCAAGCCTCATAATAGACCCACTGCAGTGTTGCTGTACTGGTTATTTTCCACCATGACTCACATGCTTGAAAAAGGAACATGTGTAGAGCTGATGTAGCACAAAAGTCAGTTTTTGAAAGTCAACGTGCTTCATTGTCATGATTCAGGTCAGCTGACTGTATGAACTCATTCACATTTCTGGGGCCACCATAAAAGCAAAGTATTTGAAACATAAACCGGGCATTTGCTAAATCTGCTGGACTGATGCGCAGTTCTGATCCACAACAACAAAGGAATTTTGTCAAACCAACCACTTGCCCTTTCACCAGCGTGTCTCCCGTCTACAGTTACATCTCAATAACTGCAATGTCATGGCAAAGGGAGATTTTTTGTGGGTCATTTCAGAAAGTGAAACTCATATAGATGGTATCTCTGCTCTTCTTGACAATCCATATGGGCTTTATGTCAGAGTTTCCTGGCCAAATGAAACCCAGTGATGCCATGGCCATTACACCAGGTCTGGATAGTTTTGGCCCTGTGGGGCGGGGCGGGGGGGGGGGGGTGCTAACTCCTGCTGGAAAATGAAAATGAAATCAGTTTCTCCATAAATCTACATACTTTTGAGAACATTTCTTTTTTTAGTGTTTTTACGGAACAATCTATTTTTCGAGAAAAGTAATTTGGGATTTTCAGGCGCTGTAAGCCAATAAATAAATAAACTCTAAAAATATTTCACTGTCTGTGTAATGATTCTGTATAATATATGGGTCTCACTTTCTGAAATGAGTGTCCAAAAATATTGAACTTTTGCATGATGTTAGAATTTTTGGAGATGTGCCGCTCCATGTTTTGCTCTTGCTTTTACTGACCAGCGCCGATTTCTGTCTTTGGTGTAGGCAAGAGGAAGCGGAGCAGCCCCACAGGAGAGCCGCTGTGTTTGCCGTGATGCAAGATGCTGAACGGGAAGAGCACCGTGAGCGGATGCAGCTACAGCGGGAAGGGATGCAGCTACAGCGGGAAGGGATGCAGCTACAGCGGCAACAGCTTGCACAGCCTGCCCTGCTAATGCAGACTATAAACCGGATTGTGGATGAGGCCCGTCACGCCAGGCAGGATGAAGTCGCCCTACGAAGGGAGGAGATGGCTCAAAATGCTGCCTTCCATAACGCTCTCCTGGCCGTCCTTGGAAACCTCGGACAGCGTGTGTGACCCCGTCTCCCCACAGTGTCCTGTAGCCTGTACACAAGATCAGCAATGACTGGTGTTGCTGAAAATGTTGAATAAACCAGTGACTGTTGACATCATGTGTTGTCTGTTACTACTTATTTTTTCACGGTCTTACCACCAAAAAACGGTTGGGAAAAATATGCCATTGCAGTATGTTCCGGAGTCCAATAACTGCTGACACATACATTAAAAGCCAACAGCTCAAGTCCAAGCTTTACATCCATGTGCAGTAACTGGGACACATAATATTGTCAGTTCTGTATTCAGAAATGTTCATCTGGATAACCCTGGTAATGGTTTGATGTGCACAAAATATTGACCTTAGCCATTGTCAGGGTGGGTGAATGTGGGGGGGACTAAAACAGGGCTTTGGGGCGTGCCTCCAAAATTTGTACTCAGCATTAACAAGGACACTTTACAGAAAATGTGGACAGTTGTAATTTTGTCAGCCATTTGTATTACATGGCTGTCCCAGGACTTTTAACAGTGATATTAAACACCCACATGTCCAAATTAAATGCCCAAATTAATCAAAATTACCTGGGATGCTATGGGGTAAGAAAAGGCCGTTATAATGGCACAAGGTTCCATGAGATGAGCAACGCATAACAGGACACAGCAGCATCACACCAGCAGTGATATGTAACAGCTGTTGATCACTCACTGCTTTGATTTACATTTTGCTGAAAATTTGGAAAAAAAAGTTTCACGTCATTAAGATGCATGATAGATGCATTAAGTGAATATCACACTATTTGTAACAGTGATATTACATATTAAACAGACACATGTCTAAATTCCTCACAAAAAAACACAGAGGCTGTTACAGTGTGTCCTAAAGTTTCCACGTGGCTCTAGGCTGTGTGAGCAGTTGTGGTCTAAAAGAAATCCTGTCAGGAAGTGCATCCTCACAGCATGTTAACAAAATACTTTTACTACTTGGAATTCAGGCAGTGCAATGTTTTCATGTCATCTGTATGGTGTGGTGAATACTGAAGGTTCTTTCTTAGCCAAAGTCACTTTTCCCACACTGGAAAATTGCCTGAGATGCTACGGGGTGAGAAAAGCCCATCTAAAGCCCATCCAGGGACAAGAGTTGCAAATTAGCTAATAGCTATACACTCTATGTGCAACACATCAGATTGATTGTCATTGATTAATTGTCTATGTTTATTGCACTGTCCCTGTCAAATAAACTAATCTAAAAGGCCGTTATAATGGCACATTAAACACCCACATGTCCAAATTCCTCACACAACACACCATGTTATCAGCATGTGCTCGGACACTTGCTGTTTTTCCAGAATCTTTGAAAATTGTGGGAGGAGCCATACTGGTCTGTAGTTTATGTCGTGGTGTTTATTTCCTTGCTTGAAAAATGGTTTTACTTATTTTCATTTTCTGCGGGAATGAGCCAGCTTGAAATGATAGATTACAAATATATGTGAATGGTTTTAATATGCCATCAACAGTTCTTTTTACTAGTGCCATATCAATACCATCACAATCAGTAGATAATTTATTTTTACACTTTTCAGCAACAGATTTTACCTCTAGTTCATCCACCGCTGTAAGAAAGATTGACCGAGGGTCATTTCCAATCAATGTTTCACTCATGGTGTCTCTTCCTTGGTCTGTAATTTTTGCTGCCAAGTCTGGTCCAACATTTACAAAAAAAAATAATCATTTTATTTACTACCATGTTCTTATCGTAATTATCACCACAATTATCAGTAACATCAATCAATCAATCAACTTTATTTATAAAGCATTTTAAAAGCAACACTCGGTACACAAAGTGCTGTACAGCAAGAGAACATAAAAGCAGGACACTAACACAAAGGGCGCTAACACAAGAACCACAGTAAAAAAATAAATAAATAAATAAAAATCATAATTAAAAAGTAAAATAAATAAAAATCCATTTCATTCAATATAATCAATGTCTCATACTGGGTCGGAGGCCAGGGAGTAAAAATATGTTTTAAGACGTGTTTTAAAAATGGACAGTGAAGGTGCTTGTCTAATGTCCAGGGGTAAATCATTCCATAACCTGGGGGCCATGATAGAAAAGGCTCTGTCCCCTCTGAGCTTGCGCCTCGCCTTTGGTACCTCCAAAAGCAGTTGTTCAGCTGACCTAAGGGACCGGGTGGGAGCGTAGGGATGCAGAAGCTCAGAGAGGTAAGGTGGAGCAAGACCATTCAAGGATTTAAAAATAAATAAAAGAATTTTAAAATGAACTCTAAAATACACGGGCAGCCAGTGGAGCGAAGCTAAGATGGGTGTGATGTGATCTCTTCCATGTGTACCTGTCAAAAGACGAGCAGCGGTGTTTTGAACCAGCTGCAGACGGGAAAGAGATGACTGGCTGACACTGGTGTAAAGTGCATTACAGTAATCCAGAGAAGATGAAATAAAAGCATGGATTACTGTTTCCAGGTGTGGTCTAGAGAGAATGGGTTTTACTTTTGCTAAACGCCTTAGATGAAAGAAGCTGGATTTTACCACAGAACGAATCTGCGTGTCTAATTTAAAATCATTGTCCATGATAAAACCAAGGTTCCTACCTGTGGATTTAACATAAGGAGTAAGGGGGCCCAAGTATACAGGAAGGGACTCACAGGGGCGACTAGGTCCAAACACCATCACTTTGGTCTTCTTATCATTAAAATTTAGGAAGTTTAGGAAGTTTAGTTTTAGGAAGTTTAGTTTATCCAAGACTTTATGTCTTCAATGCACGCCAGGAGTGAGTTTACTGATGAGGCAGCTTTTTGTTTTATAGGGACATAAACCTGATGGTCATCAGCATACAGGTGGAAAGAGACACCATGCTTTTTAAAGGTGGAACCCAGTGGAAGTATGTACAGAGAAAAAAGCATTGGCCCTAGAATTGACCCCTGTGGGACCCCGTAAGGCAGAGGAGCAGAAGAGGAATCAAACCCAGACATGCTAACTTAAATCAAACAGCACAAGAACAGCATATTCACCTGAATCACATTCCAAGAGAATACCGTTAAAAACTCATAACAAGGCTGTCTGTCTCTGTGCTGTGAAGAGCTTTGAAAACAGATTGAAAAACCTCCAAAATACCGTGTTCATCCAGAAAGCATTTCAGCTGCATAGGGACAATTTTCTCTAAAATTTTTGAGAGAAATGGCAGCTTGGAAATAGGCCTAAAATTTGCCAACATGGTATGATCGAGACCAGGTTTCTTAATCAAGGGCTGTACTACTGCATGTTTAAAATTTGCAGGAACCACACCAGATGACAGGCTGCTGTTCAAGATGGTGAGAACTGACTGGCCTCTACTGGGAAGCACCTCTTTAAAAAGTCTAGGAGGGACAGCATCACAGGGAGACCCTGAGGGCTTAATGTGGCCAACCATGTCCTCTAAAAATGACAGAGTCACAGGTTCAAACTGATTAAAAACAGCAGAACAAGGGCCAGAGACAGAGGGATCAGAGGCAGGAGGTGAGATGAGAGCCCTGGTGGTGGCCACCTTATCAATAAAAAAGTTCATAAAGTCATTGCATAACTCAGAGGAGGCTCCAAACAGTCAGTCTGTGGGGTGTTGAGAACAGAGTCAATAGTGTTAAATAAAACACGCTGATTATGACAATGAGATAAAACAATGTTAGCAAAATATTTGCTTTTTTCCTGCTTGACAGTATTTTGATACTGACGCCAGCAGTCTTTAAAATCTTCAGTGACACCTGCAGTTTGTCCTTCTTCCATCTGTGTTCAGCTCTGCGCCACTCCTGTCTGACTGCACCAGTTCTGTCGTTGAACCACGGCTCAGGTTTGGATCGAGGCTGCTTGGTTTTCAGTGGAGCCACAGAGTCCACGATGGTTTGGCAGGAGGAGTGAAACCAGGAGCTGAGTTCCTCCACAGATGAGATGGAACCAGGAGGGACACAGAGGTGGTCAAAGGCAGCAGAGAACCGACCGGCAGTGGAAGGGTTAAAAACCCGACAGCACTGAGCAGCAGCGCGAGTTTTAGCTGCAGCGCGTGACAGATCAGCCTCAAATAATACAGGCAGATGGTCAGACAACACAGTGTCACAGATTTCTACATTAACAACAGACAGGCCATACGAGAGGACAAGATCTACTGTGTGTCCGTGCTCGTGAGTAGCGCCACCAGTCACGGACTGCAGCAGATTTAGAGAATCAATGAGATTTAAAAAGTCTTTCACCAGCAGCTTATCAGGACAACACACACGTATGTTAAAATCTCCAACGATAAGAACACCATCATAATTTGTAACAATCCCAGCTAAGAAAATGGCAAAATCATTTAAAAAGTCCTTATTATATTTGGGTGGTCTGGATATGACAGCACACAGTACAGGGTTTATTGGGCGATTTGTCACCCTCGCCCTCAAGCCCTACTTCCTCTGTGGAAGGCACGTCAGTGGGATTGAGGAGATCCTTGAAGTATTCCTTCCACTGCCTGATGATATCCTCAGTCAAAGTCAGCGGCGCCCTATCTGCATCATACACAGCGTGGACAGGGAGCCGCTTCCCCTTTTCAGTTGTCAGACAGTTTGCCAGAATCTCTTCGAGGCTGACAGACAGTTTGTTCCATGGCCTCACTGAACTCTTCCCACACCCGGATTTTTGCCTCAACAACCACCTGAGCTGCACTCTGCTTAGCCTGTTGGTACACCTCAGCTTCTTTAGGAGTCCCACAAACCAACTGAGCTCAATAGAACTCCTTCTTCAACTTGATGGCCCCCCTCATAACTAGTGTCCACTGCTTGGTTGAGGGGTTGCCACCACGAGATGCACCAACAACCTTGCGGCCACAGCTCTGTGCAGCTGCTTCAACAGTGGAGGTGGAGAACATGGCCCATTCAGACTCCATGTCTCCAGACTCCTTTGAAATGTAGTTGAAGTTCTTCCGGAAGTGGGAGTTGAGGACTGCTTAGACAGGGGCCTCAGCCAGACGTTTCCAGCACACCCTCACTATACATTTAGGTTTATCGGGTCTGGGTGGCATCCGCCCCACAATCGGATCCAATGCACCACCAGGTGGTGATCAGTTGACAGTTCTGCACCTCTCTTTACCTGAGTGTCCAAGACATACAGTCACAGGTCTGATGACATTTATAACAAAATCGATCATTGACCTGCGACCTAGGGTGTCCTGGTGCCAGGTGCACATATGGACACCCTTATGCTTGAACATGGTGTTCGTTATGGACAAACTGTGGTTAGCACAGAAGTCCAATAACTGAACACCACTCGGGTTCAGACTAGACAGGCTGTTCCTCCCAATCACACCGCTCCAGGTTTCACTGTTATTGCCCATGCGTGCATTGAAGTCCCCCAGTAGGACAATGGCGTCTCCAAGAAGAGCACCCTCCAGCACCCCAGTCAGAGATCTCAAAAAAGGTGGGAACTCTGAACCATCATTTGGTGCATAGGCACAAATGATGGTCAGGACCCGTTTCCCAACCCAGAAGCGCAGGGAAACAACCCTTTCATCCACCGGGGAAAACTCCAATATAGAGGCAGCAAGGTGGGGGGGATATAAGAACACCCACCCCTGCTCGTCGCCTCTCACCCAGGGCAACTCCAGAGTAGGCCAAGCTCCAGTCCCTCTCCAGGAAACTGGTTCCAGAACAGGAGCTGTGAGTTGTAGTGAGACCCAGGGGTCTGTGACCTTTGTCAGCAGAAGAGCCGTTTTTCCCGTCTCCAACTAAGATAGAAGTGGCTGAGGGCTGCAACGACAATTTGACCTTTAAAATAAAAATTACGCTGCTTATAAAGTTTTTTATATATTGTACGTAGCTTTGAATATTATGTGGCATTAATGAACTACAACAGTGGAAACAACTGCCAAGCTTTACAGTATACACTATTGTTCAAAAGTTTGGGGTCACCCAGACAATTATTTTGCGTTTTCCATGAAAAGTCACACTTATTTACCACCATGAGTTGTAAAATGAATAGAAAATATAGTCAAGACATTGACAAGGTTAGAAATAATGATTTGTATTTGAAATAATATTTTTTTCCAGATACTCAACCTGCTCAAAGGAAGGTCAGTTTTATAGCTTCTCTAACCAGCTAAACTGTTTTCAGCTGTGCTAACATGATTGCACAAAGGTTTTCTAATCATCCATTAGCCTTCTGACGCAATGAGCAAACACATTGTACCATTAGAACAGTGGAGTGATAGTTGCTGGAAATGGGCCTCTATACACCTATGTAGATATTGCACCAAAAACCAGACATTTGCAGCTAGAATAGTCATTTACCACATTAGCAATGTATATTAGATATTAGAGTGTATTTCTGATTAGTTTAAAGTTATCTTCATTGAAAAAAACAGTGCTTTTCTTTCAAAAATAAGGAAATTTCTAAGTGACCCCAAACTTTTGAACGGTAGTGTATGTAGCTTCATTCATGAAATAGAAGTATTAGAAATATATTACAAATTGTTTTGTGCTAAATTCTGAGTTTCTGATCATAATCTTTTGCCTAGTTTTTTAATTATCAGTATTATGTCTGGAAACCTGAGAATGACCACGGACAAGTGAGCTGTGCTGGAGTGGAACTTTATTGCAGAAACTGGTTATCATACATGCAGATGAGCCCTCGGCCCCTGACTACGCCTGTTGAGAGAGGGCCAGCAAAGAGGCCATAAGATGACCGACTCCTGCCTTATATGGATGGTCGTGATGACGGTAGCAGCCAGCTACGTCGTCACGCCGCTCTCTGTTAGAAACCCCTTTATAGCAATCAGCACATTCATAAATTGTTTAAATCTGAAAAATATCATCCATCTCCTACTTTCAACAGTGATCACACAGCTTTACTTCTGGATATTTTAATACATTAGAGATGAAAGTTTTATTTAGAAGAAGGTACGTTTCATCTTTTTATGTTTCTTCATAATGCTCCTTATTCAGATGTATTAATATAACATAAATCTGTATAATTCTCCTGTTCTCCAGACTCTCAGTTTGACAACTAGTGGATTGGTTGTCTGATATTCTTATTTTGGAATTTAAAAAAAAAAGAATTCTAAACAACTTTCTAAATAACATCACTTTAAAAATCATTTGATGCAAATTAAGCCAAATACAAATAATTACAACAGAGTGGAAAAAAGTTTTAAAAAATACCTTCTTCCGCTGAGCTAAATATTGGTTATAATTTTTAAAAATGCATGGCATTGGTGGACAGTCTGCAGTTATAATTCAATGTCCAAAACCCCATTAAAACATCAGGAAACAAAACCAGTTGTCAAAGAATCTGCTCTTTTCACTCGTTTGAACTCATTTAGTCTGTTGGCTGGATGTTGCTGATTTCAGACAAGTATATCCGGTTAATGGTGTTTCATAATAAAATCACAACCATTCTGAAAACTGAATCGCTACAGAGGCTTTTATTTTTAATAACTTAGGAAGTATTGAGCTGTTAGGGTGAAAATAACTTCACACTAATTCAGACCACGTCTAGTGAATCCTGCACTTATAGCCAGGCTGTTTGAAGGTTTTTGAGCAGGAATTCAAGGATCGTTTCTCATTTTTAAGGATAATTAAGGTGTTGATTTTAGGAAAATCACATTTAAGACTTTTGGTGTTCTAGTTGATAGAGCATCCGCCCCACAACCAGGAGGTTGGAGGTTCAAGTCCGGGCCGGGTCACACCAAAGACCAAATAAAAATGGTTCTTCACACCTTCTAGCTTGGTGCTCAGCATAAGAGAATGGGGGAAGGAGAAGCTGCTTGTGGCGGTACCTCGCATGGCAGCGACCCCTCTGACTGTAGACGTGATGAACATTGTAGATGGAGAAAGGTCATTTTGTTCCACTGTACATGATTGGCTGGATGGACTGAATGACAACAGAGATGGCTCCTTCTTCTTCTTCTGGACCTGCAGACGCTGATGAGGCGGCTGTTTTCTCCTTGTTTGGGTTCTGCTGGAGAAATTCTCTCCACGAGAACCATACATAAAAACAACTTAATCTGTCCACACAGAATTAGACTCTATTTTCCTCTGTGATTTTACTTTTTCTGGATCTGTTCATGTCTGACGGAGGGTGGCAGGAAGGGGCTGCTGTCCGTGCTTCTCCACGTGCACTGAGGACAGAGAGGCTGAGCGGCTCTCTGTGCAGCCGTGGTCAGATGTGACACAGTCAACGCAGAATTGAATTGATGTGACACAGAAGTTGAACTCAGCTTTCCAAAGATGTGATAAACCAGTTAATTTATGTTTTAACAGGGGGGCAATCACTTTTTCACACAGAGCCATGTAGGTTTGGATTTTTTTCCCTGAATAATAAACACCTTCATTTAAAAACTGCATTTTGTGTTTACTTGTGTTTTCTTTGTCTAATGTTTAAATTTGTTTGATGATCTGAAACATTTAAGTGTGACAAACGCACACAAAAAATGAGAAATCAGGAAGGGGGCAAACACTTTTTCACACCACTATATGAAACCATATTGGGTTCACTGGCACCGGCGTGCTGACGCAGCCGTGCAGTGACGTCATCCCTCCGGACCGCTATAAAGGGAGAGTCGGTCATCCTGGGCCTCTCTCAGCTCCTGACCACATAGTGCTCCACCCAACAGGAAGCAGGAACTGGAACTAATATAACTGGTTACAATAAAGTTTCTGTTCCTAATCAGCATCACTCTCCGTTGGTCATTCCGAGTTTGTGGACATAACATTACATTCATAAACGTATATGTTTCCATTGAGAAATGTATCCAGCTGTGATAAACAATAATTCCAAAAATAAAATATTCAAATGAACTTCATTAATTTCCTCCTCCAAGGAGGTGATGTAATCGCGGTGGTTCGTCCAGCCGTCCATCCGTCTGTTAGCAGGATTACGCAAAAACTGCTGGATGGGTTTTGATTAAATTTTCCTCTGAGGTCGCCCGTGGGCCGAGGATGAACCCATGAAATGTTGGTGGTGATCTGAGAGTGCATACCTCCACCAAGAACCTTGTTTGTATTAGCGCAGCAGAATTACAGAAAAACTACGCATGGATGTGAATGAAATTTTCACCAGAGGTTCTCCTTGGGCTAGAGAGGAACCCAGAATATTTTGGTGATGATCCCAGAATGCATACCTCCACCAAGGCTCTTTTTTTCTCACACTGTGCTAGGAAGAATCCTCCAAAACAAACCCATTACATTTTGGAGGTGATCCATGAGGGACAGAAAGAGCCTTGGCAGAGGTATGTGCTCTCTGAGTGGTTTTCTAGTTTCCATGTGTTTTGAGATGTAACTACAGAGCCGCAGCATGGGGGCTGAAGGGCCTCGGGTTGCCGACCCCTGATCTAGCCGGTATCTCTCAACCTCGTGCACCGGCTCCTTCCCCACCAGAGAGGTGACGTTCCACGTCCCAAAAGCCAGCTTTGAAAGCCAGGATCAGACTGTGAAGGTCTCTGCTTTCAACCGTCACCTGAGCCGCATTGCAACGGACCCCCATGGTCCCTCCTGCAGGTGGTGAGCCTGTTATGTCCACAAACCTGGCACAGCAGGAGACGGACAAGAGGTTGCACTGGAGCGGCACTTTATTATATCACTGGTTGCTATGCAGCAGGTGCTACACAGTGTGTGGTTGTCTGGGCAACAGGAGCCCCAGATGGTGGCTACCCTATTTATAGGGCGGTGTGGTGGCACACTTGGAAGGCGGCGTCATCACACTGCACTTCACAATAAAACTCATCATGGGAGAGCCGACTGGAGGGCTGACCCATGTGACTCATTCGAGCTGAGCCTGGCCAGGTCTCATGGGCAGAAACCCGGCCACCAGGCACTAGCCATCGAGCCCCTTCTCCAGGTCTGGCTCCAGGGCGGCCAGTAACTCCATACTGGGCACGGTTCACTGAGTCCTTGATTCTTTGTTCATCATGTCTGTCGGATCACTCTCCTTCACCCAGGACCAGTTTGTCTTGGGAGCTTCCAGCTTGCAAAATACTGTATGATTATGAATAATAAAGAAATGATCACGCATGGCTCGGTCACTAATTGATTATTTTGGTTTCAGCACCACGGATCGAGCTAATGAGTGAGCGGATTGAAGAGTTTATTGGTTGTTTTTGATGAAACAATCCCAATTTTATTACCACCTAAATGAACAGACCACAGAACTGGGAGGAAGCTGACGGCTCCATCAACACAGAAGGGCGTCACAGTATAACTTCTCTGTTCCAAAATGTTTCACTCTGATGGTTCTGCCTGGATTTCTGTTTTATTTCCACTGTTTGTTGTTTAGTGCTTAAATGAGAACAAAAATCATGAACATTTACGTTGTATGCCTGAAGCAGAAACACAGCAGTTTATAGTTATAAAGAGGATAAAATAGTCTGTGTAAAATCACACATTAAGTTCTGTACAACCTCCCCTGTATAATGTTCAAGAAACTCAGCTGGATCAGAGATCTGTCCAGGTAGTCGCCAACAAACAGGCCTTCATTTTTCATTTGGCCGAGCAGCTGATCCAGAGCTCCATTCCTTCTTTGCCCAGTATCCCCCACCAGCTTTCCATTCGTTGAGTCAAAGTGTTGACGCCGGAGATGGAGCTCTGATCGCCACATCTGTCATCAGTGTGATGGCGGCGGAGAAAGGTCTGAATCAGAATCAGAATCAGAATCAGAATCAGATTTATTGCCATTGTTCATGTAATACACAAACTAGGAATTTGTCTCGGTGCCATGCTGCAACATTAAAAACATAATGAGAAAAAGGGATAAACTAAAAAACTAAAGGACTAGAAACGTGCAATAAGTGTAGAAAAATAAGTAATAATAAGTAATAATAATAATAATACTAGTAATAATGAGTAGTACTAGTCAAGGCAGTTTTAAAAAATTAGCATGTAGCAGATAATGTGAAGTACCACATAGTGCAGTCAATAATGCAACAGAAAAACAGTGATGATTGACATGAGTCTGGTTGAGCTGCTGTACATAGTGCACGAGAGTCAAAAGTCACTTAGTGTTCAGCAGTCTGATGGCAGAGGGGAAAAAGCTGTTCATGTGCCGGGAGGTTTTAGTCCGAATGGACCGAAGCCTTCTACCTGAGGGGAGGGGGGCAAACAGCACATGACCAGGATGTGAAGGATCGGCTATGATCCGGCCAGCACGCCTCCGGGTCCTGGAGATGTACAGGTCCTGGAGAGATGGGAGCTCTGAGAATGAGAATGAGAATGTTTCTGATAACCACATTTTCAGTTCCGAGATCCATTCTGATGACCCGAGGGCCCCATCAGTTTGATCCACAGCTTCCATAAAGTAGCCCCCGATGACCTGTGGGCCATCATCATCATCATCATCATAGCAGTCTGTCAGCGGCGACAATGACTGTTTCATGTAGGTCTGATCAGATTCCTCCACGCAGGTCTGTCCTTCACCTTCCGCTGCCAGGAACTCCTGACCTTGTTAACCCGGGCAACGTCCAAGCCAGAATGAGTTGCTTTCTGATTGAACATTTCTTGAAACTGCTTGCAAAGTATTTGAGTACTGCTAGCTTTTGCTGGACTAGAGGCACATTCTTGACAGATAAGGGTATTATCAGTGGCAAGGACAAGCCAAGATAAACTGACTCCAGTATCTGTTGCAGTTGTAGCTGTTTATTTGTGCCTACATATGTTTAAGCATAAAAGGACATATGGGGATTGACCTCATGACCGAAGAGGACAATAGGTCTGGACCACCTGCGGAGGGCAACGAGAGGACGGGGGTGCAATGAAAGGACTTCCCGACTCCAGGATGCAGGTGGA
The DNA here is from genome assembly GCA_020510985.1 of Pholidichthys leucotaenia. Lineage (NCBI taxonomy): Eukaryota > Metazoa > Chordata > Actinopteri > Cichliformes > Pholidichthyidae > Pholidichthys > Pholidichthys leucotaenia. The sequence goes on along the minus strand of JAJAQF010000043.1, from coordinate 1,386,407 downwards.
GGACTGAAGGCTGGAGAGGGGACAAAATGTCAATAAGGAGTTTTGACGAGGATATGTGACCTCTCCTTTGTGTGATGCAGTTGTGTGAAAAGCCTTTGTGTGAAACTGTATAAATGTGAAGCTTGGTTGTAACTCAGTCTCTTTTTGCTCATTGAGAGAGAAGGCTGGGAAGGGATGCTTGAATAAACCTGAATTAAAAAGCAATTCAGCCTCTTTCTTCCGCACTTCCCACATTGGTGACCCATCGACGTGGAGAATGCTTGGAGAAGATCTCCGAGTTCCGGGCTCGCTGGAGTCCGCCCTGGTGAGCACTGTAGCCGTCAAACTGCCAGAATTCTGGCAGGACAACCCACAGTCGTGGTTCCTACAAGCGGAGTCACAGTTCGCACTCGCAGCGGTAACAGCAGATGACACCAAGTTCCACCATGTCATCGCTAGGCTCGACAATCGCACAGCTCGGTGCGTGCAGAGCTTGGTACAGCAACCACCCGCCCGCGACAAATACGGCAGGTTGAAAGCTGCCCTCATCAAGTTTTTCACGCCCTCAGCCGAAGTGAGGGCTAGGAGGCTCCTGGCTCTGCTCGACCAAGGAGGACACAGGCCCACCGCCCTGATGGAAGACATGCTGCGGCTGAAGGGATCAGACAACGATGGTTTCCTTTTCCAGTTTATCTTCCTAACTAACCTCCCAGCGCACATGAGAGGGACGCTGGCCAGCGCATGTTGTAAGACCCAGGAAGATTTCCGGGAGCTGGCCCAGGAGGCAGAGAGGCTCCTGGACGCCTGCGGCGAGCAGACAACCGCAGCGGCGACCCAAGGCAGTGGAGAGCCAGAGGCAGCAGACCCAATCCTGCCAACAACGGCAGCGGCGCGTGCTCGACGTGGTGGAGGTGATGGTTCAGCGGCAGAGGCGTGGCCCCGATGCAGCGGAGGAGATGACCTCTGTTTTTATCATCGGAGGTTCGCCGAGAGGGCACGCAGGTGTGTGCCGCCATGCAGCTTCAGGTGTTCGGGAAACGGCAAGACCGAGGGTCGTTAGCAGCTTCGACTCTCGGCGAAAACAGCAAGCTGCTCTACATCACAGATGCGAGCTACAGGTGGGAGTTCCTCATAGACACCGGGGCCCAAGTGAGTTTCATCACCCCAACCTATGCTGACCGGGTGGCTGGACCCCGTGGTAGCGGAGCAACGGCGGCAAACGGCTCGAGCATCAACACCTACGGGAAAAGGACTTTGTCTTTACGCTTGCATGGCCGCGCATATGAATGGACTTTTGTCATAGCGGCGGTGAGTTTCAACTTGTTAGGTGCTGATTTTCTGTGCTCACATGGTCTGTTAGTTGATCTGGCCAATAGGCGGCTGGTAAATGCACTCTCTTTCTACTCTCTCCCCTGTTCAGCGCGAGTGTCCCCGCCACCAGTACAGACCAACGTCGCCGCAGCAGGTGGTAAGTTCCACACACCCCTCACCCAGTTTCCAGCACTCACGGTACCCACTTTTTCAGCAACGGTCGCAAAACACGGGGTGGAGCATTTTATCACTACAACTGGCCCCCCTGTCTTTGCGAAGGCTCGGCGCTTGGATGCTGCTAAGCTCTCCATAGCGCGCGAGGAGTTCGCCAGCCTAGAGAGGCTGGGCATCATTCGCCGTTCGAAAAGCCCATGGGCTTTGCCTTTACATATGGTCCCGAAGGCTGACGGCTCCTGGAGACCGTGCGGCGATTACCGCAGGCTGAACAACGCCACAGCGCACGATCGTTACCCCATCCCACACATCCAGGATTTTTCAGTACATCTAGCGGGGGCGCACATTTTTTCCAAAATAGACCTGGTTCGCGGCTACCATCAAGTTCCGGTCCGGCCCGAGGACATTCCTAAAACAGTGGTAATAACCCCGTTCGGACTTTTTGAGTTCCTACGCATGCCGTTTGGGCTTAAAGGGGCGGCGCAAACGTTCCAGCGGATGATGGACGCTGTGTTACGCGATCTCCCGTTCGTGTTCGTGTACCTCGACGACATTTTGGTAGCCAGTATTTCGGAGGAAGAACACGAAAAACACCTCGCGGTGGTCTTTAGGAGGTTGGGAGAGCACGGCTTAATAATTAACCCCACCAAGTGCTGGTTCGGCGTCGCGCAGATCGATTTCTTGGGCCACCGCGTCTCCCCAGAAGGGGCGGTTCCGTTACCGGATAAAGTGCGCGCAGTGGCAGATTTTCCCCCACCACAAACGGTCAAGTCATTGCAGGAATTTTTAGGGATGGTGAATTTTTATAACCGTTTCCTACCCCACGCTGCGCATCTCATGCAGCCATTATATGCTGCGCTCAAGAAACAAAAACCTTCCAATACTATTGAATGGTCCCCTGAGCGGGAGCGCGCGTTCACAGAGGTGAAAAAAGCCTTGGCTGACGCTGCGCTCCTGGCCCACCCTGACCCAGCGGCACGAATCGCACTAACGACCGACACGTCAGATGTGGCCATAGGGGCCGTGATAGAACAGCAGGTTGCCGGAGTTTGGCAACCGCTGGCTTTTTTCAGCAAATCCTTGAGCGAAGCCGAGCGAAAACACAGCGCGTTTGACAGGGAGCTGTTGGCGCTTCATTTGGCTATTCGCCACTTCCAGTTCTGGCTGGAAGGGTGGCGTTTCACCGCTTTCATGGACCACAAGCCGCTCACGTATGCCATGTCCAAAATTTCAGATTCGTGGTCAGGCCGGCAACAGAGGCAGCTGGCCGCAATTTCAGAATTTACCACTGATATTCGGCATGTAGCGGGTAAACTCAACGTAGTGGCAGACTGCCTCTTGCGTGCGGTCACGGCACCGGTGTGGGTTGTCCTGCCAGAATTCTGGCAGTTTGACGGCTACGGCGCTCGCCAGGGCGGACTCGGTCGTGAGGTCAATCCCCATATGTCCTTTTATGCTTAAACATATGTAGGCACAAATAAACAGCTACATACCCTCACGACTGAAGAGGACAATAGGTCTGGACCACCTGCGGAGGACAACGAGAGGACGGGGGTGCGATGAAAGGACTTCCCGACTCCAGGAGGCAGGTGGAGGACTGAAGGCTGGAGAGAGGACAAAATGTCAATAAGGAGTTTTGACGAGGATATGTGACCTCTCCTTTGTGTGATGCAGTTGTGTGAAAAGCCTTTGTGTGAAACTGTATAAATGTGAAGCTTGGTTGTAACTCAGTCTCTTTTTGCTCATTGAGAGAGAAGGCTGGGAAGGGATGCTTGAATAAACCTGAATTAAAAAGCAATTCAGCCTCTTTATTCCGCACTTCCCACAGCAGTGACTGACCAGATGATAGGTTTGTTTATCTCTGCTCTTTGTGTAGTGCATGTCACAATGCACCGACTGGCAAAAGTCCAAAACAGACCTTGTGACAGATGTGCTTATCTGCCAGGATGTCCAGTCTCACCCCGTGTAACTGGGAGTGGTCCACCACAGACCTGTGGCAGATATTGTTTTTAGTTCTACCAGGATGCCCAGTTTCACCCTCCACGCCCTCGGAAGGACGGGGTTGCCGGTTGAGTTGCCGACGGCCCGTCCCATGAGACAGGTAGTACCAGTTTTCATGGTTATACGGTAGCAAGCACTCCAATGCCTGACCTGACATAAGCAGCGTGGGTCTCTGCTTGTATCAGCTGCTTTCAACCAGAGGATTTTTCGGGAGAAGCCGTCAATACAGCCGTTGATCCAAATCCCACACGATTTTAACTTATCATATGACTCAATATGCCAAATCTAGTTTGGCCCTTGGGCAAAATACTGTCTGCGGTTTAGTCTTCTTGCTTTACGTAAAGCAGAAGAGACCGGATCTAAAGCTGCAAGGATGAAGCGAACATCCTCCTTTGTTGCTGTGATCCCATTCTGCCAGCATTTATAATGCATCCACCTGTAGCCATGTAGGCTTCCAGATCCTTCCAGCTCCTGATGATGAAGTCAATGACTTGCCCCATGTCTGCATACTGTTTACGCTTCAACACGTTCTTGTTAAGCACCTGAATTAAGAGCCTTTTGCTAACGATCAAACTGTGCTGAACTGCAAGAGAATGCAGGATCTCATTATCATTCATTCCAAGATTAAAGTCAAATGAAATAAGATCAAAACTGTCCATTTCCGTGGCTGAGAGCTCTCTTGGTGGTGATCTGTGGTGGCTCAGTGAATGAGTGACACTATGACCTGGTATCTCATAGCCACGCATGATCAACTGGTGGCCACGCTTTAATAAGTTGTGGCCATGAGTTAAGTATTTCAGGACCACGCATTAGTAATTAGTAGTAGTAGAAGTAACAAGTTAGTATTTTTTCTTTAATGTCACCAGAGGGCCTCCGTACTTTTCGCTCTTAAAATTGCAGCTTTTTGTAAATGTGTGATCTTTCCTTATAACTTTGCAACTTTTTCTCATATTAGATTTTTTTTTTGTAAATTTTCAAGTTTTCTCATAAATTAGTTAATTTTTTTCCATGTAAATTTGGAACTTTTTTCCTCCTATTTATGAGGTTTTTCTTATAAATTAAAAAAAATCATGATTGTGTGACTTTTCCTCTTATAAATGTGCTACTTTCATGTTGTAAATATGCTCTTCTTTTCCCTGTGGCCCGGTGCCGCAGGTTGCAGACCCCTGACTTACAGCATCTGGAAAGTTTTCACAGCTTCACTTTTTCCACATTTTGTTATGTTGCAGCCTGATTCCAAAAGGGATTAAATCCATTTTTTCCTCAAAATTCTACACTCAAAACCCCATAATGACAATGTGAAAAAAAGGTTCTTTGAGATTTTTGCAAATTTATTAAAAATCAAAAACTAATAAATCACATGTACATCAGTATTCACAGCCTTTACCATGAAGCTCAGAACTGATCTCAGGTTCATCCTGTTTCCTCTGATCATCCTGCAGATGTTTCTACAGCTTCAATGGAGTCCAGCTGTGGTAAATTCAGCTGATTGGACATGATGTGGAAAGACTCACACCTGTCTATAGAAGGTCCACAGTTGACAGTGCATGTCAGAGCACAAACCAAGCACAGAAGAATAGAATAGAATAGAATAGAATAGGTTTTATTGTCATTGTACAGTTGAACAGCACAACCAAACTGTTGGTGCTCCACCAGGCTGCTGCACACTAAAGTGAGAAGAATGTGAACTAAACCAGTTCCAGAACACACGATGAACCAGATGACTGAGGTAAAGGTCAAAGTGAAAATAACAAAGAGCCCATTGGTTTATACACAGGTACAGTAGTGATGTCACAGATGGGTGAATATACATGAAAGTGAGGAGTGCAAAGACAGGTGAGTTCTAGTGATAATTAAAAGGTCCTCAGTTCTGAGCATGTGAGCGTTCAGAGGGAGGGGGTGGAGCCTCTGACTGTCTGCAGTCCGGATGGCCACAAGGAAGAAACTGTCAGTCTGGAGGTGTGGAACCTGATGGATCTGAACCGTCGTCCAGAGGGAAGCAGGTCAAACAGGTGGGGGGGGATGTGAGGGGTCTCCTGTGATGGCCATGATCCTTCTGAGACAGGAGGATCTGGAGATGTTTCCAGGGAGGGCAGAGGGCCACTGATAGGTTTTTGGGGGGTGTTGATGACCCTCTGCACAGCCTTCCTGTTCTTGGCCGTGGAGCCGGCGTACCACACACCCAGACAGTAAGTGAGCACGCTCTCCACTGAGCAGCGATTGAAGGCCAGCAGCAGCTTCTGGTCCAGGTTGTTATTCCTCAGGACATGAAGGAAGTGCAGCCGCTGCTGGGCTATCTTCACCAGGGCCTTGATGTTGACATCCAGGAGAAGTCAGAGGAGATGTGGGTGCCCAGGAACCTGAAAGTGGGGACGTTTTCCATGTGGTCACCATTTATCGGCGGGGGGGGGGGCATCCTGTCTGTTCTTCCTGAAGTCCAGAATAGGTTCTTTGGTTTTGTGGACACTCAGTTCCAGTTTATTTGTTTGGCACCACAGCAGCAGATTCTCTACCTCTGCCCTGTATGCCTTCTCACCATCGTCAGTGATGAGCCCAACCAAGGTGGTGTGGTCTGCTTATTTTGTCAATGACAGCGGTTGGGTGGGTTGAATACAATCAAAGGTGTACGGGGAGTGCAGTAGAGGGCTTAGCACACAGCCCTGGGGGGAGCCACTGCTGAGGGACAGTGTGGAGGAGTGGTGGGGGCCAAGTCTGACTGATTGTAGGTGATTGGGGAGAAAGTTCTTTATCCAGGAGCAGGTGGGGGGGGGGGGAATCTGGAGGAGGTGCAGTTTGTTCATCAGGATGTCCGCGATGATGATGTTGAAAGCTGAGCTGTAGACCATGAAGAACATCCTCACGTAGCTCCTTGGGTTCTCCAGGTGGCTCAGCGCTCTGTGGAGAGTGGTGGTGATGGAGTCTTCCGTACAGCGGTTCTCCCTGTAGGCAAACTGATGGGGGTTGAAAGAGGGGGGAAGAAAGTCCCTGATGCGCTGGGACACCAGTCCCTCAAAACACTTCATGACTGCAGACGTGAGTGCTATGGGTCTGTAGTCATTCAGGCTGTCAATTGTGGCCTTTTTGGGGATGGGGATAATGGTGGAGGCCTTGAGGCAGGAGGGGATGGTGGCGTGCATCAGGGAGAGGTTGAACAACTTGGTGAGGATCCCTGCCAGCTGGTTTGCACATGCTTTGACCACAGCTCCTGGGATGCTGTCTGGACCAGCAGCTCTGCGGCGTTCACTGCTCTCAGTTGCCTCCTCACCTCGTGCACCTGTAGAGAGAAAAGAGAGGGAGGGGGGAGGAGGGGGCGGGTTTGGGGGGAGGTGTGCTCAAACTGGGCAAAGGAATTGCTAAACTCCTCTCCCAGAGTGAGGCTGTTGTCTGATGCTGGGGGGCCCTGGCCCCTGTAGTTGGTGAGGGCGTGGATGCCTCTCCACATCTGTCAGGGGTTGTTGTTTTTGAGGAAGCCCTCCACCTTCCTCCTGTAGGCGTTCTTAATGAGTTTTATGCCTCTCGTCAGGTTGGCTCTGGCAGTGCTGTACAGAGAGCTGTCCCTCTGCCTGAAGGCTGAGTTACGGGCTCGGATCAGAGCCTCGACTTCACTGGTCATCCAGGGTTTGTGGTTTGGAAATACCCGGATGTGTTTGGTGACTGTCACATTTTCTACACGGCATTTGATGTAGAAAAGGACAGATTCTGAGTAGGAGTCCAGGTCCTGCTGTTCAGAGAGGCTCCAATCAGTGCAGGCAAAGCAGTCTTGTAGCTGGAGAAGAGCGTTGTCAGGTTTAGATTACTTGCTTGTTGGGGGGAACACTTCCCAAGGTGGGTGTAGGCAGGAATCAGTAACAGAGAGAGATGGTCTGATTGTCCAAGGTGGGGGAGGGGGTGGCTCTGTAGGCGTGCTTAATGTTGCTATAAACATGATCCAGTGTCCTTTCCCCTCTTGTGGGACACTGAACATGGTAGAATTTGGGGAGAACAGTATTTCAGCAAGCTTTGTTAAAATCCCCTGCAATAATGTGGACTGCATCGGGCTGATCTCTTTGCTGCCTGCTGACAGTGTGCTGGAGGTGATTGAGTGCTAAGCTAACATTAGCATCAGGAGGAATGTAAACGGCTGTTAAAATTACTGCCGTGAGCTCCTGGGGGAGATAAAAAGTCCTGCATAGGAAGCACTTGGCCTCTAAGTTTAGTGAACAGTGGCTATGAATTATTCTGTTGTTTTTACACCAAGTCTGGAGCACATAAGCACAGAGCCCCCCCCCCCCCCTTCCCTGACCAGATCAGCGCTGTGGTCAAGACGGTGTGTAGTCTGGCCAGGTAATTCCACAGCGGCATCCAGAAAGTGTAGGTGTTAGTCTACCTTGGCTTTGGGTGAAAATGATTCTAGGTTGGTCCACCTTGACATGAGGTCAAAATGGACTTGGTGATCCCAGGCTGAAATAGGCAGTTCTGGCCTTGGCCCAGAAAGAGGGTGGTAACCCAGACAAACCAACATGGATGAAAACATAAGCTCCTTGGTGGAGGTCATGATCTACCTGCTTCACTTCTATTGACTTGATTCTGTTCTGACTTGGATTTGATTGTACTGAACCAGATTAAACTGCTGTATAGAATAACATGACAAAGTGGTTTTAGGTGACTGAACTGGTAACTCCACCCTCTGACCAGCAGATGGAGCTGGAAACCAGCATGATGGATATGTGGACTGACCAATCAGAAATCAGAGCAAAATACATTGAAAAATATAATATCCAATGAAGAGAAATGCAGGAATAAATTAGATCAGTAAAAACTAAATGAAAAGCAATATATTAAGATCTGTAGATTACAAAGTGAATCAAAGAATTAAAAATTATCTATAAACCTACTTTTGTAGAAGAGCTTGAAATGATGAAGCGATGTGATTTTGTAAATCAAAGTTTATTAACAGCTTCACTCCTCTAACATGTCTCATCTCGGTGCAGAAGCAGAATAAGAGGTCGAACACATTCAGACCTTCATACTTATACCTACACACAACAAAAGACATTGCATATCAAAGCTGACATCCCGCATTAACTTAATCCCCCCTCCTTTGTCTTCCGTCTCCTCCACCTGACTCTGGGTGGTCAGGGAGATCGATCTCCTCCATTGTCCTCTGTCTCCTCCACCTGACCCTGGGAAGTCAGGGCGATCGAGCTGGTCTCCACCGCTGCGACTCCGTATGCTCTTTGATCTTCGCTGGCGGTCGAGACCTCTTGTCCTGTTCTGAGGCGTGAGGTCCTTGCACATATGTAATCACTAAACATTCTAATATGCCTATACATATGTAGGTATGGAATATAGGATTAATATAAACCACAGCCCCCCCCCAAACGACTAAGAAAAGGACAATCAAAGTAAGTTTACAGTTTAAGATAATCTCTATGACATATTATACTGTTAAACCTCTTGACAGGGAAAACAAGGAAGAATCTTTCCATCAGTCATGCTCCTGTAGAGAATTCAGTGGTAACCATAACAGTGTAGTAATATCACAAATCAGCCTTAAAACTGTCACGGCACAATCTGATAAAATAGTTAACAACTCTTGGTTAATTTGCATCAGTCTCTGTGCCGTCTGGGTTTTAATCTTCTCCCGAATCTGCTGTAGGTCCGCTTTGGCGTCCTGGTGGGACCTTCCTGTAAGGAATCTGCAGCTTGGGGAGGAAAGTGGTTATTTGCTCCCTGCAGGGGGGTTGAGTCTTTTTTCTTGGGGGGTCTACCCCACCGAGGTGCTCTCGCCACCCGTGCAGGTTCGTCTCTCAACAAGAAAGCAGGTTTAAGTCTGTCAATGCTGACTGTTTCTTTTCTGTCCCCTAAGTCAAGCACAAAATGCTTATCACCAGGTTCCAGCACTCTGAATGGTCTGTCGTATGGTGGACGGAGGGTTGATTTTAAAGCTTCATGCCTAACAAAAACGAACTCGGCGTTTTTTAAAGCTTGGGGGACAAAAACCCGTGGGAAAGAGTGATGTGCCGGACCGGGGAGAGTGTCTGGTCCGTTACTGCCTAAAGGCCTCAGGGTTGGAAGATGCCCAGGCTCTGGGTGATAAGAGGTGGTGCGGTGAATTGTCGCCCCTAAGCTGCTGGCCATGGCTGACCAGAGCTCTGAGACAAATTGAGGCCCCCTATCAGACGTGATGTCCGATGGGACGCCGAAACGTGCCACCCAGTTTGTCAAAAAAACGCGAGCGACTTCTGCCGCTGTGGTTGACGCCAGAGGGACCGCCTCAGGCCAGCGTGTAGTACGGTCTATCATTGTTAACAGGTGTATGAAGCCTTGAGACGAAGGTAGTGGTCCCACGAGGTCGACATGAACGTGGTCGAACCTTCTAGCTGGGATTCGAAAAGGCTCTAGAGGGGCTTTTGTGTGTTTGTGTATTTTGGCGCGCTGACAAGACATGCAAGTTTTTGTCCATTCCTTTACATTTTTGCGCAGGCCCGGCCACACAAACTTTTCGGCGACCATTTTAACTGAGGCGCGCACACCTGGGTGCGCGAGGGAGTGAATTGAGTCGAAAATACGGTGGCGCCATGCAGCTGGAACTACCGGGCGAGGTCGGCCGGTTGAGATGTCGCAGATTAGGGGGGGTACACCGTCAAGTAAACCCCTTTCCTCCAGTCTTAACCCTGTTGGTCCAGACAGGAGCGCGCGCACGTCCGCGTCGCTGCTTTGTTCCTCTGCCATGGCTGCGTAATCTATCCCTACGTGAATTGGGGCCGCGTACGCATCCGCGTTGGCAAAGAGTTCTGCGGCTGAGGTAGTATAATCTGTCTCCTCGTGCTCTGGCGATGTCACAGCGCGAGAGAGGCAGTCTGCTACCACGTTAAGTTTGCCTGCCACATGTCGAATGTCTGTGGTGAACTCTGAAATTGCAGCTAGCTGTCTTTGTTGCCTGCCTGACCATGGTTCTGAAATTTTAGCCATCGCAAAAGTGAGCGGTTTGTGGTCTACAAAAGCCGTGAAACGCCGCCCTTCTAACCAGAACTGGAAGTGGCGGATGGATAAATGAAGCGCTAGCAGCTCCCTGTCAAAAGTGCTGTATTTACGCTCGGTTTGGTTTAAAGATTTGCTAAAAAATGCTAAAGGTTGCCAGGTTCCGCCAACATGTTGTTCCATGACTGTACCTATGGCCAGGTCTGAAGCGTTTGTGGTTAATGCTATGCTGGCCAAGGGATCGGGGTGAACCAACAATGTGGCATTCGCTAGAGCACTTTTTACTTCCACGAAGGCGCGTTCGCGTTCCGGGGTCCATTCGACCGCGTTGGAAGGCTTTTGTTTTCTGAGCGCGGCATACAGGGGCTGCATGAGTTGAGCTGCGCGGGGGAGGAAACGGTTGTAAAAATTCACCATTCCCAAAAATTCTTGCAGCGATGTGACCGTTTGTGGTCGTGGAAAATTTTTTACCGCGTGGACTTTGTCTGGCAATGGGACTGCCCCCTCTGGTGAAACTCTGTGCCCCCAAAAATCAATTTGTGACACGCCGAATTTGCATTTGGCTGGGTTGATTATTAACCCGTGCTCTTCTAGTCTCTGAAAAACTGTAGTGAGGTGTTGTTCGTGTTCTTCCTCTGACGGGCTGGCTACCAGCATATCGTTGAGGTAGACGAACACGAAGGGGAGGTCGCGTAATACCGCGTCCATCATGCGCTGGAAGGTTTGAGCAGCGCCTTTGAGGCCAAACGGCATCCGCAAAAATTCAAAAAGACCGAAAGGGGTTATTAAAGCCGTTTTAGGAATGTCTTCCACTCGAACGGGGACTTGGTGCTCGGTTGAGCCCTCTCTTCTGCCGTGGGGGAACGTCTTCCATCCGTTCCCCTGTCTGCATGGGCACTGGCGCTTGCCTGGGTTGCCTCCGATGAGTCAATCGCGGGAGAACGTCTCTGTTCCATCCTCACGTCGGGGTCACCAGTGTAGAAGAGCTTGAAATGATGAAGCGATGTGATTTTGTAAATCAAAGTTTATTAACAGCTTCACTCCTCTAACATGTCTCATCTCGGTGCAGAAGCAGAATAAGAGGTCGAACACATTCAGACCTTCATACTTATACCTACACACAAAAGACATTGCATATCAAAGCTGACATCCCGCATTAACTTAATCCCCCCTCCTTTGTCTTCCGTCTCCTCCACCTGACTCTGGGTGGTCAGGGAGATCGATCTCCTCCATTGTCCTCTGTCTCCTCCACCTGACCCTGGGAAGTCAGGGCGATCGATCTGGTCTCCACCGCTGCGACTCCGTATGCTCTTTGATCTTCGCTGGCGGTCGAGACCTCTTGTCCTGTTCTGAGGCGTGAGGTCCTTGCACATATGTAATCACTAAACATTCTAATATGCCTATACATATGTAGGTATGGAATATAGGATTAATATAAACCACAACTTTTACATATTTTGAACCTACTTTTAATAATGTCATGTTTCACTCCTCAAATCTGCAAATTATTTTTTCTATTCTAGTAAATTTTTGACTTTTGGGTTTTAATTTGGTCATTTTTTTCCTCAGATTTCTGACTTTAAAGATTAAATTTCGTAGCATTTTCTTACAAACTAGTCATTTTCCCACATAAATTAATGATTTTTTCCTCTTAAATGAGTCAATCCCAGGAAGATCAAATCTAAACTGTCTAGAAATCTAATCGTGACTCAGCCAGCAGTAATAAATGAAATCTTTGCTGATCCAGAATCAAACAGCAGATTTAAAGTCTAATGAGGGAAATCCTCCATTCAGTTCAAATCAGTGAAGGAACTCAGAGCAGCAGCAAATGGACTTGAGCAAAAGAACCTTTTGGTTCTTCATCAGCTCCTCAAATCAGAGTGAAAAGTTTCCTCCAACAGAATCAGTCAGTAAAGAGCAGTTTAGTGAAGACGTGTGTAACGGGTCCCCTTTTTTGGGCAGTGACGATACCAGTGTGATGGTTCCTACTAGGGCACCCTTAAACAGCTGTGATCGGGGACACTAGTGTATACGTGTAGGCGGCATATGGATCACGATGACACCAGACTGATGTTTACCACAATTTATTTGCTCCTGTTGGAGAAATAAAACAAGACACATCACTCTTCGTCTGTACCTCGATCCCACACAGGCTCCCCCAGCAAAGCAACGCGGTACTGTCGGGGAAAGGAGGAGCTACCGGAGCCTCGGCGGTACGGGAAGAGTGGATGTGGGCAGTGTACCGCCAAAATAAAAGCACTCAAGTAAATAAAATTCACAATAATATAAAGGAAAACATGACTGAGAAAAGGAATGTTTAAGGTGCATTTTCGACTCCGTTACACGTGTCTGGTGTAAATGTGCTTGAAGAACTGTTGGTGGTTCCAAGCCTCCTCTGCATGTGATCACGTGATGAGCCTCATGTGGAGAAAAGAAAGCTGAGAAAACCACATCTGATTCTCTCTTGGATTTTCATTCAGCTCAGTGAGCAAAAACTCAGAGACAACACAAGTCAGATGTTCACCACCATCCCTACAGAAGAAAAAAAAAAAAAATCACATTCTATCAAGTCAGGGCTTTTCAACCTGTGGCTCTGGACCCACATGAGGCTCCAGCAGAACCACAGAGTCTCCTTGTGGGTTTGGAGATAAAATATGAACAATAAAAACCAAAACTACATCTACTGTAACAGTCAGAGCTGGAAGAATGAAACATTATTGTCACTTCTGGACTTTTAATGAATGAATGACACATTTACAGTGATGAGGGTTTTTTTTTTTTGTACTTATTTTGTACCTGTAGGTAGTTTTGTTTTGCAGAGGTTTCTCCACATTATTTCTAGAGGAATTAAAAGTCCATCTAAAACCAGCAGAAATCAGGAGGGAGCTGAACAGCAAGTTTAGAGTCTGCAGGTTAAACAGCTGATTTTTTACTTCAAATGTTCTAAAAAGTCAAACTTTAAGGCACCAACTTTACACCAAAATCCAGAATCTGTTTGCAGCAGCTGAGAAACTTCAGTGAAGCTTTGACTGAATCCAGATGTTGTTCAGCTTTGATCTTCTTCCTGTTTGTTCCACCAATGATTGATGTGTGGTCACATGACCAGCTGCTGGTGTTCAGAAGAGAAGAAGAAGCTCGTCCTCTCTCAGCACACACACCATCACGTTGACCACCATCACCACCTGCAGAGAGAAGGAGAAAGCAGAGAGGAGATCAATGAGGGTTTCAGAGACTGCCTTCATCAGCTGTCAGCAGTGATGCAGCACATCCAGTCTAAAGAGCAGCAGGGACTTCAGTCCTGTTCAGAGCAGCAGTGGAGCTGCTTCCTCTCACCTCTCATGGTAACGTGTTGCAGTGAACACGCTGAGCTCCAAGCTCACACACCCGCAGAGACTTTCAGCGACACGTCTCTTTCCTCTGCAGCTTCACTCCAGTCCACAGTGGAAAGAAACTGCTGAGAGTCCTGAAGGCTTCATCACTGCACAAACACTTTAGTGATGATTTCCTGCTGTTCCTCTGAAACTAACAGTCTCTGGGTGTTCAGGAACATCTCATCTGCTGCTCAAAGATCACCTGACTGATAAACATGGAGGCTGTCACTGAACACATCTGGACCAAACCAGTCACACAAGGACACAGATACAGATGTGACCGCTGGACTTCAGCAGAGCTTCTGGTGTGTAGGAAGAGCTCCTGGTTCCTAAATGGAACGCTGGTTCTCTGAAATCAGAGCCAGGGATCAGAGGCTTCAGTCAGACTGATCTCAGAGCTGTGACAGAGATGAAACTGATCAGCTGTTTAGTGTTGACATGAGAGAACTAACAGTGTGAGATCAGCTTTGATGCTGCCACAGTGTGATGAATGACCACCACTGTCTCTGGACATGTTGAAGCTGCAGCTGCAATCAGCTTGACTTCCTGGAGACATGAACACAGCAGCAGCAGTCGTCTTCACATCAACTCAGACACATGATCACAACCACTGAGCTGAAGAAATACCTGGATAGCACACGTCCCATTAGTGAGGACAGAGCCCAGTGAAGCCACCGCGCCGCCATATTGGTACACCCAAAATCCTCAGCCAGTCAATGGAGAATGAATGGGTATAGTAGTAAATGGAGCCACTTTTAACTCAATAACTTCCCAAAGAATTAACAGATTTTGAACTTCTTGGTATGGAGACACAGTTGATAATCCTGGACAACCGGTGAACTCTAGAAATCTAGTTGACATTATGTTTAGCAGCCGTGGGACGGCTGGATAATCAGAAAAGTCCAGCCAAGGAGAGCAGTTGTTTGAGTAATCCATGCAGTCAGTGTGTTCAGGCCTGAGCTCAGAATAATAGTCCTGATGATAGTCCTGGATGAAGACATTAAAATATCATGCAGTGCTTTAATCTGGCTACTGGCCACGTGTCCTCAACATGGATGTCTCTGTCAAACATTTTGCCGGGTCTCACCAGAACCGAAGGATTCTGTTGTCATGAATCGAACCAAAATGGTTCTGCACTTGCTGGTGCGTCCTGTCTATCTACAGTAACGGGATCAGACTGGTCTGGATGGGTGGTGAAGGTGAAACCGTTTGCACGATACATGGTTGAACTTTGTTCTCACGAGAAAAATATTATTTGCCACTTGGGGGCGCCAATGTTCAGTTTTGATGTCAAATTATTAAGTTATTTTTATTCTGATATTCCTATCTTTATTGATCATTATTTCTATTATTTTGCCTCAGCATTTGGATCCATACTGTATAACATTCTGTTCATTTGTGGAACACAAACTGTGTTCAATAAACCCTGCAAAGTATTTCACACAAAAATCTCCTGCTTGAGCTTTCCTTGTTGAAAATATTTCCACTTGGTGACCCAGATTATTAATGTCCAGATATTTTACCTTCCATGCTTCTCTGATGTGACCACAGTGATCACAGCAGTTCAGTAGTGCACGTGAGTGTGTGTGTTAGAGAGAGCAGCGCAATCATTTCCTTTCTTAGTCTATCGCCCCCCGATAAAGTCTTGCCCACCCTCCAGCCACCCCATGGATCAAAGTCTCGCTCCGCCACTGCTCTCTCTGTGTTTCTGTCCAATCCTGAAGCCTGTCACCATTCTCCTCTCTCAGCTTCACTGAGGAAAGCAGCACTGAGAAGCTGCAGCTTTACAGCAACACTGGATCTTTGCTTTCACACCAACTGGCTTTAGGACAATCCTGCTGAAAGCAGCACAGACTGACTCCAACCCTCTACTGACCTCATAACCTCCAGTCTGTAGTCTGGACTCTGCTGAAGCTCACACAGCTGCTGAACATCTGGATCCTTCAGGCTGTTGTTACTCAGGTCCAGCTCTCTGAGATAGGAGGGGTTGGACTTCAGAGATGAGACCAGATAATCACAGCTGATCTCTGACAACTTGCAGTCGTCCAACCTGAATAAAGAACAAAAGATGTGAGTTTATCAGACAAAGTTTCATCTTGAAATCCTTCAGTGTTTCATCATGTGTTCAGAGCTGAAGAAGGTTCAGAATGTAGAAGTTTAGAAGCTGCAAACTCCAAGCAGCTGAAGCCAACAGGATGCAGCTTCAAAGAGTCCAAGAGAAGAAGTGAAAAAGACTCTCATTAATGTGAATGACAACATGCTGCTGCTTCAATAAAGACGGAGGCACTTCAGCTCTGAAACTCTGCAGCTCCACCAGTGGCTCCATCAACAACATCTACTATGGAAACAGACATTCCAACGTGGAGGTAGTCCTACACCTCCCAGAGCCATCGACGCCCGCACAGATTTCCTCCTTTCTGGGTGTGGTGAACTTTTATGGCCGTTTTATTTCCCGCTACTCAGAGGCGACTGAACCCCTCCAGGCCCTGTTACAGCAGGATGCGCCGTGGCAATGGACCCCAGCCTGTTCAGCGGCGGTTGCTAAACTGAAGCGTCAACTCACTTCCCCTCCGGTGCCGGCCCACTTTGATCCAAGGCGGCCAACCATTGTGACCTGTGATGCATCTGGCTCAGCAGTGGCAGCGGTTGTGTCCCAGGTGCAGGACGGTATGGAGCACCCGGTGGCGTCTGCATCAAGGTCTCTCAGCAGCTGAACAAAAGTACGCCGTGGGTGAGAGAGACGCTCGCTTGCATCTGGGCATGTGAACAGTGGCATATTTACCTCTATGGGCGCCATTTTACTCTGCAGACGGACCACCGAGCGCTGACGACGCTACTGGAGACGTGGGGTTTGGGACACCGACCTTTGTGGATCCACAGGTGGACGAAGCGGCTGAAGGCCTACAATTTTACCACCCAGTTCACTCCTGGCAAGGATAATGTAGTGGTTGATCTCCTGTCCCGCACCAAGGCCAACTCCGTACAATCGGACGACAATGATGACAACGATCCAACAGAGACAGATCTGATTAATACGCTGCACGGGGCCCTCCGGGATGTGGGATCCCTCCAGGAACTTTGGACGGAGGCGGAACGTGACCCCGTGCTATCACAACTGTGCTCGGTGATTAGGGAGGGTTGGCCCACAAAGGTCCAGGGAGATTTAGCACCCTTCCACCGGTTTAAAGATGAACTGAGCTGCTGGAATGAAGTGTGCATGGGGGGGGGGGGGGGGACTGCACACTAATCCCGATGTCTCTGAGATCACGTGTCCTAGCGATGCTTCACGAGGGCCACCTGGCCGTGGTCAGAGTAAAACAGCGCAGCAGGGATTCTGTTTGGTGGCCAGGTATTGATAAGGACATTGAAGCTATGGTGAAACATTGTGTTCAATGCTTGGAGAGCGGGAAGACCGGCGGACCACCCCCTCCACCCCTGTGGCCGCTGTCATACCTGGAGGGCCCTTGGAAACACACACAGTTGGACATCTGTGGCCAACTGTATGCAGCACCCCAGAACAGCTGGTTCTTGCTTGTGGCCTACGGCTTGTTCTCAAAGTGGCCGGAGGTGCTGCCCACCAATTCAGTCATGACGGATGTGGTTATGGGTTTCCTTTCGTCACTGTTTTCCAGGTGGGGGGTCCCAATGCAATCATGGCGGACAATGGCCCACAGTTCAACTCGGGGACATTTGAAGAGCTCTTGGGCACTAGCGGTGTGAAACACATTAAAACTGCGTTCTACCACCCCCAGGCTAATGGGGGCGTTGAATGTTTTAACAAGACCCTGAAAATCGGACTGAGGGCACATTTAGCGGACGGCTTTGCATTTCCGGACACTCTCCAGAGCACGCTGCTCCACTACAGGGCAACGGCCCATGCAACGACAGGTTGCTACCCGGTGGCTCTCATGCTGGGACGTGAACTACTTCTGCCTCTGGATTGACTGAAACCGCCCTCGACCCCTCCTCCAAGGAATAGGTACTCTCCAGGGGACGGGGTCGCTGCACAACAGTGTAAGATGAAGCGACGATTTGACAGGAAGCACAGGGCGAGAGACCATGGACTGAAGGTGTTAGACCAAGTCTGGATAAAACACCCTAACTGCACACATAAGCTGCAGCCGTTCTGGACGGGGACCCTGCGGATCACGAGGCAACAGGGCCAGGACGCATTCGAACTGGCAGATGGGTCACGGTGGCACTCCAGTAGACTCAGGAAGTCACCATCGGAACAGAGGACTACAGCCTTGGTGAGACAACCTGCTGTGAGCTGGGACTTGTTGGACTGGGGTGGTGAGGACTCACAAGTACGGCCAACGGTGCCTGGTGCAGGGTCCCCGCCTAGGGGACGCCGGGCTAGAGTTTGTCAGAGGCCCAGGTACCTGGAGGACTATGTGTTAAGGACAAGAATAACTGATGCGTGTTGGGACTAAGAGGCAGAATAACCCGCTCCAACACAGTGGGTCGTTCTGGTAATCTACCCAGACGCCCGTTTGACTGGTTGAGTTTGTTTAATTAGTGTCATATAGAAGATATTAAGGGCAAATGACACTGTGATTGTTTGTCTTGTCTGTTCCGGCGGGGGTATTGGACACAGTGTGTGTGTGTGTATGGGGGGGGGTGTTATGTGTGGGATTTGATGCTTGGGGCTTGCCGTAGCCTGGCCGAGGGGGTTGGGGTGATGACGTCAGTCGGGCTACAGCTGGAGTGTATATTGTGTTGTTTGCTGTAATAAAGTTAGTTCAGTGTTCAGTCGAGAGGCTCCAGTCTCACGTTATTTGGACAGAACAGAAAACACGTTTAAAATCTGAGGCCAGTCTGAAAAATGGTTCAAGAGAAACGTGTGGAACAGACAGACAAACACACAGACAGAGATTTGCTGCATTTATAGACATAAATCAGTAAATTTACAAATAAATGTGATGAAAAGACAAGGAAAGTTCGTTTTTTAAAGAAAATATGTCAAGAGAAAAACTGAAGAGAAACAAAACGCTGAGATTTGATGATGGGAAGAAAGATGAAAAAAAGACTGAAAGTTCTGACGAAAAAGTTTCAAATTTCCGCTGAAAGTGACCAACTTGTGATCAGACATTGATGCTGATTCAGTCCACTGAGGGAGAAGGACAAGAACAGAATCTTCTCATCTTCACTCTGGATTACTATTGAAGATTTAAAGCCCCAAAACTGTTGTTGTGGACAGGCCTACAGGGTTAAAACCTTTAAGGAGGGATCTCCAAGCTAGGGTCCATGGAGCACATCTGGTCCACCACAGGCTGCTGACTGACCTCCTGACCTTTCCTTAATCAGAGAGAGGGGACCCCTATTAACTGGCAACCATTCTGACTCTCACTTCTCACTTTAGCACACAACCATTTACAATCCACAACTAACTCTCTTTAACAGCTCACAAACCAAATGTGCTCCACGGGCCACAGCTTGAAGATCCCTCTTTCCAGCTTGCAAATGTGTAGGGCTGTCCTCACACCAGTGTTGGTTCTCTTCATTCAGCAGCAATCCACAGTCAAGATCACAATCTTCTGCATTCTCTTTCTTCTCCTCAGTGGACTGCAGCAGCATCAATGTCTTCTCCAGGTTCTGCTTTAACGCTGACCCACTCTCCTCTCCACACTTCTGGCAGCTCTCCACCTCCTCAATGGTCTGCTTGGAGCACATCTTCACTTAGTCCAGGCTCACAAACCTCCACTAGACAAACAACTAGCTGCAACATTTGCCCTTCAAAAGTGCCTCTCTAGGCATTTGGGACCAAAAAACTTCTGCATGGAGACAGCAGGCAATTCTATCAAAGCTTGAAAATGAAAGAAATGACAGAAAAAACTGGCCTGTCAACATCCACAAGTTTTTCTCCTCTTAAATAAGTCACATTTCTCTCATTACATTCCAAACTTTCTCCACATAAACCAACATTTGAAACTAAATTGCTCATTTGGTCTCAGAAAATTACAGCTTTTCTCACAATTTTACACCTTCTTCTTAGAATGTTTTCATTTTACCCACAAGTCTTTTGTCTCTGTTCTAATTCAGCAACATTGGATGTTGAAGTCAGTTTTCATTGATTTCACAGTCAGTTGCTGCTTTTGTCCTTGGAAATGTGACCATTTTTGGAGGAAATTGAGGACTTTTCTCCTCAAATATGGAGACGATTTTTCATACATTTGTGAGCATTTCTAGAATTTCTGTCCAAGTCCCAGGGAGACCCTGGTTCTGGACAACAAAGACACATGTGGACATGAGCTGCAGGTTGCTGACCCCTGAACACACAACACACATGGACACAAGAGAAATGAGGAGTCTGACCTCAGAGCTTCAAGTCTACAATGTGGACTCTCCAGAAAACCACACAGATGCTTCACTCCACCATCCTGCAGGTCCTGGTTCTGACTCAGGTCCAGATGTCTGAGATAGGAGGGGTTGGACTTCAGAGCTGAGACCAGATAATCACAGCTGATCTCTGACAACCAGCAGCTCCTCAACCTGAATAAAGAATAAAAGATGTGAGTTTATCAGACAAAGTTTCATCTTGAAATCCTTCAGTGTTTCATCATGTGTTCAGAGCTGAAGAAGGTTCAGAATGTAGAAGTTTAGAAACTGCAAACTCCAAGCAGCTGAAGCCAACAGGATGCAGCTTCAAAGAGTCCAAGAGAAGAAGTGAAAAAGACTCTCATTAATGTGAATGACAACATGCTGCTGCTTCAATAAAGACGGAGGCACTTCAGCTCTGAAACTCTGCAGCTCCACCAGTGGCTCCATCAACAACATCTACTATGGAAACAGACATTTACAGACATTTGGCTCCAAGAAATCTGCATGGAGCCACAAAGAGATTGGAGCCTTAAATGAAGGCAAAGCAGCTGAGTTAGAAGCATCAACTGGACTGTTGCTGTTAGCAGGAGCTGAGAAAAGTTCACCACATTCAGCCTTCAGCTCTACAAGCTGCTTTAGTCACTAGTTTGGCCTCAAAACATTTCTGCTTTCATCTCACACATTTTCACACTTTTTCTCACATTTTCAATTTCCTTCATTTGAACTGAAAATCATTTTTCATCAACTTTGCATTTTTCCTTCAATCTTTTTCCAAATAACATTTTCTTCTCACAAATCTCAAAACTTTGTCATCAATTTTAAATGGTTTTTTTTTTTTTTTTTTTTTTTTTGGGATTTTAAAGTCTTTTCTTCATGAATGTGTGAATTTTCACTCCAACATCAGATGTTTTTTCCTCTAAATCACGGCTCTCCAACCTGCGGCTCCTGCAACGTTCAGGTTTCTCTGGGAAATTTTCTCATTTCTCTTCTTAATTGGTCCAAAGATTAGCAAATCATTTCTCATTGTTGTGCACGTGTTCTGGAGGCTCCCTTGCACACGTGCACAACAACAGCAAATTATTTGCATCTTTGGACCAATTAAGAAGTGAAATGAGAAAATTTCCAACAGAAACCTGAACGTTCCAGGAGCCGCAGGTTGGAGACCCCTGCTCTAAATTTGACATTTCTGCTTCAAATTAACAGTTTTTTCCTCAAACTTTTCTTCTTTTCTCTGAACTTTCAGGTTTTTCTGCTTTAAATCTAAGAACTTTTTCCTCATAATTCTGAAAATGTTCTAGAAGTGTTGAAACTTTTTTCTCTCATTAATTATTTTCACTTCAAATTGCAAAGTTTTTCTTTTTAAATTGGAGTTTTTGGTTTTTCTGTCCAAGCTCCATATTATGAAGAGTTTTAAATGTTATTAATTTCACACATTTCAGAAAAGCTGAGAAAACACCAGTTAAACATTTAGCTCATTAATGAGAATAAAGAAGCAAAGAGAGAAAAATGTCACAAACCAATGAAAACTATAGAAAATTAACGAGGAGCAGGAAAGAACTTTAGAAATTTAAAAGTGGAAAAACTGACCTCAGAAGCTCCAGTCGACAGTTTGGACTCTCCAGTCCAGAACACAGAACCTTCACTCCTGAATCCTCCAGGTTTAGGTTAGCACTCATGTCCAGCTGTGTCAGATGTGAGGGGTTAGACTTCAGAGCTGAGGCCACAACTTCACAGTGAGTCTCTGAGAGTCCACAGCCAGTCAGTCTGTGATGAGAGAAAATATAAAAGTGTTCTTGTAAAACAGAACCAGGACCCTATGATGTCAGTGATGTGGAGAACACAGAGGAACCACAGAATCTATGAACATGAAGATCTATGACGTCAGCTGTCTGGGTGGACCTGCTTCATTGACTCAGGTGGGTTGCCAGTTCTGTTCAGTTCAGGTGATTTGGTGCTTTTTCCTGAGCTTCTCAGTGATAAATGTGAGCAGTCAGGGCTGCTGTTTTTGTTCTTGTTTGATTTCAAACATTCAGAGGATTATTTAGGATTCTTCTACTGTTTGGTTTGATTTGAACATCAAATGTGAGGCAATTTATTTGACTAAAACAATGGAGTGTTTTTATATAGAATTATATTACCATTAACTTTTCTAAGCACTTCAAAACTCATTGAATGTTCTGTGGAAGAACTTTTTATGTCTTTGATGTTATTTATGAATCTCCATTAAATGATGGATGTTTTCTTTCTGAACAGCTGATTTTTTCCTCCACCACCAGATTATTGACTCTTCAGGCGACCCAGTGTGGTTCCATCATCAAACTAGAAAAGCACTCGGAGAGCGCAGACCTCCGCTAAGCGCCGCAGTTCCCCCCATACAGTCTTCAGATTCCTTGATCATGAAAACATATGACAAGCAGTGGTTCAGTAGTTATTCACGAAAATGACATTTTCCGTAATGGCGGCCACAGTTCCTCCCATACAGTGTTTGTGTGTATGTTTTCAGATTCCTTGACCATGAAAACATATGACAAGCAATTGGATTCACAATGATAGGATTACTGGTTCAGTAGTTATTCACGAAAATGGCATTTTCCGTAATGGCGGCCACAGTTCCTCCCATACAGTGTTTGTGTGTACGTTTTCAGATTCCTTGACCATGAAAACATATGACTAGCAACTGGATTGACAATGATAGGATTAGTGGTTCAGTAGTTATTCACGAAAATGTCATTTTCCGTAATGGCGGCCACAGTTCCTCCCATACAGTGTTTGTGTGTATGTTTTCAGATTCCTTGACCATGAAAACATATGACTAGCAATTGGATTCACAATGATAGGATTACTGGTTCAGTAGTTATTCACGAAAATGGCATTTTCCATAATGGCGGCCACAGTTCCTCCCATACAGTGTTTGTGTGTACGTTTTCAGATTCCTTGACCATGAAAACATATGACTAGCAATTGGATTGACAATGATAGGATTAGTGGTTCAGTAGTTATTCACAAAAATGGCATTTTCCGTAATGGCGGCCACAGTTCCTCCCATACAGTGTTTGTGTGTATGTTTTCAGATTCCTTGACCATGAAAACATATGACAAGCAGTGGTTCAGTAGTTATTCACGAAAATGTCATTTTCCGTAATGGCGGCCACAGTTCCTCCCATACAGTGTTTGTGTGTATGTTTTCAGATTCCTTGACCATGAAAACATATGACTAGCAATTGGATTCACAATGATAGGATTACTGGTTCAGTAGTTATTCACGAAAATGGCCTTTTCCATAATGGCGGCCACAGTTCCTCCCATACAGTGTTTGTGTGTACGTTTTCAGATTCCTTGACCATGAAAACATATGACTAGCAATTGGATTGACAATGATAGGATTAGTGGTTCAGTAGTTATTCACGAAAATGTCATTTTCCGTAATGGCGGCCACAGTTCCTCCCATACAGTGTTTGTGTGTATGTTTTCAGATTCCTTGACCATGAAAACATATGACTAGCAATTGGATTGACAATGATAGGATTACTGGTTCAGTAGTTATTCACGAAAATGGCCTTTTCCATAATGGCGGCCACAGTTCCTCCCATACAGTATTTGTGTGTACGTTTTCAGATTCCTTGACCATGAAAACATATGACTAGCAATTGGATTGACAATGATAGGATTAATGGTTCAGTAGTTATTCACGAAAATGGCATTTTCCGTAATGGCAGCCACAGTTCTCCCCATACAGTGTTTGTGTGTACGTTTTCAGATTCCTTGACCATGAAAACATATGACTAGCAATTGGATTCACAATGATAGGATTAGTGGTTCAGTAGTTATTGACGAAAATGGCATTTTCCGTAATGGCAGTTTAGCGCCACAGTTCCCCCCATACAGTGTTTGTGTGTACGTTTTCAGATTCCTTGACCGTGAAAACATATGACTAGCAATTGGATTCACAACAATTGGATTGACAATGATAGGATTAGTGGTTTAGTAGTTATTCACGAAAATGGCATTTTGCGTAATGGCGGTTTTCTTGTGGACAGTGATCCGGATCACCACCAAAATCTAATCATCTGTAGGATACCCCATTTCTGACAATCTGTGAAAATTTCATGAAAATCCGTCCATAACTTTTTGAGTTATCTTGCTAACAAACAAACAGACAAACCAACGCCGATGATCACATAACCTCCCCCTTTGGCGGAGGTAACCAGAGGTGGGAAAAGTTCACAATCACTACTGAGGTCAGAGTACAGAGCGTTTTGGGAACAAAAAAATTGAGTTAAAGTAGAAATACTGATTCAGTGTCTTTATTCTAATAAAAGGAGTCAAGTCTACATGCTCAGAAATGGATTTCAGTGCTTCAAGAATCAAAATGAATCTATTTATCTATCTAGAATCTGACTGAAAGACATTTCTACTGGGTGTTGAACACTGACTGAACCTCATGTCATTAGTATAATGTTTAGACTATTAAACCATTCTGAGGACAAAATAAATTCATCAACATTACATTTGCTCCAATGTGTAAATCAGTTTTCAGTGTCAGCATCATATCTTCTCATTGTTATGACCAATACAGTGCAGTACACACCTCATATCTAAGGGGGCGCTGTGGTGTTGGGGTTTGACACCTTTATTGTGAAGTGTGGTGCAGTAGCGGCCACTTCCTGTTCTGCCACTGCACCGCCCTATAAATAGCAGAGGGCATCCACTCCACGGTCTCTTCAACCGGTGCCCTCTGCCTGGTGTCTACTGTGTGTCCGTTATAGAAACATCGTTCAATAAAGCTGAGCTGGTCCAGTCACCAGGCCTCATCCTTTCAGAAGTGTTTTACATACGTAACATTTGGCGATCGAGGATTAACTAATGGAGGCCTGAATTACACCACTTCGCCCCTTCCTCGAGGTCCTGGGAGAGCTGCCCGTTCCGTGGCCAAGATGGTTTGAAGCTTTCCAGACCTACATCACCGCACTCGACCTGGGTAAGCTCAACAGGTTAAGAGCACGTGCGTTACTTGTTCACAACCTCGGGATTGAGGACCAGTGTGTCCTGCGCTCACTTGGGGCTTTGGACTCTTCTGAAGACGTCATCAAGCTGCTAGTAAGCCACTTTCACACCCCGGATAGCATGACTGTCCGGAGGATTCAC
The DNA here is from genome assembly GCA_020510985.1 of Pholidichthys leucotaenia. Lineage (NCBI taxonomy): Eukaryota > Metazoa > Chordata > Actinopteri > Cichliformes > Pholidichthyidae > Pholidichthys > Pholidichthys leucotaenia. The sequence goes on along the minus strand of JAJAQF010000043.1, from coordinate 1,361,142 downwards.
TTTCAGCAGCAACATCAACGTGTAGGTGAGCCTATACATCAGTTTGTCACCGACTTGAGGTAGTTAGCTAGTGAGTGTTGTTTTGGGCCACTGGAGGATGAATTGGTACGTGACCAGCTTGTGGAGAACACAAGTAGCACCGCTAAATGGGCTAGGCTACTCATGGCGCCGAGTGACCTTGTTGTGTCCATAATTAAGAGAATGATGAGTGAGTCAGAACTCGGTTAACAGGGTTTATTAGGGAACTCTATAACTATATACATAAGGCTTACGGCACTCGCCTGCATGCCAGATGGCTCCCACGATGAAAGAGACAGAGCCTCTTCCGCCCATTCTTTTATACCCTGGGCGGCGTCACCAGTGGAAACCGGTAGTAGCCACCCTGGCCTTTCCCATGACCAATCCGGCCGCCATCTTACTCATACCAGCCTAAATACAGACAAAACATCCCGCCCCCCTCAAAAAAAAAAAAAATGCCAGGCATACAAATAACCCACCCAAATTTGTCACCCGACACGTGCATTAATTAAAAACATAGGTACAAAAAGAAATAAAATACCTGTCCACTCACACAACCAAGGCTGGGGGGCTGGGTAGACTACCAGCACCCCCTACAGGGCTGAGCGAGTTATTCTGCCGCTAGGAAGGAACAAGAAACACTAGAAAAGCACTCGGAGAGTGCAGACCTCCGTCAAGGGCCACAGTTCCCCCCATACAGTGTTTGTGTGTACGTTTTCCGATTCCTTTACCATGAAAACATATGACTAGCAATTGGTATTCACAATGATAGGATTAGTGGTTCAGTAGTTATTGACAAAAATGGCATTTTACGTAATGGCGGTTTTCTTCTGGACGGTGATCCGGATCACCACCAAAATCTAATCATCTGTAGGATACCCCATTTCTGACAATCTCTGAAAATTTCATGAAAATCCGTCCATAACTTTTTGAGTTATCTTGCTAACAAACAAACAGACAAACAGACAAACCATCGCCGATGATCACATAACCTCCTTGGCGGAGGTAATTAAGCCATGTCACGAAAAGTAAAACAAATTAGAGGAAGTCAAAAACGTGTCATCAGCACTTTAAAGAGTCTGTGACATAATTACCTCCGCCAGGCCGAAGGCCAGGAGGAGGTTATGTTTTTGCCGGGGTTTGTCTGTCTGTCTGTTTGTCTGTCTGTTTGTTTGTCTGTTTGTCTGTTGGTTAGCAAGATAACTCAAAAAGTTTTGGACGGATTTCGATGAAACTTTCAGGCGTTGTTGGAAATGGTACAAGGAAGAACTGATTAAATTTTGGGGATGATCCGGATCACCGTCTTGATACAGGAATTTTTTAAAGGATTCTTTAACATTGTGAGATACGACCATTTTCAGCATGTGTGCAGGGGCAATAGAGGGCGCTGGTCATCGTGTCTGACGAACACAAACTCCGCCTTCTTCAAAGTTTTAGGCACAAAAGCACGCAGAAAACAGTGGTGGCCAGGACCCGCCAGAGTGCCTGTGTTTGCGCTATGCTGCAAAAGCTGAGACGGACAGCTGTCTGGCACCGGATTATTTGGCAGAAATTCCCCGGCCAGCCATAGGGGCCGTGCAAAAACCAGCTCTCTGCTGGGGAAGTTTCCAAATCCTCTTTTTTCCACGGCGCGCAAACCCAATAAAACCCACGGCAACCATTATCGCACCTTCTTTTGTCCTGCGCCTCCGGAACAGAGAGGAATCCCGGCGCCAGTAATGCTGCGCCTGATATGTGTGACTCTAAAGCTAAAAGGGACTGTATCGGGGATTTTCGACCTGAAGTCACACTTTGCTACACAGGGCCACAAAAACTGTGTAGCCAAATTCGATCGATGGATGAACATTTTCAGCCAGTGAGAGAACCGACGCCTTCCAAATCCAATGCATCACTAGCAGAAGTGATGTTTTGTCATTTTGTGGCAGACCACAATCTACCCCCATTGGTGGCAGATCACTTCAGTGATTTGGTGCCAACATTGTTTCCTGACAGCAAGAGCACTCAATTTTTTTGTGCTACTTGGCTTATTATTTTCACATTACCAAAAACTTATGGCTCAAGATTGTGTCCATATAAGTGTACATTTCAATAAATACGTTTGAAATAGTTCATGTTGCACTTGCTGTTTGTTTAGTTTTTGTTTGTTTGTTTGTTTGTTTGTTTTTGCTTCAGTTTTCTTTCATCTGCTGATAAATACAGTTTTTAAGTACTCAGTACAGGTGTGAAAGCCCCCCCCCCCAATAAGGGAGGCATAAGGTCAGTACAGGTGTGAAAGCCCCCCGAATAAGGGAGGCATGAGGTATGCCTTGACAGGTCGCAGCCTGGCACTTTGCAGATGCAGGACATGGACACAACACCAACACTTCAGTTTATTACCTCCGCCAAGGAGGTAATACTTTTACTACTGAACCACTAATCCTATCATTGTGAATCCAATTGCTAGTCATATGTTTTCATGGTCAAGGAATCTGAAAACGTACACACAAACACTGTATGGGGGGAACTGTGGCGCTTGGCGGAGGTCTGCGCTCTCCGAGTGCTTTTCTAGTTCAACCAAGACGTCATTAGAAAGAACAACTTCTGTGTTTTCATTCTGTGGAGACAAAAACATTCAATACTAGAAAAGCACTCGGAGAGCGCAGACCTCCGCCAAGCGCCACAGTTCCCCCCATACAGTGTTTGTGTGTACGTTTTCAGATTCCTTGACCATGAAAACATATGACTAGCAATTGGATTGACAATGATAGGATTAGTGATTCAGTAGTTATTCACGAAAATGGCATTTTCCGTAATGGCGGCCACAGTTCCCCCATACAGTGTTTGTGTGTACGTTTTCAGATTCCTTGACCATGAAAACATATGACTAGCAATTGGATTGACAATGATAGGATTAGTGGTTCAGTAGTTATTCACGAAAATTGCATTTTCCGTATTGGCGGTTTTCTTCTCCACGGTGATCCGGATCATCCCCAAAATTTAATCAGTTCTTCCTTGTACCATTTCCAACAACGCCTGAAAGTTTAATCGAAATCCGTCTAAAACTTTTTGAGTTATCTTGCTAACCAACAGACAGACAGACAGACAAACCCCGGCAAAAACATTACCTCCTGGTGGAGGTAAAAATTTTGTTTCCATATACTACCATAAATTACATCGTGATGCAGACGACTGCGATGATCGTTTGTCGAAATTGGGTCAAACGCCGCCGCCATTTTGTGACGTAATGAGGTGAACCAAAGATGTAAACAAGCATGGCTGAGTCCACTGAAGCGGAGGAAGTTGTGAGCGATTTCAGCGAAGATTTGAGCGATTTGTCGATAGTTTTTGAGGAAGAAGCAGGATGGAGTGATGAAGAAGAGCGAGTTGGTTCTAATGAAGGACTGCAGCCCTATTTATTTGAACCATATGGTTCAGGAAGCGACGATGACTCGCACGTTTCAGAGGATGAAGGTCCGACGGTGAAGGGTTAGAGATGGACATCGGTCGCCTCCAAACACTGAATGGTGATAGACAGATAGATCTAAATTTCCCCCATCGGCTGGTCGGAGAAATAAAAAAAAATGCTCAGATATTCAGTTTCGGGAGGCAATGAGATTTATAAAAATGAAAACTGAAAAAGTAATATAACGTTTTTTTAACAAAGTCGTTCCATTTGGAGTAAAGTCAACACTCGGCTTCAAAATTCACAGGGGAGGATTTTACGTTCAGTGGAAAAAATACAATAAAATCACAATCACCTTATGTGGAAAAAAAAAATCAATTCCACAAACTCTTTTTCTGGGCGAGTTTTGACTCTGTTGCTTTTCTGCTGTTTTGATGTGTTGATATTGTCTTGAGCTGTGGGTTTTCGTTTGAAAACCGTAGGTATGGCAGCCGGTTTTAGAACCCGTCTGTAACGAACTTTCAAGTCTAAAGATTCCTGTATAGCGGTGCCTCCTCAAAACTGTCTGTAGTGAAATGATCGCTCCAGAGGACAGAAGATGGTGATGCCATTTGTCCCTTGTTAAGACATCCAGCTGGCCCGCCGCACCCGCGGAGGGAGAGAGAGCTTAGACTTTCTGCTGCACATTCACCAACCACAATGCTCCGCACTGTGTGTGTGTCTCTCTCTCTCTCTCTCTCTCTCTCTTTATATATATATATATATATATATATATATATATATATACTGTATATAGTAATATGTACATATGTATACTAGCTGTTCTTGTTTTTTTCTTGCCTTCTGATTGTTGCTCTGAGTGTTGCTATCCCTGTGCTGTTGCAATCCTGGAATTTCCCCATTGTGGGACTAATAAAGGCTTATCTTATCTTATCTTCTCTGTTCTTGCTTCGCCCATTTTTAAGACGATCTGGATCTTTTGGGAATGAGAATTGACATAACGTTCGGCTCAGGAGACGCACACACACAGGCTCAGAGTAGTTCAAACTGTTTATTAACAACAGGGATGTTTGGGTGCGTGTCTGCGGAATGTTAATGTGTTGGTGGTGGCGTCTGCTTCGGACCCAGAGGCAGGAGACCGTTCAGCCGGCAACCCTATGGGAGAAATCAGACACAGGGTGATGAGCACACACCAACACAGGAGGAGAATAGGCGAGGGAGAGAAGCTTACTTGTTGGGACAGATGACTGGCGCTTCAAGGATGGAAGCCCGGGAGACAGCCACCTGCAGGGCTCGGTGCAGCAGCGAGGAGAGACGAGGGACGGGATTGTCCGCCGCCGAGGAATCCACCTGTGCACAGGGGAGCAGACTGGAGAGATGAGGTAAGCGATTTTCTTACCGGTGACGAGGATGCTGAAGAGAATGTAGTAGAAGCCCATGGAAGGGGAATGAAGTCTACGGCTTCAGGCCGAAGCTCAGGGCGAGGCGGCTTTTATCCCTCGCCGCTGACGAGTAGCAGGTGCGTGAGCAGGTGGCGCCGCTGATGAATGGCGCGGCGTGACAGTACTCCCCCCTCTAGCAGCGCCTCCTGGCGATGGCTTATCCGGGTGCGCTCGGTGGAAGTCCGCGATGAGCGATGGGTCCAACACAAACGACGGGGGCACCCACTGTCGATGCTCGGGCCCATAGCCCTCCCAGTCCACCAAGTATTGCAACCCACGACCCCGGCGCCGGGAGTCCAGGATGGAGGAGGCGGACCAGGCCGGATGGCCACCAATCATCCGGGGCGCGGGTTGCGCTGCAGGAGGAGGGCAAAGAGGGTCAGTAACTGCCAGTTTCACCTTTGACACGTGGAAAGTAGGATGAATGCGGAGGGAGGGGGGAATAGCCACGCGCACAGCCACCGGGTTGATGATCCGGGTGATGGGATAGGGACCCATGAAGCGCTGTGCCAGCTTTCTCCTCTCGCCTTTTAGAGTGACGTCCTGGGTGGAAATGTAAACAAGCTGCCCAACTCTGTACGCCGGGGCAGGTCTTCTACGCCGGTCCGCCACAGTCCTGTTGCGCTCCGCTGTGCGTAATAGCGCATGGCGCGCGGCAGCCCAGGTGGAGCGGAACTGCCTGAGATGGGCCCTAACTGACGGGACAGTTACTTCACTCTCCTGCTCCGGAAACAGCGGGGGGTCGTAACCCAGGGACGCTTTGAAGGGGGACATCCCTGTAGCAGAAGAGCGAGCGGTGTTGTGGGCATATTCAACCCAGGCAAGATGGTTGCTCCAGGACGTGGGTTTGGATCTGGACACACAGCGGAGCGCAGCCTCCAGCTCCTGGTTGGTCCTCTCACACTGCCCATTGGATTGGGGGTGATGGCCGGAGGAGAGGCTCACCTTGGCTCCGATGGCGTTGCAGAAAGACCTCCAAACCTCAGATGAAAACTGGGGGCCCCGGTCCGAGACCACGTCCACCGGAATCCCATGCAGCCTGACCACGTGTTGGACGAGGAGGTCCGCCGTCTCCAGGGCAGTAGGGAGGCCTCGCAGGGGGACGAAGTGCACGGCCTTGGAGAAGCGGTCCACGATGGTCAGGATGGTGTCATAGGAGTTGGAGACAGGGAGTCCGGTGACGAAATCCAGCGCGATGTGCGACCAGGGCCTGCCAGGGACGGGCAGGGGCTGGAGCAGACCCGCTGGAGGGGCATTTCCCGACTTGCAGGTGGCACAGATTGGGCAAGCCCGGGCGTAGCGGGCTGCATCCCTCCGCAGGCCTGGCCACCAAAAGGACCATTGGAGGAGATCTATCATCCGGGAGGTGCCAGGGTGACAGGTGAGCTTGGAGGTGTGGAGCCAGTGGATGACCTCTCCTCGGACCGCGGATGGCACGAACAGCCTCCCCTCCGGTCCGCCGCCAGGGTCAGGTTCCACCTCCTGTGCCTTCCGGATCTTGCTCTCGATGTCCCACGAGATGGCTCCCACGACGCACGACCTGGGCAGGATGGAGTGGGGCGCTTCCTCCGACTCCACGGGGGCGAACTGCCTGGAGAGGGCGTCAGGCAGGACGTTCCTAGAGCCAGGCCTGAAGGTGATGGAAAATTGGAACCTGGCGAAGAACAGGGACCAGCGCGCCTGGCGGGCGTTCAGGCGCTTGGCAGATCGTAAGTATTCCAAGTTCTTGTGGTCCGTGAGGACCACAAACGGCAGGTTCGCCCCCTCTAACCAGTGGCGCCACTCCTGCAGGGCGAGCTTGATGGCCAAGAGCTCTCTGTCCCCCACATCGTAGTTTCTCTCCGCCGGGGACAAGCGCCGGGAGAAGAAGGCGCACGGTCGTTTGGCGCCATCGTCCGGTGACCGCTGGGACAGCACTGCTCCCACTCCCGTGTCCGAAGCGTCTACCTCTACAATGCACTGCAGCGCGGGGTCGACCTGGCGGAGGACCCGGGAGGAGGAGAATTCCGCCTTCAGCGCCTCAAAGGCGGCAGCGACCTCTTCGGTCCACCGGAACGGGACCTTCGGGGACGTGAGGCGGGTCAGTGGTCCAACGATGGCACTGAAGTTGGGGACAAAGCGGCGGTAGAAATTGGCGAAGCCAACAAATTGCTGCACCTGTTTCCGGGATGCAGGTGTGGGCCATTCCACCACTGCCTTTACCTTCTCTGGGTCGGGGAACACCTTATCGTGGGCGATGATGAACCCCAGGAAGGACGTACTCCTGGCGTAAAATTCACACTTTTCTGCCTTAACGTACAGACGATTCTCCAGCAGCCTTTGGAGGACCCGCCTCACGTGGACCTGGTGCTCATCCCTGGACTTGGAGAAGATGAGAATATCGTCCAGGTAGACGAACACGAAAAGGCCAATGAAGTCCCGGAGGACGTCATTAATGAGGCGCTGGAAGACTGCAGGAGCGTTGGTCAACCCGAACGGCATCACCAGGTATTCAAAGTGGCCGTTCGGGGTACGGAAGGCCGTTTTCCACTCATCTCCCTCCCGGATCCGGACGAGGTGGTAAGCGCTGCGTAGGTCCAGCTTGGTGAACCAAGTCGCCCCCTGGAGGGAGTGGAAAGCAGTGTCCATGAGAGGCAGGGTGTAACGGTCCTTCTCCGTGATATTATTGAGGGCCCGGTAGTCGATACAAGGGCGGAGGGACCCATCCTTCTTTCCCACGAAGAAGAACCCTGCCCCCACGGGTGACGATGATGGGCGGATAATCCCAGCACTTAATGACTCCTTCAGGTAGGCGTTCATCGTCTCCTTCTCCGGCGCAGACAGGCTGTAAAGGCGACCAGAAGGTAAGGGAGCCCCCTGGCGGAGGTTGATGGCGCAGTCATAGGGCCGATGAGGGGGGAGAGACATAGCTTTCACTTTGCTGAACACCATACCCAGGTCGTGAAATTCTGGGGGCACCAGAGACAGGTCCGGGGGTGCAGCGTCTGTCGCAGGGGGAGGAGCGGACGGAGAGCAGGCAGCGGACTGAAGGCAGGTGCCCATACAGAACGTACTCCATGCCGATATCCCAGCTGATTTCCAATCCAGGACCGGATTGTGAAGGCGGAGCCAGGGATACCCCAGGATGACGGGCGACACAGAGTTGGGAAGGACGTAAAAGGTCATCTCCTCCCGGTGGTTTCCCGAGATGATGACCGGTAGGGGGACAGTTTGATGTGTCACTCTCCCAAGGGTGGCACGGGAGAGGTGGACTAGGGAGATGGGAGTGTTGAGTGCCTGGCAGCGGATGCCCAATCGGGTTGCCAGGCTTTGTGAAATGAAGCTGCCTTCTGCGCCCGAATCCACCAGTGCGTGGGTGAGGTGCCCAGTGGGGTTATGGCAGAAACGGATGGGCAGCTTCAATTGAGTGAGTGATCCTAACCGATTGACGTCCGCGAGGCTTCCAACAGTGACTCGCGGACCCCACCGACTGGCTTTCCGTGGACAACGCTCCACGGTGTGTTGGTCGCCTCCGCAATACATGCAGAGGCCCAACTCACGGCGGCGTTGTTTCTCCACAGGGGAAAGTTTAGTCCAGCCCGTCACCATCGGCTCCGACTCCTCGGGGCGCGATGCTGGCGGCGCCGCCAGGGGGCGAGCTTGGAACAGGTGCGGCGAGGCTCCACGAGGGCGAGAAGAAGAAGACCTCCGCCCCGAGGAGCGCTCGCGCAGCCTGTTATCCAAACTTACCGCTAAGGACGTCAGCTCCGCTAGCGTCCCAGGGATATCCCAACCAGCCAGTTCATCCCTCAGATCACTATTGAGGCTGCGGAGGAACAGGCCACAGAGGGAGCGTTCCTCCTAGCCCAATTCCTCCGCCGCTACCCGGAAGTCGACCGAGTGGTCCGCTGCCGACCGGCTTCCCTGCTGGAGAGCGAGAAGCCGATCGACCTGGACCGTTTCGGTTTGAGAATGGTCAAAGACCTCCAGAAAGCGCCTCACGAATTGGTCATAGGTGAGGGTGGCATAACTGGACCTCGCCATTACGGCGTAGGTCCAAGTTAACGCACGCCCCTCCAGAAGATTCCCTATGTAACCAATTCGACTGTGATCCGAGGGAAAATCTCCGGGCACACGGTGGAACACGGACTCACACTGCATAATGAACCCCCGCGCTTCGCCGAGCTTACCGCTAAAGCGGGCGGGGGTCGGAATAGGTGTGAGCCGAACCGGTGCCACTGGAGCCGGCTGGACGGCCGCTGGAACAGCAGGAGCCGCGCCACCCTGGCGAGTCGGGAGGAACGGCTGTTGGGGGTCCAAGCGGTTCAGTCGGTTAGTTAATTCTAATAATTGATTAAGAACCACCTGTTGCTGATAAACAATCTGATCCACCCGAGCCTCGAGGATGGTAAACCGGTGTGCGAGCCCGCCATCTGCCGAGCCGCTCTGCTGAAGCCGTACTGACATAACGTTCGGCTCAGGAGACGCACACACACAGGCTCAGAGTAGTTCAAACTGTTTATTAACAACAGGGATGTTTGGGTGCGTGTCTGCGGAATGTTAATGTGTTGGTGGTGGCGCCTGCTTCGGACCCAGAGGCAGGAGACCGTTCAGCCGGCAACCCTATGGGAGAAATCAGACACAGGGTGATGAGCACACACCAACACAGGAGGAGAATAGGCGAGGGAGAGAAGCTTACTTGTTGGGACAGATGACTGGCGCTTCAAGGATGGAAGCCCGGGAGACAGCCACCTGCAGGGCTCGGTGCAGCAGCGAGGAGAGACGAGGGACGGGATTGTCCGCCGCCGAGGAATCCACCTGTGCACAGGGGAGCAGACTGGAGAGATGAGGTAAGCGATTTTCTTACCGGTGACGAGGATGCTGAAGAGAATGTGGTAGAAGCCCATGGAAGGGGAATGAAGTCTACGGCTTCAGGCCGAAGCTCAGGGCGAGGCGGCTTTTATCCCTCGCCGCTGACGAGTAGCAGGTGCGTGAGCAGGTGGCGCCGCTGATGAATGGCGCGACGTGACAAGAATAGGCTTATATGTTCACTGGAGCAATTAGAACACCCAGCCACCACGCAACGTTTCAGCATTTCTTCGCTGATGTAGAAGCTAAACAGCTTGTTGACACTGACGGCACACGGATCAGCTGAGAGGAAACGGTTATGTATGTTTACATACATAACAGGCGTCACACTGAGGAAGTTCTCAGTAGGTTCTGGAAAACCTGACAGAACGGGCTAAAACTGAGTGGGAACTGAATGGATGTTGTTGACACTGATGATGATGGAGTAAAACCCCATGGAAGGACATGGATGGGAAGGGTTCTCCACAACTTTGAGCCTGTTCAGAACTTTCTCCTGACCATCCCGTCTGAAAAAAGACTGAGTGAAGATCTACTGCAGACATGATAGAAACGTGTGGAGAACCAGAAAATGTGGCGCGGCATACTGACTATTTTTGGTTATTTACAAGTATTTTTGTTAGAAAAACATATTTTCACTTCAAAAAAATACTAAAACTAAAGAAAATCAGCTTGTGTCAGATATGATGCTGTTCTAACTGCTGTCCTTTGTTTCTCCACAGTAACGATGGACGACCTCAGCAGTGGGTTTCAATGCGACAGCTAAGTCTTCTAGATCATTTCACCTTGTTTTATCAGCTCCTGAGGACGGGGACGTTCTGAGAAGGAGTTTGGTGTGGTGGCCCTGCTGACGGCAGAAATCAGCCTGGAAATTCTTCACATTTCACATCATCTTGTGACGTCTCTCCATCTCTGCTGTGTGATCTACCTGTCCACCAATCACCAGCTGCTGCTACTGTCCAGCACTGATGCTGAAATCTGTCTTCATGTGGTCAGAAAGTCCACTGATGCTTGTTGATGCTGAATAAATTATAAAATAAATTAATAATAACTTCCCTCAAATGCATTAAAACTAAAGTAAACGGACTGTTATGAAAATATAAGGAGTAAAAAGAACAGACATTAGTGTTAAAATGAAGGAAGAAAAAGTCAAACTTCACAGAAAAATACATCAATACTCAAGTCCAGAAACCTGAAAATTCTACTGAATTACCTCAAAGTTTTTGTGCTTCATTACTTCTAACTTCTGCATAAAATACAGAATTCATTAAAAAATCTAAATGGAAACTAGAATGAGTCAAAGATGAAAAAGTAATGAGTTAAAACTGGAGTGGATTTCATGGGTCCCTGCAGACAATGTGAAGACAGAGTGAATGGGATTCAAAGCAGAGTGACATCATAAAGTGATGAACATCTGATCTTCTCATCTGAGCTTCAGTTCATCTCATCTTACTGTGGTTGACATGACACCATGATTCTCTTCAGTCTCTCTCTCATACCTGCAGACTTTTAATGGCAATCTGGGTTTGGCTTGAATCTGCACATGAAGGAGGGAAAATGTTCCATCTAGGCTTCCATAATGTCCACAGCCTGTCAGTGATGGACCTGGGTTTCTAGAGAGCTTTTCTAGTCTGAGTTACCACTCACAGTGTTTTAACTACTAGTCATATTCAGCCTCTATTCTGTGGCCTTCAGACAGACAGACACCTACAGCCAATGGAGAATCACCAGTTAACCTAAGCTAAAAAATGGACAAATATTGGACAAAGGACGTTGAAGATGGAGCTGCCAGGCAGGACGGAAAGAGGAAGAGCACAGAGAAGATTGATGGATGTAGTGAAGGAGGACATGGAGATGGTTGGTGGTCCAGAGGAAGATGAAGGATAGGATGAGATGGAGGCAGATGATCCTCTGTGGAGACCCCTGAAGGGAGCAGCCCAGAGAAGAAGACAAGAAGGAAAATCAGAAGAAGTCAAATCTAGTGCAAAAGACTTGAAACTAAACCCTACAGCACAGCCACATGCTGCAGCCTCATGGGAAAAATGCTGAAATTTCATACAAAACTCTCACATTTATGAGAGAAAAGCTGGAAACTAAGAAAAAGCTGCAAATTCACATGAAAAAACCCTCAGAAACCAGCAGGAAAAACTGCAAATTACTGAGAAAAATGTGACAAAATTAAGAGGAAATTTAGCAAAATGACATGAAAAGTCAGAAATTCACAAGAAAAGTTATAATTTAAGGAATTATAAATTTTCAGAAGAAGGTTCACATTTATGAGAAAAAGGTAAATTAATGAGAAAAGATGAGAAGAAAAGCTGCAAATGTTCAAGGAAAAGCTGGAAATGTATTTTAAAAAGCTGTAAAGTGAAACAAACTCCACTAATTTCTTTATTCCTGACATGAACTGAAGCCAAATCAGTGACTCCAGATGAACCAAAGCAATTCTGAGCATTTCAGCTCAAAGAAAACAGAGTTCTCACCTTTATCATATCTGTGGGACGTTGAAGAGCTTTGAAAGCAGATTGAAGGGTTAAGTCTTATTTTTAGGATAATTAAGAAATTAATGTCAGATAAATGAACTGAAGACTTTTTAAAGACTGGTGGACACCCAGTATGAAGCTCCATGTCAGAAAACTAGAAGCTGTTAAAAAGTCAATCAAAGCAGAGTTTCATGAAGTCAGCAGTAATAATCAGCCAACTGAAGAACTCTGACGAGGATTTAATCCTGAGTGGATCTACTGATCTGCACTGATTTACAATGTTAATCACATCTGGACTCACCCAGCCTTCCTGCAGTTCCTCACAGCTGCAATCAGTCTCTGTTTTCCCTGGTGTGATGTCTTGTACTTCCACAGGTCCAACTCATCCAGAACCTCCTCTGACATCTGCAGCATGTAGGCCAGAGCTGAACAGTGGATCTCAGAGAGTTCCTTCTCTGGTCTGTTCTTTGACTTGAGGAACTGTTGGATCTCCTGATGAACTGAGAGGTCGTTCATCTCCATCAGACAGTGGAAGATGTTGATGCTTATGTCAGGAGAGATTTTATAACTGTCCATCTCCTTCAGGTTGTTGATGACTCTCTGGATGGTTCCTGGACTGTTCTCTGTCTGACCCAGCAGGCCTCCTAACAGTCTCTGGTTGGACTCCAGAGAGAGACCATGAAGGAAGCGAACAAACAGGTCCAGGTGGCCATTTTTACTGTTCAGGGATTTCTGCATGACTCTCTTCAGGAAAATATGCAAAGCAGAGCCATTCTCTTCCCCCTCTTCCTCTTCCTCTTCCTCCTCCTCTTCCTCCTCCCAAAGAAACTTCTCCATCACCTCAATCTCCTTCTCCTTCACCAGAAGCTTCTCCATAACCTCAGTCTTCTTGTTGGTGAAACAGTTGGACATGTAGACAGCAGCCAGAAACTCCTGAACACTCAGATGAACAAAGCAGTAGACTGGCTTCTGGAACATCACACACTCTCTTCTGAAGATCTGTGTACAAACTCCTGAGAACACCGAGGCCTCTGTGACATCCAGACCACACTGCTCCAGGTCTTCTTGGTAGAACATGATGTTTCCTTTCTCCAGATGTTCAAATGCCAGCCTCCCCAGCTTCAGAAGAACTTCCCCATCAGCCTCTGTCAGCTCCTGTAGACTTGTCTCATGTCCCTCAGGGTACTTGTTCTTCTTCCTCTTTGTCTGGACCAGCAGGAAGTGTGAGTACATGTCAGTCAGGGTCTTGGGCAGCTCTCCTCTCTGCTCTGTAGTCAACATGTGCTCCAGAACTGTAGCAGTCATCCAGCAGAAGACTGGGATTCTACACATGATGTGGAGGCTCCTGGACGTCTTCATGTGGGAGATGATTCTGCTGGCCAGCTCTTCATCACTGAATCTCCTCCTGAAGTACTCCTCCTTCTGGTCATCAGTGAAGCCTCGTACTTCTGTCATCCTGTCCACACATGTAGGAGGGATCTGATTGGCTGCTGCAGGTCTGGAAGTTATCCAGATGAGAGCTGAGGGAAGCAGATTCCCCTGGATGAGGTTTGTCAGCAGCTCTCTGACTGATGACCTCTGTGTGACATCAGACATGAGCTTCCTGTTGGTGAAATCCAATGAAAGTCTGCTTTCATCCAGGCCATCAAAGATGAACAAAAGTTTACAGACGGCGAGTTTCTCTGCTGTGACCTTCTGTAATGTTGGATAGAAAACATGGAGCAGCTCCAGAAGACTGTACTGCTCATCTCTGATCAGGTTCAGCTCCCTGAATGGAAGCACAATCACCACACTGACATGTTGGTTCTCCAAGCCCTCTGCCCAGTCCAGAGTGAACTTCAGCACTGAGAAGGTTTTTCCAACACCAGCCACGCCGCTGGTCAGAACCACTCTGATGGGTCTCTGTTGGTCAGGGAAGGCTTTAAAGATGTCCTGGCACCTGATTGCAGTGTCATGGAGGGAGTCCTTCTTGGAAGCTGTCTCCAGCTGCTTCACCTCATGTTGGGTCTGAACCTCTTCACTCTGCCCCTCTGTGATGTAGAGCTCAGTGTAGATCCTGTTGAGGAGGGTTCCACTTCCTGTTTCATCACTTCCTTCAGTCACATGCTCACATCTCCTCCTCAGACTGATCTGATGTTCATCTAAAACCTCCTGCAGACCAACAACTGCTGAGAAAACAACAAAAGTCACAGAGACACAAAAACATCTGAACATCTAAACTATGGAGGAAGATTCTGTTCCAAGACTGGATGTGTCCAGAAATCTGAAGATTTTTACACTCTCACCAGTTTTGGATCTTTGTTCACACTGGGGACAGGAGGAGGATCCTGATGAAGCAGACTGGTCCCAGTATGAGGAGATGCACTGTCTGCAGAACCAGTGTCCACAGCTGGTAGAGACTGGATCCTTCAGGACGTGCTGACACAAAGAACAGCAGGACAGCTGCTCCTCCACAGGAACACCGCTCCTCTTCCTCCCTCTGTCAACACAGTTCTTAATCACTAAAATACTTTGATGACTCAGCAGATTTTTCAACGTCACTTTACAGAAGCTCAGATGGTCCCAGAGAAAAGTGAAAGTGGACCTACTTGTCTGTCTGAATGCAGCATCAACAAATATAAAACCTTGATAAGGAGACGTATGATAGAGGAATGGAAATGCTTTTCCTCTCCTGGATTTTTAAATTTGAGTCACGTTTTTAATTGTTTTTTATTTATTTGTTTGCCTGTTTTTATTGTTTTTAATAGTTTTAGATGTGCTGACTGGTGTTGTCCTGTTGTTCTCTGTACTGGTGTGACCAGGTGTCCATCAAAAAAGAGATGAGATCTCAAGGGACTTCCTGTTTAAATCCAGTTTAAATCAATCAATAAATTCAGTCTCTCATCACACTGATGGATCTGCCAGTGATGAAGGTCTTCATTTGAATTAGTCCTGAACAGCTTTTCTGAGTTTCAGCAAAAGTTCTGCCCAGTTTATCCAGTTCCACATATTCATTATCAGTAACACATGAATCCAATCATTTCCATGATCATTTTCATCTTAACTGATACAAAGCTACATTACTTCAAACAGACAATGTGAAATCAGCAGATTTATTCTGCTCCCTCAGAGCTCCAGATTGAGATTATTTCTATCTTTCACATTTCAGAATCATCTTGTCCTGGTTCCCTTTGATCTCCAGGTTAGTTCAGGAAGTTCAGTCTTTACTGGATCATGACAGTGAGAGAAAACAGAAGATGGAGGATGTGCAGTAAATGGTCGAGGCAAACTTTAAACTTCTCTGGACTTGATGTTTAGCTTCTACACAGTCAGCTATAGATGTCTTTTAGTCCACTTTCAGAAATTCTCTGAAAACCTCATAGAATTTTTCTTCCAAAATACAGAAAATTTAATAAGAGTCACAAACGTTCCAGTACAGTCAGAACAGAGTCAGCAGCAGTGATCTTACTCTGAAGGTCCAGGTCCATCACTGAAGACTGGAGGACGATCTTTGGACCAGTCACTCCTCATGGACACACAGCTGGATGCTGGAGACTGTGACCTCTGACCTCTGGGAACACAAACATGTTTCATTAATATCACATCAGTCACACATTCATCACTGCTCACATTTATCTCACTTTGATTTGTTCAGACAAACTGAAAACTACTGGCAGTTGTCAGTGGTCCCTCAGCCTCTTTCTTTGTTGTTGACATGCAGTTTAAGATAAGATAAGATAAGATAAGATAAGATAAGATA
Organism: Pholidichthys leucotaenia; assembly: GCA_020510985.1. Classification (NCBI taxonomy): domain Eukaryota; kingdom Metazoa; phylum Chordata; class Actinopteri; order Cichliformes; family Pholidichthyidae; genus Pholidichthys; species Pholidichthys leucotaenia. The sequence goes on along the minus strand of JAJAQF010000043.1, from coordinate 1,345,233 downwards.
AGCCTTTATTAGTCCCACAACGGGGAAATTCCAGGATTGCAACAGCACAGGGATAGCAACACTCAGAGCAACAATCAGAAGGCAAGAAAAAAAAAACAAGCAAGCAAGAGCAGCTAATATACATATGTACATATTACTATAAAATATAAAATATATATATACACACACACAGACAGTGCAGAGCATTGTAGCTGGATGGAATAAATATGCAAGTATATAAACACACACAGTGCGGAGCAATGTAGCTAGATGGAATAATATGTAGATATATAAAAACACAGTGCGGAGCATTGTAGCTAGATGGAATAAATATATAGATATATAAATATAAACACACCCAGTGCTGAGCATTGTAGCTAGATGGAATAAATATGTAAATATATAAACACACACAGTGCAGAGCATTGTTGCTAGATGGGATGAAACAGCATAACCGTCTATTTAGTTATCCTACATGGTATGATTATGTGCCCATACATATTCTCACCCTCCATAGCGACCGGTATGTTCCTAGTTGTATGCCGGAGAGGACCATTGTGTAAGTCTATTGCATCTTTTGCATTCAAAAAACTATTAGTTTGTTACGTCTTTTTGCTATCTCTGCGAGCAGCCCTGCTTAGGTTGTACAGTCTGACAGCCGTTGGTAGGAAGGACCTACGAAACCTCTCGGTTGTGCACCTGGGATGATGTAGTCTGCTGCTAAATGAGCTCCTCAGTGCATCCAGTATGTCCTGCATAGGGTGGAACTCGGACTCCAGCAGAGATGACAGTTTAGCCACCGTCCTTCTCTCTCCTATCTCCTCCATCGGATCAAGGCGCTGCCCCAGGACAGAGCTAGCTTTCTTAATCAGTTTGTTCAGTCTCTTCCTATCGGCTGCAGTAATGCCACTGCCCCAGCAGACCACTCCAAAAGTGATGGCTGATGCCACCACCGTGTCATAGAATGACTTCAGCAGCGCCCCTTGTACACCAAAAGACCTGAGTCTCCTCAGCAGGAACAGCCTGCGCTGTCCCTTCTTGTAGAGTGCGTCAGTATTGTGTGACCAGTCTAGTTTATTGTTCAGATGAACACCCAGGTACTTATAGGATGTCGCCATCTCGATGTCTGTTCCCTGTATATTTACTGGTGCTGTGAGGGGCTGCCCATGCCTGCGGCAGTCCACCACCAGCTCCTTAGTTTTCCTCGCGTTGATCTGGAGGCAGTTCCGATGGCACCAGTCCACAAAGTCCTGGATAAGCCCTCTGTACTCAGCTTCATCTCCGCTGGAGATGAGACCAACGATCGCAGAGTCATCAGAGAACTTCTGTAGATGGCAGTGTGTTGTGTTGTGTGAGAAGTCCGCAGTATAAAGAGTGAACAGGAAGGGAGCCAGCACCGTTCCCTGGGGGGCCCCCGTGCTACTGATGATCGTGTCGGAAACACAGTCCCGGGTTCTCACAAACTGAGGCCGGTTCGTGAGGTAGTCCAGGATCCATGATGACAGGTGCTGGTCCACCCCTGCGCGCAGCAGCTTGTCCTTCAGGATCATCGGTTGGATGGTGTTGAAAGCACTGGAGAAGTCAAAGAACATGATCCTCACCATATTCCCGGGCTTCTCCAGGTGGGACAGAGAACGGTGAAGGAGGAAGATCACCGCATCTTCCACCCCAATGCCATGCTGGTAGGCGAACTGGAGTGGATCCATCGCTGGTTCCACCAGGGGGCGGAGATGAGCAAGGAGCAGTCTCTCCAGGGTCTTCATCAAGTGGGACGTCAAGGCCACCGGTCTGTAGCTGTTCAGGTCTTTGGGGTGGGAAGTTTTTGGTACAGGTACCACACAAGATGTTTTCCACAGCTGTGGTACCCTCCCCAGTTTCAGGCTCATGTTGAAGATATACGTCACAATCCCACACAGCTGGTCTGCACAGGACTTGAGGAGCTTTGCGCTGATGCCGTCCGGTCCCGACGCCTTCCTCGCCTTGATCTTCCTCAGCTCCGTCCTCACCTGGGTCTTGGTCAGGGTCAGGATGGGGGGCTGTGTGTTGGGAGTGGGGGGGTGTCGGTGGAGTGGGGAGTGGGTAGCAGGACTTGATTTCTTAGAGGCAGCAGTGGTTGTTGTGCAGACGGGGGAGGGCGGTTGGTCAAATCTATTGAAAAACAGATTCAGGTTGTTCACCCACTCCCTGCCCCCCGTGGCCTGGGGGGAGGTATTCTGGAGCCCCGAGATGGTTTTGAGGTTTCTCCAGACCCCGCTGATGTCGCTCTGTTGCAGCTTGTCCTCCATCTTCTTCCTGAAGCTGTCCTTGCCTTCTCTGATCTTTCTCCTCAGCTCCCTCTGTACGGACTTCAGCATCTCCCTGTTCCCCGACCTGAAGATCCTCTTCTTCTCTCTCAGAAGTGTTTTTATCTCAGGGTTGATCCAGGGTTTGTTGTTTGAGTGACGCCGTATGGTCTTGGTGGGAACGGATTTGTCCACACAGAAGCTGAGGTAGCCCGTGAAGGTGTGAATGAGGCCATCGATGTCCTCACCATGTGGATCGCAGAGCTGCTTCCAGGCGGTGGCTTCAAAACAGTCCTTTAGAGTGTCCATTGTCTCCTCAGACCATAACTCCACAGTGTGCATGGCCGGAGGTTGTCTGTGCACTAGGGGTTTGTACACCGGCCGGAGATGAACCAAGTTGTGATCCGATCTCCCGAGTGGGGGGAGTTGTGATGAGGTGTACGCTTCCTTAGTGTTTGCGTAGAATAAGTCCAGTGTTTTATTGTCTCTAGTGTGGCATGTGACATACTGGGTGAACGTGGGTAGAATGGGAGACAGTGAAACATGGTTGAAATCGCCTGAGATGAGGAGAAGAGCATCTGGGTGTTCTGTCTGCAGCCTGCTGGTTACTGAATGGATGACGTCACGCGCTGTCCCAGCGTTCGCCGTCGGATTTGCATAAACAACAATGCAGATCACGTGTGAGTATTCTCTCGGGAGATATGTAGGCCTCATGCTAACAGCTAGCAACTCAATGTCTTTGCTGCAGTGTCGTTGTTTAACAGTGATATGTCCCGGTCTGCACCAGTTGTTGTTAACATACATTATCACTCCACCGCCCCTTGCTTTGCCACTGTCTGGTGTTCGGTCAGCTCGTATCATGTGAAAACCCTCCAGCTCAATGTTAGCATCTGCTGCTAGTTCAGTTAGCCACGTCTCAGTAAACAAAAGGAGAGAGCACTCCCGGTAAGTGCTATCATAACGGGAGATAGCCGCTAGCTCATCTAACTTTCCCAGTATCGACCGTACATTTCCCATGACAACAGATGGAAGGGAGGGTCTGTACCTTATATTTTTTGTCCTCCGCCTTACTCCAGCCCGGCAGCCGCGACGCTTTGGCCTCAGTTCTCTCGGTATGTTGAGTTTTTCCAATGGGACCGGGTGGCGGTTAAATGCTAGCAGCTCTTCCCTGTTGTATCGTATCCTGCTATAAACAGTGGCTCCGTCCACCGGCTCAGGAGACATTTGGGACGATCTGTGTGTCCGTGATATAAGTGGGGTGAAAAAAAAGACGGATGAAAGAGAGAGGAAGGGAAAAAAACTCGGAATCGAGCCGCTGTTGCAAAAGGCAGCCGACTCGTGTGGCGCCGAGAGAAAAAAAAAAAAAAAAAAGATGGCCTTTTGACCTTGACCTTTGATCTTGCAATCCCAAAAGCAAAGAGATAGTTCAGGGTCACAGAATGAACCTTTTAATAAAAGATGGAGACTCTAGCTTTACTAGTTCTTTAATAATAGGGCAGAGGGAATGTTAACATTGACCTTTGACCTCACACCAGTAGTCAGAGGTCAGGGTCTCAGGGTGAACCTGTGGACCAGGTCTGGTGACCCTAGCTTGTATCTGTATACTTTATTGATCCCCAGAGGGGAAATTGAGGGCATCCACCTGGATGGATGAAGCAGCCACAGTACGGCACTATCCCTGAACCATTCACACACACATTCACACCTAGGGCCACTTTAGAGTCTCCAATTAACCTGACCTGCATGTTTTTGGCCTGTGGGAGGAAACTGGAGAAATCCCGGAGTAAACCCATGCAGATACGGGGAGAACATGCAAACTCCACACAGATCACTGTTGGTCAGGGGCTGGTATCGAACCAGGGATTCCATGGCCAAGGGTGAGTTGCTGTGCTGCCGCAGTGCTAACCACTGCTCCACCGCACCGCCCAAGCTGTGTAGCTTTACTGGTTCTACAGCAGTAGTGCACATGGACACGGCTGCAGTCCATCCACCCGGCGGGGTGATGACAATCCCCCTTCAGCCTGTTAGAGGCTGACAGGTAGAAAAACAAAAAAGTCAGTGACAACATTTTTCATAGAAACACATTTTTGGCTCCAAAGAGAAAACATCAAGGTTGCATAAAAATAGTCTAACCACACTTTCAAAGTAAAACTGTGGGCTAGAAGACACAGTGGATAAATATGGAGAAAAATGACTCAAGAGTTTCAGAAATATTTACTCAAACATAAAAACACACAGTTGTCAAAGAAATGAAAACAGAACAAAAAGATTAAACTGTGGAGCGTGTAAAATAAAGAGGCAGATTTATTTCAGACGATTTATTACACACTCACACTTGTCAAACACAGAACAGAATGAACTTTTCAGCAGAAACTCTCCTCTTAAGTTTCATGGCATTTACATCACACCCAACATGACATCTGCATCACACTGCATTCAACATCCTTCATCCCTGACTCCTTCCTGCTATCTCACCAGGAACCTCCTGCTCTTTGTTCTCCCAAGCTTATCACTGTCTGCTGTCTGAGATGCTAGATAATCTGGCTCACACAAGGTGCTACACCCCCCCCCCCGCAGCATCTTAGATAGGACAATAGAATATCAGTCCACATGCTGTTTGGGCTTCCGTCTCCTCCCGTATCTGCTGTAACTGGGGTTTACCGCCTCTGCGGCGCTGCTGTGCCGGTGAGGGGCTGCTGGAAGTGTGTCTGACTGCGGGTGGGCTGTTGCTGGGGGGGGCACTTTGGTCTGTCCATGTGGCTGCTCTGGAGAATCGTCTCCCTGGGGAGCTCTCCGTGGGGGTCTTCCACGCCGAGGGGCCTTAGCCAACAGCACTTGCTCATCCGCCACAACGAAAGCGGGTTTGAGTCTGTCTATGCCAATTTTTTCCCTCCTACCCCTCCAAGTCTAGCAAAAAATGGTTATCCCCTGTTTCCAACACTCTGAACGGTCCATCATAGGGTGGGCGCAATGGAGGGTGGTGGGCGTCGTGTCTGACAAAAACGAACTCTGCGCTCTTCAAAGTTTTAGGCACGAAAACACGCGGAAAACTGTGGTGGGCAGGGCCCGGCAGCATGCCTGTGTTTGTGCTACGCTGCAAAAGCTGAGACGGGCAGCTGCCCGGCACGGGATTATCTGGTAGAAATTCCCCGGGCAGCCGTAGTGGCTGCGCAAAAACAAGCTCTGCCGGGGAAGCTTCCAGATCCTCTTTTGGCGTGGAGCGCAACCCCAATAAAACCCACGGCAACCTGTCTACCCAGTTTGCATCCGTCAATGAAGCCCTGAGTGCCGCTTTCAGTGATCTATGAAAACGCTCGCATAACCCATTGGCCTGTGGGTTGTACACGGTTGTGCGGTGAATTGTAACACCCAGGCTGCAGGCCATCGCAGACCAGAGTTCGGAAACAAATTGCGGGCCCCTGTCGGACGTAATGTCCAACGGGACTCCAAAACGCGCCACCCATGCTGTTAAAAAAACGCACGCTACGTCCGTGGACGTGGTTGCCGCCAGCGGGACCACTTCTGGCCAGCGCGTGGTGCGGTCCACCAATCTCAGGAGGTGCGTGCACCCCTGTGATGGCGGGAGGGGGCCCACGAGGTCCACGTGAACATGGTCAAACCTTTTAGCCGGAATACGAAACGGCTCCAAGGGAGCATTCTTTAATAATATCTTAGTGATATTTAATGATTTTATTTATTTTAGTTGGGTTTTTTATCTGTTTATTTTTAGTCTTTTTAACCATGTTCAGTAAGTTTCTGGAGTACCTGTCCATGTCTTTAGTCTGTGCTGTTCTTAAATTGTCTGACGTATGTGTCCTGTGTTTTTAATGTTTTGATGTTTAAAGTGCCCTGCGATGGACTGGCGATCTGTCCAGGGTGTACCCTCCCTCTTGCCCAAAAGATGCTGGGATAGGCTCCAGCACCCCCCCCCCCCTCCCGCGACCCAAAAAGGATTAAGCGGAAGAAGATGGATGGATGTTTAAAGTTGTGTGTTTGAGATGCCCTCTCCAGACTGTAAAAAGAATCTACCTACGGGTATTAATAAAGTCACCTTGAACCTTGAACCTTAATTGTTCAGTTGGCGTGGATTGGCAGCCATATTGTTGTCAGTCTGCCCCAGGGCATCTGTGGGTACAGAAGTAGCTTACCTCTATCATTGTCTGTGGACTGAATGAATAATGGACTCATTATAAAGTGTTGGGTGTCATGAAAAGTGCCATAGAAATGCAATCTATTATTAAAAACATAGTTATTACATATATTAAACTGAGATTCTGTTGGAGGGGGGCTACAAAACCTCTCAGCCCAAGGGCCTAATGGCAAGTTAAGGTGGCCCTGGCCACAAGACCAGATAGGGATGTGCTTCTGTCCAGTCGGAACCAGTCCAGACACGCAGCCAGCAGGGGGCGTCCTTCTCTTCCATCTGTGTAGACCCAGACCAGTGTGGTCCAAGTCAAACCTTCTCTGTGTCTGTCTGACCAAAAAGGTGAAGCTTTAAACATCTGAACTCTAACAAAGGTTTGCTGAACTTACTGATCCGCTTCAAACAGAACAATTTAGTTCTAACAGTTGTGGCTCGGTGCTGCAGCCTGACAGCTGGAGGAGGAAAGTTCAAGTTCACATTTTCCACTAATATTTCAGCAGGTCAGTTACAGTAGAAACTGATTCTTACTTTGAGTCTGAAGGTCCAGGTCCATCACTGAAGATTGGAGGATTATTTTTGGACAGGTCACTCCTCATGGACACACAGCTGGATGCTGGAGACTGTGACCTCTGACCTCTGGGAACACAAACATGTTTCATTAATATCACATCAGTCACACATTCATCACTGGTCACATTTATCTCACTTTGATTTGTTCAGACAAACTGAAAACTACTGGCAGTTGTCAGTGGTCCCTCAGTTTCTTTCTTTGTTGTTGACATGCAGTTTAGATGGCCTTTTGACCTTGACCTTTGACCTTGCAATCCCAAAAGCATAGACAGAGTTCAGGGTCACAGAGTGAACCTTTTTACAAAGTATGGTGACTCTAGCTTTACTGGTTCTATAATAATAGGGCAGAGGGAATGTTAACATTGACCTTTGACCTCACACCAGTAGTCAGAGGTCAGGGTCTCAGGGTGAACCTGTGGACCAGGTCTGGTGACCCTAGCTTTACTGGTTCTACAGCAGTAGTGCACACGGACACGGCTGCAGTCCATCCACCCAGCAGGGTGATGACAATCCCCCTTCAGCCTGTTAGAGGCTGACAGGTAGAAAAACAAAAAATTCAGCAACAACATTTTTCATAGAAACACATTTTTGGCTCCAAAGAGAAAACATCAAGGTTGCATTAAAATAGAAACATTCTCACCACACTTTCAAAGTAAAACTGTGGGCTAGAAGACACAGTGAGAATTTTGACATTTTAATTTTTGTCAAAAGATAATTTTGACAAGAATTTATTTTTGTTGTGCAGTTTTCTGAAAGATTTGACTTGTTTTAAGGTCATTTTGACTTGTTTTAAGAAATTCAATCTTACTTGGTTGGCAGAAATTTGTTCCAATTTCAACTAAAATTATCTATTGCCAGAATTTTCTGCTTGTTTTAAGTAAAATTATCTGCCAGCAGAGCAAGAAATTTTGACTTTTCAAATTGCTTCAAACAAGTTTACAACTATCTTAAACATGGAAAATGTTCTCCCACATAAACTGCACAGCAAGAATAAATATCTCATACCTGCCAACTTTTAAAACCTGAAAAGCCTAGTAGCTAGCCGGGGTCCAGGGGCCACAGGCCCCGGTAGGTCCAGGACAAAGTCCTGGTGGGGGATTCAGGGGGGCAAAGCCCCCCGACACCAAACAAATATTAGCATTAAATCAAGTTAAAATGTGGCTAACAACCTCATATTTCTTCAACAATCATGTTTCTATTTTCCTTAAATTGTCAATGCAGATATGCTGATGGAAAAGATCAAGGACAAACTCTATGGTAACTCTCAAGCATTGTTGTTTTCCATGGTGCACCTCTTAGCTTTCTTCAGTTGGTCTTTTGAATGGAACACACGGTGGCACTTTTTACCCGAAGCTGTCATCATCATTTTCCTGGTCATGAGGTTGCCCAGAACTTTAGTTGACAGACTGGACCTGAACTCAGTTTTGTTCTTGTTCACATGGCTGAATATGCGCTCACAGTCCGCAATAATAATTCTTGGAAATGCTTTGGAGTATTCCTCACAAAAAGACTTGCCATGTGTGTGGTCATGGATTATCATGGTCTCTTAATTTTCTTAATCAGTGTTCATCTATATTTATTTAAGTCAGTAACATCTCTGATTATTATACTCTTTGCTTCCTCAGGTGTTCCATTTAGTTTGATCCAAATTCTACAATTTCTTGTCCATGTTGCCTGTATCTTATTTTGTCTTTTCAGCATCAGTGCTTGCCGTGCTATTTCAGCATTAGTTTTTGTTAGATGTTCATTTAGGTAAACTTCTGTTCCCCGAAGCTTTCTGGCCTGCCTCAGTATGTCATTCTTTACCCTTCTGTTCACAAAACGCATCACAATTGATTTCTTTGTTTTATTATCCTTTCTGGGTAAAGCATAACAGGCTGAAATTGCATTTGCATCGATCTTTATATTTCTACTATCAAGGAACTGAAGCACCTGGTTTTCCAGGGAGACTGATTCACTCAGGGGAGCCTCCTCACCTCTCATCCCTGCTGTAGCACGCACATATGATTGATATTTAATGTCTAGTCCACTTATAATTAGATCATCCATACGAGAACATTGTTCAAGCTCCTCGACGCGTCGCTCCAAGTCTGCAATTTTTTTGTCTTTTTCCTTAATTGTTCATTTTAATTCTCGCACTTCTTCCATTAGCCCTAATAGTTTAACCTGTTGACTAGCCACATTGATCAGTTCTTCTGACAAGAAGTTCAGAGATTTTTTGATCTCTTCAATTTCCTCCTTCTTTGGTGGCATTTTTACTGACCTGTGGATAGTAAAACAATCTCTGCTGGTGACGCTGATGTCCGATCCGACTGACCTCAAATCCAGCTGGGCCTCAGCTAGCCCGCTCCGCTGCTAGTCCCTCCGCTTACCGCCGCTGCAATTGAGCTCCTGTCCAGCCGGGGTACCGGCAGCTCCTCCACCGAGTCCCACCGCCCACCGCCACTGTAGTTGAGTTTCGATCCTCCTCCTGTCCAGCTGGGGTCCCGGTAGACCCTCTGCTGAGCCCCGCCACCTACCGCCGTCTTCCTCAGTAGTTCTTCCGCCGAGCCCCGCCACAGTAGCTGGGCTCCGATTCCGGCTCTTATCCAGCTGGGGCCCCGGCTGCTCCTCCACTGGTCCCCGTCTCCTACCACCGCTGTACTTGAACTCCGATCCGGCTCCCGTCCAATTGTTGCCTCGGTTGGTTCCTCCGGCGAGCCCCAATCACCGGGGACGGAGTCGCTTCTTTGTATCAGTGTACTGTTATCCCTACGTGTTATATACACGGTGTATGTGAATGCAGATCAACAGCAAGCCAAACTCGTTTTTCACGAGCCAGGAAACCGAGCGTCCTGCTCCTTTATTCAGTCTTCCAGACAGCTTACAGTTCTTTACAACTGTGGCTCAAAGCTCAATGAAAAGCCCGAGTGAAACTAAAAAATAAAACAGAAAATAAATACATTTAGTAAGCTAGCGGGCCCCTGGGATAGGACTAATTTCTGGAACAACACATTTACAATACACTTAACAAGCTAGTGGGGCCCTGGGATAAGACTAATTCCTGGAACAACACACTCTAAAAACGATGCCAAGTTGACATTTAACAACTTATAAAATCAACATAACATTCATTTACTTACAGCCATTGCTTTCGAAGGTGTAAAAAAGAGGTTTAACACACAGGAGGAACGTCTCAGACATTTGCGGGCAGGTTATGCTCTTCTGCCTTTTTTTTCTTTTCTCTCTTACCAACGTTCGTTTCTTCTACCCACAAATCATAGCGGCAACTGGCTGCGCTTTCAACATAAAATGCGGGTAAATTACAACTAACTATACAGAAATTATTTTTAACACAATGACTATTTTTAACATGAATTACTACAAATGAATTATGATATTTATTATGAACTTATGAACTATTTTAACCTCTATAAAACTCACTCTACTGAGGGCAGAACAATCGCTGTTAGGTGCTACGGCCAGCTATGGCGTTAGCTATGGCGATAGCGTTAGCTTAGCAAATGCTTCAGGTAAATTTAGATACAATTCCTAGCAATCTCGTGTTTGGAATTGCTTTCGTGTTTTTTGTACGATTTAAAATTTTTGACTGAATTTTTAGTGAAAAACCGTAATTTTGATTAATAAAGCAGTAACCCGGAATGGGGTCTTGAAAACCGTAAACATTACGGCAAAACCGGAGTAGTTGGCAGGTATGATACCTTGTCAGACAAAAACCAGCAGAAACATTAATTCATTCATCTTCTTCCGCTTAATCCTTTTTCGGGTTGCGGGGAGGGGGGGGGGGGGGGTCGCTGGAGCCTATCCCAGCATCTTTGGGTGAAAGGCAGGGTACACCCTGGACAGATCACCAGTCCATCGCAGGCCAAAAACATGCAAGTTGGGTTAATTGGTATCAAACTGGGGATTCTAAAATTGTCCTTAGGTATGACTGTGAGAGTGAAAGGTTGTCTGTCTGAATTTATTTCATTTTACTGATATTGTGGAGAGTGCAAATAAAGGAACCAGACTTGCACGACAGACAAACTTTATTTCTCTCTCACTTCATTCATACACAGAAAAAGACTTTCTTCAATACACCAGGGTCTCTCCTTTTATATCACTCCATTCCTTCCCCCTGCTGCCTGAAATCTTGCATCACAATTCACACATCCACCCCTTACTGTCCCCACAGCTACTCCTTCCTGCTGCATTACCATAACTTCTCCCATTACAATACGTACTGTCCTCCTCCGTTAAATCCCCCACGCTCTGCCGGCAGAGGGAATATTCCCCTCCCTTCTGCTTCCAGTCTGAGATGAATATCCCAGCGTGGGTTCCCTACAATATTGACTTTTTGCAGTGTAGTTGTGTTTTCTAGCTCACAGCTGCATTAGTTCTCAAAGAGAAACAAAAATGAGGCCGTAGTGGTTCAGGAGGTACAGCAGGTGGCCCAATAACTGGAAGGTTGGCGGTTTGAATCCTGCTTCCCCCACCTTGCTCTTGTGTCCTTGGCCAAGACACGTTACCCACCTTGCCTCCATTGTCTTCATGGTTCATGACACTGAAGTATGAATGTGAATAAATGAATTATAACAGTTGTATATATTCACCCCAAGGCAGATGCCGCCTCCCGTACTATATATGAGGTTATACAGAAACTGCAGACCATCTCACCAGAGGCTCCCAACTTTGTACTGGGTGATTTTAACCATGTGTCACTGGAAAAGACCCTAACCAACTTTTATCAGAATCAGAATCAGAATCAGAATCAGGTTTATTGCCATTGTTCATGTAGTACACAAACTAGGAATTAGTCTCGGTACAATGCTGCAACATTGTACTCCTTCGGGCTGAGCCCCGGCCGGGCTCAGCCCGAAGGAGTTACATGGGTCCGCCCTCCAGTAGGTTCACCACCTGCAGGAGGGATCATGGAAGTCCGGTGCTATGTGGATTAGGTGGCAGTCAAAGGCGGAGACCTTGGCGGACTGATCCCAAGCTTTCTAAACTGGCTTTTGGTACGTGGAATGTCACCTCTCTGGTGGGGAAGGAGCCTGAGCTGGTGTACGAGATTGAGCGATACCGGCTAGATATAGTCGGCCTCACCTCAACACACAGCTCCGGTTCCGGAACCAGTCTCCTGGAGAGGGGCTGGAGCTTGGCCTTTTCTGGAGTTGCCCCGGGCGAGAGGCGACGAGCAGGGGTAGGTATTCTTGTATCGCCCCACCTTGCTGCCTCTATATTGGAGTTTTCCCCGGTGGACGAAAGGGTTGCTTCCCTGCGCCTTCGGGTTGGGAAACGGGTCCTGACCATCATTTGTGCCTATGCACCAAATGATGTTTCAGAGTACCCACCCTTTTTGGAGTCTGTGACTGGGGTGCTGGAGGGTGCTCCTCCTGGAGACTCCATTGTCCTACTGGGGGACTTCAATGCGCACGTGGGCAACGACAGTGAAACCTGGAGGGGGGTGATTGGGAGGAACGGCCTGCCCGATCTGAACCCGAGTGGTGTTCAGTTATTGGACTTCTGTGCTAACCACAGTCTGTCTATAACGAACACCATGTTCAAGCATAAGGGTGTCCATATGTGCACCTGGCACCAGGACACCCTAGGCCGCAGGTCGATGATCGATTTTGTTATCGTATCATCAGACCTGCGACCGTATGTCTTGGACACCCGAGTAAAGAGAGGTGCAGAGCTGTCAACTGATCACCACCTGGTGGTGAGTTGGATCCGATGGCAGGGGAGGAAGCCATTCAGACCTGGTAGACCCAAACGTATAGTGAGGGTGTGCTGGGAGCGTCTGGCTGAGGCCCCTGTCCGGGAGGTCTTCAACTCCCACCTCCGGAAGAACTTCAACCACATTCCGAGGGAGTCTGGAGACATGGAGTCTGAATGGGCCATGTTCTCCACCTCTGTTGTTGAAGCGGCAGCCCAGAGCTGCGGCCGCAAGGTGGTCGGTGCATCTCGTGGTGGCAACCCCCGAACCAAGTGGTGGACACCAGTGGTGAGGGGGGCCATTAAGCTGAAGAAGGAGTCCTATCAAGCTTGGTTGGCTTGTGGGACTCCCGAAGCAGCTGAGGTGTACCGGCAGGCCAAGCGGAGTGCAGCTCGGGTGGTTGCTGAAGCAAAAACCCGGGTATGGGAGGAGTTCGGTGAGGCCATGGAACAAGACTTTCGGTCGGCTTCAAAGAGATTCTGGCAAACTGTTCGGCGGCTCAGGAGGGGAAAGCAGCTCCCCGTCCACACTGTGTATGGTGCGGATGGGACACTGTTGACTTCAACTGGGGATATCGTCGGGCGGTGGAAGGAATACTTCGAGGATCTCCTCAATCCCACTGATACGCCTTCCACAGAGGAAGCAGGGTTTGGGGACGAGGGGGATGACTCGCCTATCACAGGGGCTGAGGTCGCCAAGGTGGTTAAAAATCTCCTTGGTGGCCGGGCCCCGGGGGTGGACGAGATTCGCCCCGAGTACCTCAAGGCCCTGGATGTTGTTGGGTTGTCATGGTTGACACGCCTCTGCAACATTGCGTGGAGGTCGGGGGCAGTGCCTTTGGCATGGCAAACCGGGGTGGTGGTTCCTCTCTTCAAAAAAGGGGACCGGAGGGTGTGCTCCAACTTTAGAGGGATCACACTCCTCAGCCTCCCTGGGAAGGTCTATGCCAAGGTACTGGAGAGGAGAGTCCGGCCGTTGGTCGAACCTCGGATTCAGGAGGAGCAATGTGGTTTTCGTCCTGGCCGTGGCACATCGGACCAGCTCTTTACCCTCTCGAGAATTCTTGAGGGTTCGTGGGAGTTTGCCCAACCAGTTTACATGTGTTTTGTGGACTTGGAGAAGGCATTTGACCGCGTCCCTCGTGGATTTTTGTGGGGGGTGCTTCGGGAGTATGGGGTATCGGGCTTGTTGTTACGAGCTATTCGGTCTCTGTACGACCGTTGTGAGAGTTTAGTTCGCATTGCCAACACTCGGTCGGAGTCATTCCCAGTGAGAGTTGGACTCCGCCAGGGCTGCCCTTTGTCACCGGTCCTGTTCATAATTTTTATGGACAGGATTTCTAGGCGCAGCCAGGGAATGGAGGGTGTCATGCTTGGTGACCACAGGATCTCATCTCTGTTGTTTGCAGATGATGTTGTCCTGTTGGCTTCATCCAGCAATGACCTACAGCTCTTGCTGGGACGGTTTGCCGCTGAGTGTGAAGCGGCTGGGATGAGAATCAGCACCTCCAAGTCCGAGTCCATGGTCCTCAGCCGGAAAAAGGTGGATTGTCCTCTCCGGGTTGGGGACAGGCTCCTGCCCCAAGTGGAGGAGTTTAAGTATCTTGGGGTCTTGTTCACGAGTGAGGGGAAAATGGAGCGAGAGATCGACAGACGGATTGGAGCAGCATCTGCAGTGATGCGGACGTTGTACCGGTCTGTTGTGGTGAAGAGGGAGCTTAGTTCTAAGGCAAAGCTGTCGATTTACCAGTCAATCTACGTTCCTACTCTCACCTATGGTCACGAGCTTTGGGTAATGACCGAAAGAACGAGATCGCGGATACAAGCGGCTGAAATGAGCTTTCTCCGTAGGATTGCTGGACTCACCCTCAGAGATAGGGTGAGGAGCTCAGTCATCCGGGAGAGGCTCAGAGTAGAACCGCTGCTCCTCCACATTGAAAGGAGTCAGTTGAGGTGGTATGGGCATCTGATTAGGATGCCTCCTGGACGCCTCCCACTTGAGGTGTTTCAGGCACGTCCCACTGGGAGGAGACCCCGGGGCAGACCCAGGACTCGGTGGAGAGACTATGTCTCCCAGCTAGTCTGGGAACGCCTTGGTATCCCCTCTGAAGAGCTGGAGCAGGTGGCTGGGGAGAGGGAAGTCTGGGCTTCTCTGCTTGAACTGCTGCCTCCGCGACCCGGACCCGGAAAAGCGGTAGAAGATGGATGGATGGATGGACAATGCTGCAACATTAAACATGATTAAACATGAAACATTTATCAATATGTCTCCTGTCTAACTAGACGTGGCCAGACACTTGACCGGTGTTATGGGTCTATTAAAGACGCTTTTAAATCACTCCCCCCCCCCCCCCCCCCCCGGGCTCTGCAGATCACAACTGCGTGCATCTTCTTCCCACTTATAAGACTGTTTTAAAGAGGGAGAAAGTCCAAACCAAGGAGGTGAAAGTGTGGACAGATAATGCTGTGTGTTCTCTGCAGGAGTGTTTTGACTGCACGGACTGGGGAGTGTTTGAGGAATCATGTAAAGACTTGGACGAACTGACGGAGGTCGTCTGCTCATATTCAGCATTCTGCAGGGATATGCTTATACCCAGTAAGAGGGTCAGAATATACCCTAATAACAAACCTTGGGTCAACAAGTCTGTTAAGTCCTCCATAAAGAAAAAGAAACAAGCTTTTCAACAAGGGGGGCACTGGACTTACATATAGCCACTAAAGAGCTGAAAATAGAGATTTTAAAGGCAAAACAGAGCTATAAAACCTTACTGGAGAGCAAAATGGCTTCCAGTAACTTGGGCTCAGCCTGGTCCAGTATCAAAATGATCACTGGTCTCCAGAACACTAGAACCAGTAGTACTAGTGTCACTTTAAATGGTTTTAGCTCAGATATTGAATTTGCTAATGCTCTTAATGGCTTTTATAATCGTTTTAACATGTTTGATTTTAGCAGAGAAATACAGGCGCTAAGCCTTGAATTGTGTGACAGCAGGCATTTCTCTGTGACACAGGAGGACGTTGAAAGATCCTTTCATTCCACAAAAGTCAACAAAAGTCCAGGACCTGACAACATTTGTCGTCGGTTAATTAAAACTTGTGCAAAAGAACTGAGTCCAGTCTTTCATAAGATATTCATCAGATCCTTGGAAACGCAGCATGTCCCCAGGATTTGGAAGGATGCTGTCGTGGTCCCGGTTCCTAAATCTAGTCGCCCCACAACATTAAATGATTTTAGACCAGTGGCTCTGACCTCCATAATTATGAAAATCCTGGAAAAACTGGTTCATTCAGAAATTCTTAAAAACACAGAGAATGCACTTGATCCTTTGCAGTTTGCCTATAGGCCTAAGAGGGGAGTGGAGGACGCGACTCTCACTATCCTTAACCTGCTTTTTAAACATCTGGAGGGGAGTGGGGCTCATGCACGGCTTTTATTCATTGACTTTTCCTCTGCTTTTAATACAATTCAGCCACACATTTTAACTTGGAGACTTTTAGAGCATTTTAATTTAAGTAACAATCTAGTGGACTGGATTTTAAACTTTTTAACAGACAGGACACAGAGGGTTAAAGTTAATGGCTTTTTATCAGACAAGGTGTGTTCCTCCACTGGGTCACCACAAGGGTGTGTGCTTTCACCCTTGTTATTTATTCTGTACACTAATATGTGCCAGAGTGCTTTTAAAAACAGACTTATTATAAAATATGCAGATGACTCTGTGATCGTGAGCCTGCTCCAAGGGACTGAGAACAGTCATGGCCCGGTCACAGAGGACTTTGTCCAATGGTGTGAGGACTCGCACCTACAACTGAATATAGGCAAGACAAAAGACATGGTCATTGATTTTAGGCGAAATGCCAACACACCTGAACCGACTAAGATTAAGGGACAAATAGTGGAACAAGTCACATTTTATAAATATCTGGGTACAATTATTGATAATACTTTGAATTTTGAATTGAATTGTGATGCCATAAACAGGAGGGGACACCAGCGCCTGTTTTGTTTGAGGAGGTTGTCCCATTTCCATGTAGATAGGACCATCATGACACTTTTTTATCGTGCTTTTATTGAATCAGTTTTATCTTTCTTGTTAGTGTCATGGTTTAGAAACCAGCCCCTCAAAGAGAGAAACTCACTGGCCCAGATCATTAAATGGTCCAGTCGTCTTATTGGGGGGGAGTCACAGCTGGGTCTGGAGGCCCTGTACACCAGGCAGGTACAGCGGCTGGCCACCTCAATCACAGCTGATGACTCCCATCCCTTGGCCAGTGAGTTCCAGCTTTTACCCTCTGGACGGAGGTTCAAAGTCCCCAGATGCAGAACCACTCGGTACAGGAACAGCTTTGTTCCTGCTGCTATCGTTCTTTTAAACAGGCCTTAATGCATTTTATTTAAACTCTTGGGTCTGGCCTTTTTACGTGGTCTTATCTACTATTTTATTGGTCCCTGGTGTGGTATAATGCTTTTATCTGGCTTACTACGGGTTTTATTGGTCTCTTTAATAATATCTTAGTGATATTTAAGGATTTTATTTATTTTAGTTGGGTTTTTTATCTGTTTATTTTTAGTCTTTTTAACCATGTTCAGTAAGTTTCTGGAGTACCTGTCCATGTCTTTAGTCTGTGCTGTTCTTAAATTGTCTGACGTATGTGTCCTGTGTTTTTAATGTTTTGATGTTTAAAGTGCCCTGCGATGGACTGGCGATCTGTCCAGGGTGTACCCTCCCTCTTGCCCAAAAGATGCTGGGATAGGCTCCAGCCCCCCCCCCCCCCCTTCCCCGCGACCCAAAAAGGATTAAGCGGAAGAAGATGGATGGATGTTTAAAGTTGTGTGTTTGAGATGCTCTCTCCAGACTGTAAAAAGAATCTACCTACGGGTATTAATAAAGTCACCTTGAACCTTGAACCTTAAATGTACAGTTGGCGTGGATTGGCAGCCATATTGTTGTCAGTCTGCCCCAGGGCAGACTGACACAGACCTCTATCATTGTCTGTGGACAGAATGAAGAATGGACTCATTATAAAGTCTTGGGTGTCATGAAAAGTGCCATAGAAATGCAATCCATCATTAAAAACATAGTTATTACATATTTTAAACTGAGATTCTGTTGGGGGGGGGGGTACAAAACCTCTCAGCCCAAGGGCCTAATGGCAAGTTAAGGTGGCCCTGGCCACAAGACCAGATAGGGACGTGCTTCTGTCCAAACGGAACCAGTGCACGGTGGCGCAGTGGTTAGCACTGCGGCAGCATAGTTTACCCTTGGCCGGGGGATTGTGGGGATCGTGGGATCGTGGGTTTGATCCCAGCCCCCGACCAACAGTGAGCTGTGTGGAGTTTGCATGTTCTCCCCGTGTTGCGTGGGTTTACTCCGGGATTTCTCCGGTTTCCTCCCACATGCCAAAAACATGCATGTTAGGTTAATTGGCTGTTCTAAATTGTCCCTAGATATTTGTTTCCTATAGGCCCTTAGAATAGAGGGTTAGTATTAATGACAGCGCTTTGAGTGGTCTTTGTGACTAGAAAAGCGCTATATAAGTGCAGGTTAGTTAGTTAGTTAGTCCACACATGCAGCCAGCAGGGGGCGTCCTTCTCTTCCATCTGTGTAGACCCAGACCAGTGTGGTCCAAGTCAAACCTTCTCTGTGTCTGTCTGAGCAAAAAGGTGATGCTTTAAACATCTGAACTCTAACAAAGCTTTGCTGAACTTACTGATCCGCTTCAAGCAGAACAATTCAGTTCTAACAGTTGTGGCTCGGTGCTGCAGCCTGACAGCTGGAGGAGGAAAGTTCAAGTTCACATTCAGCCACTAATATTTCAGCAGGTCAGTAAAAGTAGAAACTGATTCTTACTTTGAGTCTGAAGGTCCAGGTCCACCACTGAAGACTGGAGGACGATCTTTGGACAGGTCACTCCTCATGGACACACAGCTGGATGCTGGAGACTGTGACCTCTGACCTCTGGGAACACAAACATGTTTCATTAATATCACATCAGTCACACATTCATCACTGGTCACATTTATCTCACTTTGATTTGTTCAGACAAACTGAAAACTACTGGCAGTTGTCAGTGGTCCCTCAGCCTCTTTCTTTGTTGTTGACATGCAGTTTAGATGGCCTTTTGACCTTGACCTTTGACCTTGCAATCCCAAAAGCATAGACAGAGTTCAGGGTCACAGAGTGAACCTTTTTACAAAGTATGGTGACTCTAGCTTTACTGGTTCTATAATAATAGGGCACAGGGAATGTTAACATTGACCTTTGACCTCACACCAGTAGTCAGAGGTCAGGGTCTCAGGGTGAACCTGTGGACCAGGTCTGGTGACCCTAGCTTTACTGGTTCTACAGCAGTAGTGCACATGGACACGGCTGCAGTCCATCCACCAAGCAGGGTGATGACAATCCCCCTTCAGCCTGTTAGAGGCTGACAGGTGGAAAAACAAAAAATTCAGCAACAACATTTTTCATAGAAACACATTTTTGCCTCCAAAGAGAAAACATCAAGGTTGCATTAAAATAGAAACATTCTCACCACACTTTCAAAGCAAAACTGTGGGCTAGAAGACACAGTGAGAATTTTGACATTTTAATTTTTGTCAAAAGATAATTTTGACATGAATTTATTTTTGTTGTGCAGTTGTCTGAAAGATTTGACTTGTTTTAAGGTCATTTTGACTTGTTTTAAGAAATTCAATCTTACTTGGTTGGCAGAAATTTGTTCCAATTTCAACTAAAATTATCTATTGCCAGAATTTTCTGCTTGTTTTAAGTAAAATTATCTGCCAGCAGAGCAAGAAATTTTGACTTTTCAAATTGCTTCAAACAAGTTTACAACTATCTTAAACATGGAAAATGTTCTCCCACATAAACTGCACAGCAAGAATAAATATCTCATACCTGCCAACTTTTAAAACCTGAAAAGCCTAGTAGCTAGCCGGGGTCCAGGGGCCACAGGCCCCAGTAGGTCTAGGACAAAGTCCTGGTGGGGGATTCAGGGGGGCAAAGCCCCCCGACACCAAACAAATATTAGCATTAAATCAAGTTAAAATGTGACTAACAACCTCATATTTCTTCAACAATCATGTTTCTATTTTCCTTAAATTGTCAATGCAGATATGCTGATGGAAAAGATCAAGGACAAACTCTATGGTAACTCTCAAGCATTGTTGTTTTCCATGGTGCACCTCTTAGCTTTCTTCAGTTGGTCTTTTGAATGGAACACACTGTGGCACATTTTACCCGAAGCTGTCATCATCATTTTCCTGGTCATGAGGTTGCCCAGAACTTTAGTTGACAGACTGGACCTGAACTCAGTTTTGTTCTTGTTCACATGGCTGAATATGCGCTCACAGTCCGCAATAATAATTCTTGGAAATGCTTTGGAGTATTCCTCACGAAAAGACTTGCCATGTGTGGGGACATGGATTATCATGGTCTCTTAATTTTCTTAATCAGTGTTCATCTATATTTATTTAAGTCAGTAACATCTCTGATCATTATACTCTTTGCTTCCTCAGGTGTTCCATTTAGTTTGATCCAAACTCTACAGTTTCTTGTCCATGTTGCCTGTATCTTATTTTGTCTTTTCAGCATCAGTGCTTGCCGTGCTATTTCAGCATTAGTTTTTGTTAGATGTTCATTTAGGTAAACTTCTGTTCCCCGAAGCTTTCTGGCCTGCCTCAGTATGTCATTCTTTACCCTTCTGTTCACAAAACGCATCACAATTGATTTCTTTGTTTTATTATCCTTTCTGGGTAAAGCATAACAGGCTGAAATTGCATTTGCATCGATCTTTATATTTCTACTATCAAGGAACTGAAGCACCTGGTTTTCCAGGGAGACTGATTCACTCAGGGGAGCCTCCTCACCTCTCATCCCTGCTGTAGCACGCGCATATGATTGATATTTAATGTCTAGTCCACTTATAATTAGATCATCCATACGAGAACATTGTTCAAGCTCCTTGACGCGTCGCTCCAAGTCTGCAATTTTTTTGTCTTTTTCCTTAATTGTTCATTTTAATTCTCGCACTTCTTCCATTAGCCCTAATAGTTTAACCTGTTGACTAGCCACATTGATCAGTTCTTCTGACAAGAAGTTCAGAGATTTTTTGATCTCTTCAATTTCCTCCTTCTTTGGTGGCATTTTTACTGACCTGTGGATAGTAAAACAATCTCTGCTGGTGACGCCGATATCCGATCCGACTGACCTCGAATCCAGCTGGGCCTCAGCTAGCCCGCTCCGCTGCTAGTCCCTCCGCTTACCGCCGCTGCAATTGAGCTCCTGTCCAGCCGGGGTACCAGCAGCTCCTCCACCGAGTCCCACCGCCACTGTAGTTGAGTTTCGATCCTCCTCCTGTCCAGCTGGGGTCCCGGTAGACCCTCCGCTGAGCCCCGCCACCTACCGCCGTCTTCCTCAGTAGTTCTTCCGCCGAGCCCCGCCACAGTAGCTGGGCTCCGATTCCGGCTCTTAACCAGCTGGGGCCCCGGCTGCTCTTCCACTGGTCCCCGTCTCCTACCACCGATGTACTTGAACTCCGATCCGGCTCCCGTCCAATTGTTGCCTCGGTTGGTTCCTCCGGCGAGCCCCAATCACCAGGGACGGAGTCGCTTCTTTGTATCGGTGTACTGTTATCCCTACGTGTTATATACACGGTGTATGTGAATGCAGATCAACAGCAAGACAAACTCGTTTTTCACGAGCCAGGAAACCGAGCGTCCTGCTCCTTTATTCAGTCTTCCAGACAGCTTACAGTTCTTTACAACTGTGGCTCGAAGCTCAATGAAAAGCCCGAGTGAAACTAAAAAAATATAACAGAAAACAAATACATTTAGTAAGCTAGCGGGCCCCTGGGATAGGACTAATTTCTGGAACAACACATTTACAATACACTTAACAAGCTAGCGGGGCCCTGGGATAAGACTAATTCCTGGAACAACACACTCTAAAAACGATGCCAAGTTGACATTTAACAACTTATAAAATCAACATAACATTCATTTACTTACAGCCATTGCTTTCGAAGGTGTAAAAAAGAGGTTTAACACACAGGAGGAACGTCTCAGACATTTGCGGGCAGGTTATGCTCTTCTGCCTTTTTTTTCTTTTCTCTCTTACCAACGTTCGTTTCTTCTACCCACAAATCATAGCGGCAACTGGCTGCGCTTTCAACATAAAATGCGGGGAAATTACTACTAACTATACAGAAATTATTTTTAACACAATGACTATTTTTAACATGAATTACTACAAATGAATTATGATATTTATTATGAACTTATGAACTATTTTAACCTCTATAAAACTCGCTCTACTGAGGGCAGAACAATCGCTGTTAGGTGCTACGGCCAGCTATGGCGTTAGCTATGGCAATAGCGTTAGCTTAGCAAATGCTTCAGGTAAATTTAGATACAATTCCTAGCAATCTCGTGTTTGGAATTGCTTTCATGTTTTTTGTACGATTTAAAATTTTTAACTGAATTTTTAGTGAAAAACCGTAATTTTGATTAATAAAGCAGTAACCCGGAATGGGGTCTTGAAAACCGTAAGCATTACGGCAAAACCGGAGTAGTTGGCAGGTATGATACCTTGTCAGACAAAAACCAGCAGAAACATTCATTCATTCATCTTCTTCCGCTTAATCCTTTTTCAGGTTGCGGGGAGGGGGGGGGGGTTCTGGAACCTATCCCAGCATCTTTGGCCAAAAGGCAGGGTACACCCTGGACAGATCACCAGTCCATCGCAGGCCAAAAACATGCAAGTTGGGTTAATTGGTATCAAACTGGGGATTCTAAAATTGTCCTTAGGTATGACTGTGAGAGTGAAAGGTTGTCTGTCTGAATTTATTTCATTTTACTGATATTGTGGAAAGTGCAAATAAAGGAACCAGACTTGCACGACAGACAAACTTTATTTCTCTCTCACTTCATTCATACACAGAAAAAGACTTTCTTCAATACACCAGGGTCTCTCCTTTTATATCACTCCATTCCTTCCCCCTGCTGCCTGAAATCTTGCATCACAATTCACACATCCACCCCTTACTGCCCCCACAGCTACTCCTTCCTGCTGCATTACTATAACTTCTCCCATTACAATACGTACTGTCCTCCTCCGTTAAATCCCCCACGCTCTGCCGGCAGAGGGAATATTCCCCTCCCTTCTGCTTCCAGTCTGAGATGAATATCCCAGCGTGGGTTCCCTACAATATTGACTTTTTGCAGTGTAGTTGTGTTTTCTAGCTCACAGCTGCATTAGTTCTCAAAGAGAAACAAAAATGAGGCCGTAGTGGTTCAGGAGGTAGAGCAGGTGGCCCAATAACTGGAAGGTTGGCGGTTTGAATCCTGCTCCCCCCACCTTGCTCTTGTGTCCTTGGCCAAGACACGTTACCCACCTTGCCTCCATTGTCTTCATGGTTCATGACACTGATGTATGAATGTGAATAAATGAATTATAACAGTTGTATATATTCACCCCAAGGCAGATGCCGCCTCCCGTACTATATATGAGGTTATACAGAAACTGCAGACCATCTCACCAGAGGCTCCCAACTTTGTACTGGGTGATTTTAACCATGTGTCACTGGAAAAGACCCTAACCAACTTTTATCAATATGTCTCCTGTCTAACTAGACGTGGCCAGACACTTGGCCGGTGTTATGGGTCTATTAAAGACGCTTTTAAATCACTCCCTCTCCCCCCCCCCCCCGGGCTCTGCAGATCACAACTGCGTGCATCTTCTTCCCACTTATAAGACTGTTTTAAAGAGGGAGAAAGTCCAAACCAAGGAGGTGAAAGTGTGGACAGATAATGCTGTGTGTTCTCTGCAGGAGTGTTTTGACTGCACGGACTGGGGAGTGTTTGAGGAATCATGTAAAGACTTGGACGAACTGACGGAGGTCGTCTGCTCATATTCAGCATTCTGCAGGGATATGCTTATACCCAGTAAGAGGGTCAGAATATACCCTAATAACAAACCTTGGGTCAACAAGTCTGTTAAGTCCTCCATAAAGAAAAAGAAACAAGCTTTTCAACAAGGGGGGCACTGGACTTACATATAGCCACTAAAGAGCTGAAAATAGAGATTTTAAAGGCAAAACAGAGCTATAAAACCTTACTGGAGAACAAAATGGCTTCCAATAACTTGGGCTCAGCCTGGTCCAGTATGAAAATGATCACTGGTCTCCAGAACACTAGAACCAGTAGTACTAGTGTCACTTTAAATGGTTTTAGCTCAGATAGTGAATTTGCTAATGCTCTTAATGGCTTTTATAATCGTTTTAACATGTTTGATTTTAGCAGAGAAATACAGGCGCTAAGCCTTGAATTGTGTGACAGCAGGCATTTCTCTGTGACACAGGAGGACGTTGAAAGATCCTTTCATTCCACAAAAGTCAACAAAAGTCCAGGACCTGACAACATTTGTCGTCGGTTAATTAAAACTTGTGCAAAAGAACTGAGTCCAGTCTTTCATAAGATATTCATCAGATCCTTGGAAACGCAGCATGTCCCCAGGATTTGGAAGGATGCTGTCGTGGTCCTGGTTCCTAAATCTAGTCACCCCACAACATTAAATGATTTTAGACCAGTGGCTCTGACCTCCATAATTATGAAAATCCTGGAAAAACTGGTTCGTTCAGAAATTCTTAAAAACACAGAGAATGCACTTGATCCTTTGCAGTTTGCCTATAGGCCTAAGAGGGGAGTGGAGGACGCGACTCTCACTATCCTTAACCTGCTTTTTAAACATCTGGAGGGGAGTGGGGCTCATGCACGGCTTTTATTCATTGACTTTTCGTCTGCTTTTAATACAATTCAGCCACACATTTTAACTTGGAGACTTTTAGAGCATTTTAATTTAAGTAACAATCTTGTGGACTGGATTTTAAACTTTTTAACAGACAGGACACAGAGGGTTAAAGTTAATGGCTTTTTATCAGACAAGGTGTGTTCCTCCACTGGGTCACCACAAGGGTGTGTGCTTTCACCCTTGTTATTTATTCTGTACACTAATATGTGTCAAGAGTGCTTTTAAAAAAAGACTTATTTTAAAATATGCAGATGACTCTGTGATCGTGAGCCTGCTCCAAGGGACTGAGAACAGTCATGGCCCGGTCACAGAGGACTTTGTCCAATGGTGTGAGGACTCGCACCTACAACTGAATATAGGCAAGACTAAAGACATGGTCATTGATTTTAGGCGAAATGCCAACACACCTGAACCGACTAAGATTAAGATAAGATAAGATAAGATAAGATAAGATAAGCCTTTATTAGTCCCACAACGGGGAAATTCCAGGATTGCAACAGCACAGGGATAGCAACACTCAGAGCAACAATCAGAAGGCAAGAAAAAAAACAAGCAAGCAAGAGCAGCTAATAAACATATGTACGTATTACTATAAAATATATATATATACACACACACACAGACACACAGTGCAGAGCATTGTAGCTGGATGGAATAAATATGTAAATATATAAACACCCACTAAGTTTGTCCCCCATTAAGGGACAAATAGTGGAACAAGTCACATTTATAAATATCTGGGTACAATTATTGATAATACTTTGAATTTTAAATTGAATTGTGATGCCATAAACAGGAGGGGACACCAGCGCCTGTTTTGTTTGAGGAGGTTGTCCCATTTCCATGTAGATAGGACCATCATGACACTTTTTTATCGTGCTTTTATTGAATCAGTTTTATCTTTCTTGTTAGTGTCATGGTTTAGAAACCAGCCCCTCAAAGAGAGAAACTCACTGGCCCAGATCATTAAATGGTCCAGTCGTCTTATTGGGGGGGAGTCACAGCTGGGTCTGGAGGCCCTGTACACCAGGCAGGTACAGCGGCTGGCCACCTCTATCACAGCTGATGACTCCCATCCCTTGGCCAGTGAGTTCCAGCTTTTACCCTCTGGACGGAGGTTCAAAGTCCCCAGATGCAGAACCACTCGGTACAGGAACAGCTTTGTTCCTGCTGCTATCGTTCTTTTAAACAGGCCTTAATGCATTTTATTTAAACTCTTGGGTCTGGCCTTTTTACGTGGTCTTATCTACTATTTTATTGGTCCCTGGTGTGGTATAATGCTTTTATCTGGCTTACTACGGGTTTTATTGGTATCTTTAATAATATCTTAGTGATATTTAATGATTTTATTTATTTTAGTTGGGTTTTTTATCTGTTTATTTTTAGTCTTTTTAACCATGTTCAGTAAGTTTCTGGAGTACCTGTCCATGTCTTTAGTCTGTGCTGTTCTTAAATTGTCTGACGTATGTGTCCTGTGTTTTTAATGTTTTGATGTTTAAAGTGCCCTGCGATGGACTGGCGATCTGTCCAGGGTGTACCCTCCCTCTTGCCCAAAAGATGCTGGGATAGGCTCCAGCTCCCCCACGCCCCCCTCCGCGACCCAAAAAGGATTAAGCGGAAGAAGATGGATGGATGTTTAAAGTTGTGTGTTTGAGATGCTCTCTCCAGACTGTAAAAAGAATCTCCCTACGGGTATTAACAAAGTCACCTTGAACCTTGAACCTTAAATGTTCAGTTGGCGTGGATTGGCAGCCATATTGTTGTCAGTCTGCCCCAGGGCAGACTGACACAGACCTCTATCATTGTCTGTGGACTGAATGAAGAATGGACTCATTATAAAGTCTTGGGTGTCATGAAAAGTGCCATAGAAATGCAATCCATCATTAAAAACATAGTTATTACATATTTTAAACTGAGATTCTGTTGGGGGGGGGGGGGGTACAAAACCTCTCAGCCCAAGGGCCTAATGGCAAGTTAAGGTGGCCCTGGCCACAAGACCAGATAGGGACGTGCTTCTGTCCAAACGGAACCAGTCCACACATGCAGCCAGCAGGGGGCGTCCTTCTCTTCCATCTGTGTAGACCCAGACCAGTGTGGTCCAAGTCAAACCTTCTCTGTGTCTGTCTTACCAAAAAGGTGAAGCTTTAAACATCTGAACTCTAACAAAGCTTTGCTGAACTTACTGATCCGCTTCAAGCAGAACAATTCAGTTCTAACAGTTGTGGCTCGGTGCTGCAGCCTGACAGCTGGAGGAGCAAAGTTCAAGTTCACATTCAGCCACTAATATTTCAGCAGGTCAGTAAAAGTAGAAACTGATTCTTACTTTGAGTCTGAAGGTCCAGGTCCACCACTGAAGACTGGAGGACGATCTTTGGACCGGTCACGCCTCATGGACACACAGCTGGATGCTGGAGACTGTGACCTCTGACCTCTGGGAACACAAACATGTTTCATTAATATCACATCAGTCACACATTCATCACTGGTCACATTTATCTCACTTTGATTTGTTCAGACAAACTGAAAACTACTGGCAGTTGTCAGTGGTCCCTCAGCCTCTTTCTTTGTTGTTGACATGCAGTTTAGATGGCCTTTTGACCTTGACCTTTGACCTTGCAATCCCAAAAGCATAGACAGAGTTCAGGGTCACAGAGTGAACCTTTTTACAAAGTATGGTGACTCTAGCTTTACTGGTTCTATAATAATAGGGCACAGGGAATGTTAACATTGACCTTTGACCTCACACCAGTAGTCAGAGGTCAGGGTCTCAGGGTGAACCTGTGGACCAGGTCTGGTGACCCTAGCTTTACTGGTTCTACAGCAGTAGTGCACATGGACACAGCTGCAGTCCATCCACCCAGCAGGGTGATGACAATCCCCCTTCAGCCTGTTAGAGGCTGACAGGTGGAAAAACAAAAAATTCAGCGACAACATTTTTCATAGAAACACATTTTTGCCTCCAAAGAGAAAACATCAAGGTTGCATAAAAATAGAAACATTCTCACTACACTTTCAAAGTGAAACTGTGGGCTAGAAGACACAGTGGATAAATATGGAGAAAAATGACTCAAGAGTTTCAGAAATATTTACTCAAACATAAAAACACACAATTGTCAAAGAAATAAAAACAGAACAAAAAGATTAAACTTTGATTTAATTATTTGTTTTGGCATTTCAGCCTTTGGACTGTCAACGGTTTGTGGGCACAGGACTCAGACACAGGCAGAGATATGGTGCAGAACTATGATTTATTAACAAAAGCTTCAACACAAATGAATGGCAGCGCATGGGCTGCAAACGAAAACAAAAGGCAAACAGTACGACTGGCAAAACTGGACTAAACTGAGATTATACACTGACATGAAATACTGACTGACAAGACTGACATGAAGACATTAATGATGACACATCTGATGAGGAATGACACACACACACAGGCTGTGTCTCAGTTCAGATTCTGCATCCTCCAAGGGTGCATTTGTAGTCCAGATACATCACTGTGCTGCGTCCAAGGCTGTCCCATTCCGTGGCTCCTTCACATGCGGCTGACAAATGCAGCCTTCAAAACCCCCAAAACCAAAGATACATGAGAGGATCCTTGTGGCCTTAACATCTGCCAGCATTCAGCACGTGGCTCAGCTTGGTTTCTTTTTGTTTTTCTCAGCTCAGGCAGAAGCAGAACGAAGCCAGAAACAGTTCAAAGTAAGTTTGTTGCTTGAATTCTGCAGCGGTTTGAACGTAAAAACACCAATAATCCAGAAAACAGCAACATTTGATTATTTCAGCTCATGTTAGGTGACATTATTGTTTCTGATGTTCTGTCTGCTTCACTTAATGTATTAATTAAACATGTTGAAGTGTTATTACCTCCGCCAAGGAGGTTATGTTTTCATCGGCGTTGGTTTGTCTGTCTGTCTGTTTGTTAGCAAGATAACTCAAAAAGTTATGGACGGATTTTCATGAAATTTTCACAGATTGTCAGAAATGGGGTATCCTACAGATGATTACATTTTGGTGGTGATCCGGATCACCGTCCACAAGAAAACCACCATTATGCAAAATGCCATTTTCGTGAATAACTACTAAACCACTAACACTAGAAGTCCCAGACGTTGGCCCTCTTGTGGCCACTAGATGGTCCCCTTATGGGTTTTTTAGGTAAAAGGGCCAAATGGCCCCTCTCTGGGACTCTCTGGGACTCTCTGGGACTAGTCATATGTTTTCATGGTCAAGGAATCTGAAAACGTACACACAAACACTGTATGGGGGGATCTCTGGTGCTAAACCGCCATTACGGAAAATGCCATTTTCGTCAATAACTACTGAACCACTAATCCTATCATTGTGAATCCAATTGCTAGTCATATGTTTTCATGGTCAAGGAATCTGAAAACGTACACACAAACACTGTAGGGGGGAACTGTGGCACTTGGTGGAGGTCTGCGCTCTCCGAGTGCTTTTCTAGTTTTTTCTGAAGTCAAACCTTTTTTCCATTAATGTCAGTTTATTAACTAATGTAGTAATATAAAACTACAGGATGACATGGTTGAAAGAAGTTGCTTTACGATAACTTTTAAAGTCCTGTAGAGACATCAGGAAGTTCATGTTATTCATTGTTAAACAGAAAAAAAAACACCTCAAGTTATTTTGAGAGAAAACGGAGCAGTTAATGAAGCTGAGGAGGGACAGGACATCTGGAATAATCTGATTATGCTGATTTTAAAAATGTCCATCACATCTGCAGTGATAATCAGATTTCTCTGATTGGTTTTTCTTTTTTCTGGTTTTTTTCTGAGGTCCACGGTGGAGAACCTGCAGGAACCGAGGGTCAGCTGTGGAGAGAACGGGCTGCACTCAAGATTTAGAAAACTGAAATTTGACTGAAATAATCATAGCGGATCTCTGGCGCCTTAAAACCAGATGCTTCGGGTAGATGGTGGCTTGTCAACCTGGGAAGGTAGCCCATCTAGGGGAAGGTAAACCCTGATTTCAAACCTCCGCTGCCTTGCGGCACACCCAGTCACGGGAAAGGCTTCGGGAGTCAACCCTGAGGAAAAATCCGGAGTCGGAGCCCCTAAGGCAGTTCTCTGTTGTGCTCAACATTGTTCTGGCAGCTCCTGCGACGGCGCTGGTGCCAAACTATAGCAGCCCTGCTGTTCCTTTGGATTCATCAGTGACGTGGAGAGGCGGGACATGCTGCATGGGTAACATCTTGTCCTCCATATCTTCCTGCCCAGGCTTGAATCCTACCAACGCCCAACGCTGGAAGGTAGAACACTGGTGTGCATCAGCCTGTTCAGGCACAGGCGGTGCTGTTCCAGCAGAGTAGACGTTTAGGATTCTCTTCCATGGTCATCATAGACCGACGGAGGCCGGAGGCCAATCACAATAAAAGAGATTTGATGAATTGTTTGATTGATTGTGATTTTTTAGCAGTTTACTTTGCAAACTGAAACAAGGTAAATAAAAATATTGCAGGATTTACTGTTAATAGTTAGAAAAACTGCATTTCAATGAAGCAGTTTTTTGAAAAAGATGATTTTTTGCAAGATAATTCTAAACGAGACTTTCATCTATTTATTACACACAGAGTGAAATATTTTAAACCTGATTTAACACTGATGATAATGATTATAGTTTTGAAATTAAAAGACAAATCCTGACTTTCTAGTTTACTGAGATGTACTGTGTGGTGCTGTGAAACCACAGGTTTAGTCAGTGTCAGCGTGATGACGTGGCCACTCAGTGATTAAATTAAATTAAATCACCCTTATTGTCATTCAACCGTACAACCAATCATGTACAGCAGAACGAGATTGTGCTTTACCTATCTACAGTGTAAATCACACACACCGCAAGTGCAGAATCAGAGGGCCGCGGCCATGCAAGGCGCCGCCACAGAGTTCCCTCCTCCATTCCATTTATTGCTGAGCACCAAGCTGGACGGCAGGAAGTTCCACTTTTATATGGTCTTCGGCATGACCCGGCCGGGATTTGAACCCCTGCCTCCCGGGTGTGGGGCAGATGCTCCACCAACTGAGCCACCACTCTGGTAGATGTCATCACGCCCAGCATATAAATGTGAGGGACGGCCATTTTACAGCCTCTTTTACGTCTCTCTCTTAGCTCAGCCTCCAAGCTAGCAATACTCTGTACCACCGGCATAGAGTTTTGTAATAAAGTTCCTGTTCCCAGCAAACTCCACTCTCCGTTGGTCCTTCCACGTTTTCCAGACATAACAAATGGCAACGAGGATGACCCACGCAAAAATGAGGATGAAGAAACAAGTCATGAAGTCGCTGCCGTTCCTCAGTGAGCCTGGTGAGCTGGTGAGTTCATAACCACCGCCAGCCTGAGACATGCTAGGGATGCTCAGGTAAAGTGCATGCTACTCTACTGCTTCGGCATCAGGGGACACGTATCTTCTGAATGTTAGGATCCGTGGACACCTACAATGACTACGATGAGTGTGTTGGTTTCCTAGCCAAGCACTTCCATGTTCCTGAGAGCATGATGGCCAAAAGGTGTGTGTTTTACCAGCACCGACAGCATGCGGGTGAGTCAACTCAACGTTATGCCATGGAGCTCCGAGTCTTAGCAAGCACGTGTACCTTCGGGCCCATAAAAGATGGGCTAATCCGTGACAAGCTAGCTGAGTAGCACAGCACAGAGAGTGAACACAACACGGAAAGAGCAGTGACTGGACTTGCCTCTGATCCTCGACCAGCATAAGCCTCAGGGAGCTGCTGCGGAGCTGCAGGAGAGGGAGCCCATGTCTATTGGGATCCCCGTCACACAACAACCTGGTGCAGGTTCTATTAATGGTGACAGCAACACATCACCATGACCAGACTTCCCAGGAAAGGGGGAGAAGAGGCAAGACGACTTCCGAACCCATGCCCAGCACCAGCCTCCAGGAGCCACCACTGAGCTGCAGGATGAAGAGTCCGTGACCTAACAGGATCCCGCAGAACCACCACAACCTAGTGGAAGCCCCACAGCAAACGTGAGAGCAACGCCAACACAACCATGATGCCGAGTACATGGAGGGATTTCAGGTCTGCAGATCCCAACACTCAGACCCACAGTCGGCCTCAACATCATCACCACCACAGACACCCATGAAGATCGCCGCGCAGCTGAGACCAGCCGCTGTCCAGATGGCTAATGGTTCGAGATGGTGAGCCGGCCTGTCACAGATGATGGGCAGCGAGGCAAGATTTTCAATTAGTCAATTTTTATTTTATTATAACTTACAAGTAAATAGTCCAAGACATCCGACACAATCCTTCCAGCTCTGCTTCAACAACAATGATCGACGATGATGGCTCTAGGTCACAATCATCACACCTGTTTTATACTAACAGAGATAATTAGGGCTGATTAGCCCCTACCATAATCCCAGGTAAAACAACAAATCTTCCATCATTTACACATACCCACTAATCTCTAAAATACATAAATATTTTCCCAATTATACAATATAAATAACATATAATAAATAACAATCAATGACAACAATAACAATATAAATAATTCAATAAATAATTCAAAACCCTTATTTACAAAGGTAAACCACCCCTCTAACTTACCATAGATGTTTCCTTCCTGCTGGTGTCCTATAAAAGGCCCTCAACTCCTAACGGAGTCTTTTGCCTGGACACGCACAGGAAGCATGTTGGCAAAGGTATGTGCAATAACTTATCATCCATTATTTTACCCAAATACTTAACCATACAATTATCTCCCAAGGCACTCAAATTAAACAAAGACAGATCCCAAATAAATGTGTGCACTTTAACAAATAATCATAATAACATTTACCATTACAAATATAACATGATCACACAAACAATAAGTCATAACAGTGGTGATATCCCATCGTCACACGGCCGTCTGCAAAAGGTAAGAGCAGCTGCTGGGGATCAAGACGCAGTGCTGGATCTGACCCAGCTGGTGTGGGATCCTGGCCGGACACTGCTGACAACACTGTGAGGGACTGGTGATCTCTCCAGGGTGGACCCTGTCTCTCGCCCGAAGATGCTGGGATAGGCTACAGCTCCCCCCACCCCCACCCCCACCCCCATGACCTGAAAAAGGATTAAGAGGTTGCGGATGGATGGATGGATGAGGTCATTTTGTTTTTCTTAAGCCATTCAGAGGTGGACTTGCTGGTGTATTTTGGATCATTGTCCTGCTTCAGGACCCAACTGCGCTTCAGCTTGAGGTCACGAACAGATGGCCCGACATTCTCCTTCAGGATTTTTTGGTAGACAGTAGAATTCATGGTTCCATTTACCACAGCAAGTCTTCCAGGTCCTGAAGCAGCAAAACAGCCCCAGATGATCACACTACCACCACCATATTTTACTCTTGGTATGATGTTCCTTTTCTGAAATGCTGTGTTACCTCTACACCAGATCTAATGGGACACACACCTTCCAAAAAGTTCAGCTTTTGTCTCGTCAGTCCACAGAGTATTTTCCCAAACGTCTTGGGGATCATCAAGATGTTTTCTGGCAAATCTGAGACGAACCTTTGTGTTCTTTTTGTTCAGCAGTGGTTTTTGTCTTGGTACTCTGCCACGCAGGCCATTTTTTGCCCAGTCTCATTCTGATGGTGGAGTCATGAACACTGATCTTAGCTGAGGCAACTGAGGCCTGCAGTCCTTTGGATGTTGTTGTGGGGTCTTTTGTGACCTCTTGGATAAGTCGTCGCTGCACTGTTGGGGTAATTTTGTTAGCCGGCCACTCCTGGGAAGGTTCACCACTGTTCCATGTTTTTAAACATTTGTGGATAATGGTTCTCACTGTGGTTCGCTGGAGTCCCAAAGCTTTAGAAATGGCTTTATAACCTTCTCCAGACTGATAGATCTCAATTACTTTGTTTCTCATTTGTTCCTGAATTTCTTTGGATCGCAGCATGATGTCTAGCTTTTGAGGATCTTTTGGTCTACTTCATTTCTTCTTCTTTTAGACTTGATTGGCATTTGGCAACCAGCTTACAGGTGCAATACCGCCACTGACTTGATTATCATCCCTCTATATCTTTGTAAAAGGAGTTCTTATAAGGAGTTCTGAACAACCCCTTATGTGTGAAAAAATTATCTGTCCTTGGACTGTGTCCTCGGTGGCGTCAATAGCTGTGCCAGCAAGCCAGCTCTGTTTACTTCACTTTGTCAGACACGTCCTATTTAAGTGATTTCTTGATTGAGAACAGGTCTGGCAGTAATCAGGTGTGGATGGATGGATGGATATTTTATTTCAAACAAAAAAGCAAAAAACCAAACAAATGACAAGTGCAATAAAAGTGACAGTGTACAGCGCTCGAAAGGGAGAAGGAAGAAGTTAACACTTATTTACTCCAACTCCTCTTTTCCCTAAATACAACCCATGTGAAATATATACATATTACCTCAATTAAGACACCAAGTAGACAATTAACTATATTTTGTACATATCAACATTGACACCCATCCATCCCAACATACATACGGTCCATACATCTAAACCCAGCCCCAAACCACACAGATATACACAGATATGCACAGTACTGTCCCACCTACCATACCATAGTGTCCCAGAGCAAGCATAGTGAATCGTACATAGTAATACTACACCTCCAACATATATTCTTTCAGCAAATAATGTTTATACCTATTTTTGAATTGATTTCTGTTTGTACATAGTTTCAGTTCCAGCTCCAGACTGTTCCACAAATCCACCCCACAGACAGATATGCACAGACTTTTCTTAGCTGTTCGTATCTTAGGTTTTGTAAAGTTTAAGTCTCCTCTCAAATTATATCATTGCCTCTTTTTTGAATATTTTTTGTATATCAGTTGGGAGTTGATTATTAATTGCCCTGTACATGACTTGTGCTGTCTTATATTTAACTAAATCCATGAACTTTATGACATGTGACTTTAAAAACAACAAGTGGTATGGTCTCTATATCCTACATTATTTATTATCCTTATAGCTTTTTTTTGTAATGTGCACATTGGCTGTAGGTTGGTCTTGTAGGTGTTTCCCCAGACTTCTACACAGTAGTTAAGATAAGGTAGAAACAGTGAATTGTACAGTAAGACCAATGATTTATAGTCCAAGATGTGTCTTGTCTTCCCCAGTATCCCTGTACGTTTTGCCAACTTGGCCCGGATGTGACTGATGTGAAGTTTCCAGCAGATTTTATTGTCTAGCGTCACCCCCAGAAACTTATTTTCCTGTACTGTTTCTATCCTGGTATCATCTATCGTTATCATTATTTCATGATTTATTTTAATAATTTCTAAACAACATAATCTTTTTTTTCAGATTTATTTTTGTTAAACTACTGTGTTAACCTTTTCATTTCAGTTGTGACCACCTCTAAAACGTGCTGCAAATTATCACCAGTGCAAAGGATATTTGTGTCATCTGCAAACAAAATAAATTTCAGAATTTTTGATACTTGGCATATGTCATTTATATACAAGATTAAGAGTTTGGGTCCCAAAACTGACCCCTGGGGCACACCACAACTGATGTCTGCTTTTACATTAACAGCAGCTGGTGCTCTGATGTAACGGTGCTCTCCCAACACTGTTCTCCCACCCTGGAATATCTTTTTATTAACTGCAAGCCTTTTTATTCCCCGCGGGAGTTCGCTTCATTCATCCTGGCCGCTGTTTACGTCCCGCCCGACGCGGACGCGCGCGAGGCTCAGCGCACGCTCGTAGATCACATTCAACATACGGAGCGGACTTTTCCAGACTCCCTGGTTATTGTGGTTGGCGACTTTAACCAGAGCAACCTAAGCCACGATCTCCCCCGATACAAAAGAGGAATAAACACGCTGGATCACTGTTACACTACAGTGAAGGATGCGTACCGCGCTGTTCCCCGCGCTGCGCTCGGATTATCTGATCACGTGATGGTCCACCTCATTCCCACATACAGACAGAGACTGAAGCTCACTAAACCTGTTGTGAGCACTACGAAGAAATGGACCAGTGAAGCTGGGGAGAAGCTGAGCACGTGCATGGAAATATCTGACTGGGGCATGTTTAAAGGAGCCACGCATGATCTGGATGAGTACATGGACACTGTGAACTCATATATCCACTTTTGTGAGGAGAGCATTCTTCCATCGCGCACCAGGGTGAGGTACTCTAATGATAAGCCCTGGTTTACTGCTAAGCTCAGACAGATCAGGAAGGAGAAGGAAGCAGCGTTGAAAAGTGGAGACAGGGACTGCTACAGGGAGGTTAAATATCGGTTTGACAGAGAGCTGAGGAGAGCTAAATCTGTGTATTCTGAGAGACTCCAGCAGCAGTTCACAACTAACGACTCGGCTTCTGTGTGGAGAGGACTGAGGCAAATCACCAACTATCGGCCTCAGGCTTCTAAAGGTCAGGATAACAAAGCCCTTTGTCAAAGACTGTCCCAACATTATGCCCGTTTTGACACCTCGTCAGCTGTGTCCATCTCCCCCCCTCCCCCCAGCTCCACTGCCTCCACGGTCCCTACTTCATCAAAGGCGGCCCCCCCCTCCTCCCTCCCTGCCCTTGTCATCAGTGAGCAGGACGTGCACAGACAGTTCTCCAGACTGAACCCGCGCAAGGCCCCCGGTCCGGACGGCGTGTCTCCCTCCACCCTGAGACACTGTGCGAAAGAGCTGACTCCTGTCTTCACAGACATTTTTAATTGATATTTTTTATTTAATTGATAATTTTTAATAATTAATTAATTAATAATTAATTGATATTTTTTAATTTAATTGATAGACAACAAAAATCGGCAGGTGGTCACTGATATCATTCAATAAAAGCCCACTCCTGATATTATTTTCCATAATGTTTGTGAATGTGTTATCTATTAGTGTGGCACTGTGTGACGTGATTCTGCTAGGTCCGGTAATTGTTGGATGTAAGCCCATACTGTACATTGTGTTGATAAATTCTTCTGTCAAACTATGTTGTTCTGAATTCATCAGATCTATATTGAAATCCCCACAGATGAACATAACTTTATGAGTTAGTTTTGCAGACATTTTTTCCATCCAGTCCTTAAATAAGTCAATGTTTGATCCAGGTGTTCTATATCCACAGCTCACTACTATATTCTTCACATTGTCCAGACAGATTTCTACTGTAATACATTCAAAAAAATGATCCACAGCCACTGACAAATTTTCAACAACCTTGTATTGCAAGCTCTTATCAACATAAATTGCAACTCCTCCTCCACTGGTTG
This sequence comes from Pholidichthys leucotaenia, assembly GCA_020510985.1. Lineage (NCBI taxonomy): Eukaryota > Metazoa > Chordata > Actinopteri > Cichliformes > Pholidichthyidae > Pholidichthys > Pholidichthys leucotaenia. The sequence continues at coordinate 1,308,515 of JAJAQF010000043.1, read as the reverse complement.
GTAAAGAATTCACATGTAAATAAAGCACACTGAGCTGGTTATTCATCTCTGGTTTTGGTTTTTGGGGACTGGAACAGGGCTTTTCCCATTCATTCATGGTGCGCTCCTTTTCTCCTAGACAGGGGTGAAACAGTGGGACCACTGCAGGGAGACCCCTCCACCTGACTCAAGGACCACAAGCAAGGCTGCCTTAATGAACGGGCTAGGCTGGGCTGAAGCCCAGGGGCCTACCAAGATCAGGGGCCTATCACGAGCCAATAAAAAAGATCACATTGTTGTTAATTGGTCAAATTCTATGTCCATCACTTGATATTCGTGTGTGACCAGCTGCTGATTGGTCCACTTTACAGTGGCTCACGTGGGTACCATGTAACAAGAGCCTATCAGAGGAATTGTTTTGATATGTGACTATGCAAGAACCAGTGAAAGATAAGAAGTAATTAGCTCGGTCAAAATGTCTGGAAACAAGTTTGTGAGTGGCGCTTATTAAATTATTGAGAGGAAAAGAGCTTAGAGAAAATGAATTGCTCAAAAAAATCCTGAAGAGTGAAGGATTTTTCTAAGCTGGAGCATTGAGTGGAGGTGGAGCTGCTGATTACTGCCCCGAGGAGACAGGTGGGCCATTAAAGCCCTCACCTGGAGGAGAAGACCACCAGATCCTGCTGAAAGAGAACAGGCCAGTGGAGAAGGCAAGCTGAGAGATGGAGACCAGCACAACAAAAGCCAGGTCTGATGTAGGCCATCATTGCTTCCATCAGACAGCTGTGCGTGGGACAGTAGACTGGGAGCTTGGTGAAAGTAGACTAGATCAAGCCTGCTGCTGAAACAGACTGTGGAACCTCACACTGATGTCCATAGAGTATGACGTTATTCCTGAGCTGGACTTAAAGGACATAATGAAGGATTTTTCATTAAAGAAAGCCAGAAGAAAGCACTTCTAAAAAAAGGTAAGACATGCTATTTGCTTTCCAGCCACCTGTGCAGGTTTTTAATTCCCTCCACCAAGGAGGTCATGTGATTGGGGTGGTTTGTTTGTTTTTCTGTTTATTAGCAGGATTATGTAAAAATACTGTATGGATTTTGATGAGATTTTTACCAGAGGTAGCCCTTGGGCCAAGGATGAACCCATTAAATTTTGGTGATGATCTGAGAGTGCATGCCTCCACCAAGGACCTTGTTTGTATTTGTGCAGCAGGATTACACAAAAACTACTGGATGGATTTGGATGAAATTTTCACCAGAGGTGGTCCTTGGGCTAGACAGGAACCCATTACATTTTGGTGATGAATGGAGAATGCATAACTTCACCAAGGCTCTTCTCACAGTGTGTTAGCAAGAATCTTCTAAAACTACTGGATAGACTTTCTTGCAATTTTAACCAGAACTGGCTCATGGTCTACACATGAACTCATTACATTTTAGAGGTCATCCATGGAAGGAGCCTTGGTGGAGTTATGTGCTCTGTAATTGCTTTTTCTAGTTGCTGCTGTTGTGCATTGTTTGAATCAGGAATATGAGACTGATATAACTTTGTGTCCTGCTGTCATCATTAGACTGTAATTGTTGATCAGTGTCATCCTCTAATACCTGGTGTTGTTTAGGCCATGGTGCCATGTGTGTCTGAGAGAGAGAGAGAGAGAGAGAGAGAGAGAGAGAGAGAGAGAGAGAGAGAGAGAGAGAGAGAGAGAGAGAGAGAGAGACTTTGACTTTTAAAAAATGCCTTTATTGCACAATTCAAGAAAATGTAAGAGCACCAATATCATTCCACCAAGTGTCTCACATTGGAAAAAGTGCAAAAATAAGTCTTCCCCCCCCACACAACACAGAGTATGCCTTGCAGTCCACCTATTCCACATTGCCAGTGGCAGTAGTGCGAGTCTTCCTCGTAGTCCATGCAAAGACGAGCCAGAGGCCCCCAGTTCTTAAGCAAGGCCAATTCCCCTTCCTCCGGCAGCAGAGATAGCGGTGTGCGGCCGCAGCCAGTTACATTGCACGTCCCAGAGCCATGTTCCTCATCTCAGATGGATTGTAGTCCTTAGACCATGCGGGATTTTCAAGCAAGTCATCTTCGCAGCAGGCTCGTCCAGATTGTCGAAAGAATGAAAACGTTGGGGCATCCATGCCCTGCAGGTAAAGATCCAGTTCTGTGACAGTCAATTAGAAACGTCATATAAAAGTCTGATCAAACAATATTCCAAAAATGTGTAAAACAGGCAGAGGAACGACCGCCATTTATTCCTCCTGTCGGGCGCGCTTGACCCCTGTTCTCCCTGCTGCTTTACGCAGGGCTGTCAGGTGTTTCTTGAGGCGAAAACGTTTCCTTTCGTCCTGGAGGTCAAGACCAACCTGCCTTCTTAGCACATTAACAGACTTAATGAATTTATCAGTGTCACTGAAGTGGTCGGTGACTTTAATGGCCTTGTTATAGGTTTCATCCAGAGAGCATTTATTTCTTCCAGTGAATACAAATTCGTGTTTGTACTGCATTTTGCCTCAATAGACTCAGTATTAGGCACAGTGTGGGGATCAGATTCCATTTCCTCGTCAGCACAACTCAGCTGACTGTTTGGTTTTCCTGGGCCAGTGGATTCATCATGGGCCACATTTTCCTGGACGCCACCCACAGCAGCTGACTGTCGCTGTTCTGTCCCCTGCTGTGAAACGGTAGCAGCCTCTGGAAGCACAGCCGCTGATGTCACACAGCGAGATTCTGACGCACCATCAGGTCGGTGCTCCGTCTCCTGCTCCGAAATGGTAGCAGCTTCCAGAGGCACAGCCGCTGATGTCACACAGCGAGATGATTGTGACGCACCATCAGTGACATTTTGGGCGCCATCACCAGCGACGCTCCCGGCCGTAAGCTGAGCCGCGGGCGCCACAGCCGGGCCGTCCACAGACACAGCGGCAGGCTCCGGAGCAGGGCCGGTGGAAGGCCCCGCAACGTCATCCGCAGTAGCGGCGGGAGCGGAGGCCGCGCCGCCGTCCGCAGCTGCGGCGTGAGAAGAGGGCTCGCCGCCGGCACCATCCGCGGCTCCATCAGGGCCCTCCGCCCGCTGTCTGTGCGGACAAGCGAACCGTTTATGGCCCACGTCCCCACATTCAAAACACTTCATCTGTCCTGAGCTGGCATACACCATATAGGAGCCGTCCCCATGTTTGACCCGGAAGGACACTTCCAGGGTCGCACTTGGCAAGTCCAAAAACATGAACACCTGTCGCCTGAGTGATTTCACATGTTTTAACTTGGTCTCCTTGCATTCCAAAGTCAGAGTTGTAAACGGGCTCGCAAACTTCCCAAATCTGCGGAGCTCCGTCGCCAACTGCTCGTCAGTGATGAAAGGCGGAACACCTGAGACGGTGATTCGCATTGATGGGACAGATAAGGGGGACACCTGTACATACGTTTCCCCGATAACAACACCGCATGCAATCAGAGTGTGGACATCCTCTTCAGCAGCCAGAAACACAACTACAGCTCCATTCATTCGGGACACAAAGCAGATCGCATCATGGCCCAAAGAGAGAGTTTTGAGTTTTAAAAAATGCCTTTATTGCACAATTCAAAAAAAAGTAAGAGCACCAATATCATCAGAATCAGAATCAGAATCAGAATGAACTTTATTGCCAAGCACATTTACAAGTAAACACAAGTAAACATACGAGGAATTTGACTTGACATTGGGCGCGCTAGATAAGCACATCCAATGACGCGGCAGCCATGCAAAGGCGCCTGTCATACAGTGGGGGGTAAAGAGGGGGAGGGGGGAGGGGAGGGAAACACATTGGGCGGAGAGAAAAAACATGGTTATCAAAATAAAGCTCGTATAAAGCTCATAAAAAGCTTGTATGAGCAAAATTGTGATTACATAGAAAAAAACTCTCTAATGCACAATTAGCAGACAATAGATCACACATTAACACAACAGCAAGTTGAGAGAGACAGTGTGAGTGTATGTGTGTCAGTGTATGTGTATCAGTCATGTGATGTTGTGTGCAGTGTGTGTATCAGTTACTGGTTAACAGCAAAAATCCTCTCTCAGCAACTGGTTGTTGTCTTTAGTGTCTGAAACTTAGATAGCATGTCCACAAGAGCTCCAGCTCTCAGTGCATATCCGATGGAATTCCTAAGCCAGTCACATGGCGTTGTCCTTGAGAGTTCAGATTACTGTACGCCAGATCGTTTGTGTTAAGGAAAAAAAGCCAGACTCCCTTCAGCCTTATCTTCCCAGGAGGAATGAATGAAGTCTTACAGGGTGCCGAATCAAGGTCAATAGGCACAGTTCACTTAGAGCAAAAAAATTTCACCTCTCATGCGATTCTGTGCAACACAATTTACAGGCTTTAGAATCATTCCCTGGAGAGCACTCAGCGACTCCAGATGTTATCCACCTACCGAAACATAGGTAACATGTCCAAGAGAGTCCATCTCTCTTCAGTGCATGCCAGATGGTAAATTCCATGTTAATCCCATTTGCCGCTATCAGTGCTCCCCCCAGCTGGACGAATTTGTTGAGGAGCTACGCCGGGTCCGCATTTTGATTAGCTCATTCAACTATAATTTCGATACACCAGGAAACTCCAGGCCCAAACAGAAAATCCTGTGATCATGCCAATCTTCAGTCGAATCACGCAGAAGTTCCAATTCTTGGGCTCCCCCCGGCCCGATTCCTGTTGAAAAGTGGTGTCAATAGCATTAAGCCACAATTCCAGTTTCCATAGTTTCCATGTGGGTCGATGCAGCAGAAGAAGAGCGAGACACAGACAGGACATCGCAAGCAGGGAATCAGTATTCGGGAGGAGGAAAGGAGAGGAGAGGGGAGAAAAGTGTCTGCTCTCTCTGAAAGCCGGAAGAAGAAGTGTCACCAAGTGTCTCACATTGGAAAAGTGCAAACATAAGTCACCCCCCCCCCCCACAACACAAAGTATTCCCTGCAGTCCACCTATTCCACATTACCAGTGGCAGTAGTCCGAGTCTTCCTTGTAGTCCGTGCAAAGACGAGCCACAGGCCTCCAGTTCTTAAGCAAGACAAAGGCCCCTTCCTCCGGTAGCAGAGATAGCGCTGTGCGCCCGCAGCCAGTTCCGTTGTACGTCCCAGAGACATTTTCCTCATCTCAGATGGATTGTAGTCCTTAGACCATGCGGGATTTTTAAGCAAGTCATCTTTGCAGCAGGCTCATCCAGATTGTAGAAAGGAAACGTTGGGGCATCCATGCCCTGCAGGTGAGTAAACCGTGACTTTGTAGTGCGTGCAAAGAAGAGCCACAGGCCTCCCGTTTTCAAGCCAGGCCAAGTCCCCGTCCTCGGGCAGCAAAGATAGTGCTGCGTGCCGGCAGGAGACCGGTAAAGATCCAGGTCTGTGACAGTCAATTACAGTCAATTAGAAACATCATAAAAGTCTGATCGAACAATATCCCAAAAATGCGTAAAACAGGCAGTGGAACGACCGCCATTTATTCCTTCTGTCGGGCGCGCTTTACCCCTGTTCCCCCTGCTGCTTTACGCAGGGCCGTCAGGTGTTTTTTGAGGCAAAAACATTTCCTTTCATCCAGGAGGTCCAGACCAACCTGCCTTCTTAGCACAGTAACAGACTTAATGAATTTATCAGTGTCACTGAAGTAGTCAGTGACTTTAATGGCCTTGTTATAGGTTTCATCCAGAAAAGTATTTATTTCTTCCAGTGAATACCGTGTTTGTACTGCATTTTGCCTCAATAGACTCAGGATTAGACACAGTGTCGGGATCAGATTCCATTTCCTCGTCAGCACAACTCAGCTGAGTGTTTGGTTCATCTGGACCAGTGGATTCGTCATGGGCCACATTTTCCTGGACGCCACCCACAGCAGCTGACTGTCCCTGTTCCGTCTCCTGCTGTGAAACGGTAGTAGCCTCTGGAAGCACAGCCGCTGATGTCACACAGCGAGATTCTGACGCACCATCAGTGACATTTTGGGCGCCATCACCAGCGACGCTCCCGGCCGTAAGCTGGGCTGTGGGCGCCACAGCCGGGCTGTCCACAGACACAGCAGCAGGCTCCGGAGCAGGACCGGTGGAAGGCCCCGCAACGCCGTCCGCAGCAGCGCCGTGAGCGGAGGGCGCGCCACCGGCACCAACCGCAGCCCCATCAGAGCCTCCCGCCCGCTGCGTGTGCGGACAAGCAAACCGTTTATGGCCCACGTCTCCACATTCAAAACACTTCATCTGTCCTGAGCTCGCATACACCATATAGGAGCCGTCCCCGTGTTTGACCCGGAAGGACACTTCCAGAGTCGCAGTTGGCGAGTCCAAAAACATGAACACCTGTCGCCTGAGTGATTTCACATGGTTTAACTTGGTCTCCTTGCATCCCAAAGTCAGAGTTCTAAATGGGCCCGCAAACTTCCCAAATCTGCAGAGCTCCGTCGCCAACTGCTCGTCAGTGATGAAAGGTGGAACACCTGAGACTGTGATACGTGTTGATGGGACAGATAAGGGGGACACCTGTACATACGTTTCCCCAATAACAACACCGCTTCCAATCAGGGTGTGGACATCCTCTTCAGCAGCCAGAAACACAACTACAGCTCTATTCATTCGGGACGCAAAGCAGATCGCATCATGGCCCACCTGCTCGGCCACAGCCAGAAGCACCTCCTCCACAGTAACGCAGCTGTCCGGGGGAACAATCCGCACCCCCGGTGGATAGACGGAGGTGGCATGTCCAAGGTCACCATCCTACACCCAAAAAAACAAAAACTGAAAATGCGGCCAGTAGTAGAAAATCGAAAAAAAAAGTCCAAACAAACCACGGAGTTCCCTATTTCCGCCCTCCTCCTTTGGCCGCCGGGGAGAGAGAGAGAGAGAGAGAGAGATTTGATTTTTAAAAGATCTTTAATAAACACACTTGTCCATCAGTCAATACAATTTCTATATCATGCTATGTTACACAGAAAATTAATCCCCCAAAAAACGCCCCAAAAAAAGCTGTCCATCATGAACTGAACAGAGGACATTCTCCAGGGACCAGAGGGTCCTGAAACCTTCCACATCCCCATTCCCCATAAAAAACTGAAAGTCCAGCCTGATTCTGGCTTTAAGTAGCCTCACAAATAAAATTTTGACATCAACATCATTCTCAACATTTTCAAGTTTTCTTCTCCGGCTTACATAGATAGCCAACTTTGCCTGCCCTAAAACAAAGTTCAGTAGTTGACACTTCTGCTTAAAACGACGATTGTACATAAAACCACAAATGAAAACCTGCTTAGAGAAAACTTCCTTAAAAATATGAAAAAGTTTTGTGAGAAGTTCAAAGAGGCCACTCAGGCGCTGACATTCAATAAAACAATGAAAAACAGTCTCCCTAGAGGAACAAAAAACACACTGATCACTGACACTGCTGTTAATCACAGAAACAAAAGCATTGACAGCTATAATACCATGCAGGACCCTCCACTGTAAGTCTCCATGCCTCTTAGGGAGAGGGGCTTTGTAAAGAGCCCTCCAGGCAGGCCGATGCCCTTTTCCTAGTTTAAAATAGGCTCTCCAAGGAGTGTCCACACAGGTGTTCAATCGGTCCTTGTTGAGTGCCATCACCACCAGTCTGTAGAGTGCCTTACCACTGGCTCCTCCAAAGTCCACACCAGTGGGAGCACAGAATGCCAGTAAGGAGCAAGGAGCGACGTCAAAGTCCATATAGAGCGTGAGAGAGGGAAAGGGGTCAGTGCTTTCTGGCTGCAGCGTGCCATTGCTAAAGTCCAAGAGTAGGGAGTGCTCAAGTCCATGAAGCTCCTGTTTCCAGTGTGCAAGAAGACCATCGATGAAACGATTCGACCTGACACCAAGATGAGCTGCTAAAGCTGAGGCGTTGTTGAGGCCAGGACCAGCCAGTTCCACCACTTGCTTCAGAGTGAGAATGTTCCTGGAACACAGCCTATCAAGGAAGGTCCTTCCAACTCCCGGCAGGACACCAAGGCGACCACCAAAAACCAGCGGCTCCCTCAACAACCAGTAGAGGGAATCGCATGGCCCTCTTTGTTTTTTAAAAAGAGTCCACACTGAAAAGAGACTGCGGTAAAAACTGGGTAAAGACAGTGCATTAGAGTTCTTAAAATCCATTAAAAACACAGGGAGGTCTAGCCCAAGCCCAAGGACTCTCTGTAAAATAACACAGGCCAAAGGCCTCCATACCAGGTCCTGGGGGCCCGTCAGCAGTCTCTGTATGAAAGTCAGTCTAAAAGCAGCACCTCTACTAGCTAAATGAATCACTCCTTGCCCCCCCTCCTCTTTGGGAAGAAATAACAGGGCTTGAGGAACCCAGTGGAGTCCACCCCCCCCAAAAAAGTCCACCAAAACAGACTGAATTTTGGACAACAAACCAGCAGGGGGGTCCATGCACATGAGGCGGTGCCACAGGGATGAGGAAACAAGATTATTTAAAATGAGCACTCTTCCTCTAAAAGATATTCTTGGCATTAGCCACTTCCACTTGTTTAGTCTCCCGTTAATCTTCTCTATGACCCCATCCCAATTTTTTTGCTCAAACTGCTGATTTCCAATAAAGACACCAAGATACTTAAAACCTCCTTTTTTCCAAATCAACCCACCCGGCAGCGTAAGCTGATTTTCTAGTTTCTCCCCCACCATCAGAGCCTCGCTTTTTCCCCAGTTTATCTTTGCAGAGGAAAGTTGGCCAAAAAGATTGACACTCCTAACCAGAACGTCAATGTCACTCTGCTTGTTTAGCAGAATGACTACATCATCTGCATAGGCCGACAGCTTGAACGTGGTGTCACAGCCAGGAAAAGTAACTCCTGATAGATCCCTTCTCAGGCAGTGAAGCAAAGGCTCTATGGCGAGGGAGTACAGCATCCCTGAGAGAGGGCAGCCCTGCCGAACCCCCCTCTGGACTTTTAAAGGGGCAGACAGGCCCCCATTTATCTTCAGCACACTCTCAATGTCACTGTACAAGACCCGTATCCTGGCTATGAAGCCTGGGCTGAACCCAAAAGCTGTTAAAACTGTCCATAAATATTGGTGTTCAACCCGATCAAACGCCTTTTCCTGGTCAATTGAAATCAAACCAGTTTCTACCGCCAATGAACCAGAGACCTCCAAAATATCCCGAATTAAAGTGACGTTGTCACTAATCAGCCTGCCAGGCACACAGTAAGTCTGGTCTACATGAATGAGCTCGCTCATCACCTTTCTCAGTCTTCGGGCCAGAGCTTTTGAGAGAATCTTGTAGTCTGTGCAGAGCAGAGAGACTGGCCTCCAGTTCTTTAGGCTCTGGAGGTCCCCCTTTTTCGGCAACAGTGTGATGATGGCCCTCCTGCAGGTCGTGGGTAGGGTCCCCCTTTCCAAGCTATCTTGGAGAACCTCCAGCAGGTCTGGACCAAGCAGGGGCCAGAATTCCTTAAAAAAGTCCACAGAGAGACCATCTATGCCTGGTGATTTTCCATTCTGGAGGCTCATTAGCGCCATATGCAGCTCAGACAGAGACAGTGGAGCATCCAAGCCGGCAACAAGGTCCTCTGAGAGCACTGGAAGACCATCAAGGAAAACCTGGCCCAGTGACGTGTCCTCCCTCCACTCTGCTCTAAACAATTCACTGTAAAAGCTAGCAGCGTGTTTCCTGATCTCTGCTGCTGTGGAGATTGTTCTCCCGTCATCGCCCAACAAGGAGTGAATGAGCTTTCTCTGTCCATTTTTCCCCTCCAGTCCAAAAAAGTACTGGGAGGGCGAGTCCATCAGAGCTACATCCATGTAGCGTGAGCGGACCAGAGCACCCTGTGCGGTGACCCCTAGCAAGCTAGCCAAGGCTGACCTTTTTGACTTGAGAGCCTCTAAGTGCTCCTGTTTTCCTGTAGAACTGAGCAACTCCTCTAGTTCTACCACCTCAGTCTCCAGAACTTTCAAGGATTGGGTCAAGCTACGAGTGACATTTTGAGTGTACTGTTGGCAGAGTTGTTTTATCTGGGCCTTACCAAAATCCCACCACAATTGGAGAGAACTAAAAGAGGGTTTTTGTTCCCTGTGTGACTTCCAAACATCATGAAAAACCTCTTTAAAAAACACATCATTTAAAAGTGTATTGTTAAAATGCCAAAAAGCACTCTTACACTTTACATTTTCAATAAACACAGAACAAAACAGCAGGCAGTGGTCAGTGAAACCAACAGGACAGATACAACTATTTTTAAAAACACTCATTTGATGTTTAAAACCATAAAAACGGTCTAACCTAGCCATAGATAAAAGATTATCTTTGACATGGCTCCAGGTGTACTGCCTCTGGTCCCCATGATGTGATCTCCACACATCGGCCATTTCATGTGTTTTCACCAGTTCTCTCAGCCTATTGGCAGAAGCAGGGTGAGGCTCCTGATGGTTCCTGTCTAGTCTGTGGTTTAATGTACAGTTAAAATCACCCCCCAGAAATAAAAAACTATTTGGATCACAGGACTTAACCGTATCCGAAAGCACGTCAAAGACCCTGATCCTCTCTGCTCTCTGTGTTGGCACATACACGTTTATAAAAACGAAGTTCACGTTTTCAAACTGTACCTTTAATAAGAGGAAATGACCTCTCACCACCTCTTCTACCTCATAAGAGACAGGCACACAACCCCTAGAGAAAAGTACAGCCACCCCCCCACTGCTACTGGATTTGTGGCTAAAAAAAATGCAGCCATCCCACTCTTTTCTCCAATGGCTCTCAATGTCCACAGTGCTGAGAGTCTCCTGGACCATCAGCATGTCAAGTTTCTTTAAATTAAAAAGCTTGTATAAAGAGGCCCTTTTTACATCATCCCTGGCCCCATTAATATTGAGAGTGCCAATTCTAAGGTGGGGCATTAAAAAGGATAAAAATAGGGTACAGTAAAAAAACACACACATAGCATAAAAGGGAAGAAACAAACTAAGAGTCAAGATGACTGTTAGTAATTTGCAATTTCAGTTTAGCAACCAGTTTCTTTAAACGATAAATTTCCTGATCAGTGAAAGTCTCATTCCCATCATTCAGTTTCATAAATTTGCGAGCTGATGCCACGAATAACTCCAGATCTGGAAAGTAATTTTCCACTTTCACAGCTCTGCTCCCCTTAGTCACCTGGAGAAATTGCCTAATTTTAGTAAAACAATAGGAGCTTTGCTCCTCCTGCGTCTGCGTCTGCATCAGTTCAGACTCATCTCCACTTTCGTCAGAAGCGCTCTCATTCAGTAAATCTAAATTCCCAACCCTACTAGATTTAGCAGAGCTCTGCAAGTTTTCCGCACTTTTCCTTTTTTGTGCAGCTTTAAAAGGATCCTCTTCAACAAAACTACATTCCTGCATTTCTTCATGAAACGCAACGTTTGTCATGCAGTGTTTGCTCTGTGTGTCCGCTACAGCCTCAAACCGCTCCTCCCCCGCCTGCAAAGTCTGTTCATTCAGGTTCCTTCGTTTAACTGCACTTTTACTTACACCCTCCACCTGTTTACCCCGGGCGACAGGCTCGTCACAATGATCAGAGCTGCCGCCAGACAGAAATTCCCCACCATCACTGTTTGGGGGGGGCAACTACCGCGCCCGCCGCGGCCACCCCAGCAGAGGCGGCCGCGGCCGCCCCAGCACAAGCGGACGCGGACGCGGACGCGGACGCGGACGCGGACGCGGACGCCCCCGCAGAAGTAGAAGCGGACGCGGCCGCGGACGCGGATGCGGCCGCAGTCACGGACGCGGCCGCGACCGCCCCAGCAGAAGCGGGCGCCGCAGCGGCATCCGCCGCACCACATGTAGCGCTACCCTCCGGACCACCAGAAACAGCGGCGTCACCTTTCTTACCGCCAGTGCTCTTTGTGTTCGCCTTTTCAGGACATGACCTAATAAGATGGCCTTCTGCGCCACACGCAAAACACTTCATGGTTTCAGATGTTGCAAACACCAAGTAGCTAAAGCCGTCAATCCTGAAATTAAAAGACGCGTTCAGTTCAGCAGAGCTGTCTTTCAACACCATGAAACACTGCCTCCTATGACATACAACATGCTTCAGTAGGGGTGATTTACTACCCAGAGAGACCATTCTGATAGGGGACACAACCTGGCCAAAACGGGACAACTCTCTAATCAGCTGATCATTTTTAACGAAAGGAGGAGCGTTTGAGATGGTGATCCTCCTAGACGGATTCGCCAGCGGTAAAACGGGAGTAAAAGTGTCACCTAGGACCACTCCCTGTGCCACCACCTGATCAGCTTTTTCAGTCGAATCCAGAAAGATCACAATTGCGCTGTTCATCCTCGATGCTGATTTTATGCTGCCATGCCCAACCACCTGTCCTACAGCGAGGCTGGCCTCCTCCACAGAACAGGGAACTGTCGGGAGGATTCTCACACCATGACGCCGGGTTAAGCGCTCAAACTCCACACCACCATCAATCACCGGCATGATGCCGGCCGGGAAAAACCGGCAGCAGAAGCTACCGTTCCCCAACACACTCACTCCAACACTCACACCCCAGCACACCCACACTCAACCCACTATATTAAACACACACACCTCAAACACACAAGATAGAGAAAAAGTTAGAAAATACAAAGTTTAAAGTACTCACTCGACACCACTCCACACCCCTGCTCCCACAAACGCCCACGCATGCGCACGAGAGAGAGAGAGAGAGAGAGAGAGAGAGAGAGAGAGAGAGAGAGAGAGAGAGAGAGAGACTTTGACTTTTAAAATAAGCTTTTATTGCACACTTCAAAAAAAATGTAAGCACACCAACATCATTCCTCCAAGTGTGTCACATTGGAAAAAGTGTAAACCGAAATGCCCCCCCCCCCCACACAACACAGAGTAGTCCCTGCAGTGCACCTATTCAAAGATCCAGTTCTGTGACAGTCAATTAGTCAATTAAATGTCATATACAAGTCTGTTCAAACAATATCACCAAAAATGTGTAAAACAGGCAGAGGAACGACCGCCATTCATTCCTCCTGTCGGGCGCGCTTGACCGGCGTTCCCCCTGCTGCTTTACACAGGGCTGTCAGGTGTTTCTTGAGGCGATAACGCTTCCTTTCATCCAGGAGGTCTGGCCTTCTTAGCACATCCACAGACTTAATGAATTTATCAGTGTCACTGAAGTAGTCGGCGACCCTAATGGCTTTGTTATAGGTTTCATCCAGAAATGCATTTATTTCTTCCAGTGAATACAAACTCGTGTTTGTACTGCATTTCGCCTCAATAGACTCAGCATTAGACACAGTGTCGTTCTCAGATTCCATTTCCTCGGCAGCACAACTCAGCTGACTGTTTGGTTCTCCCGGGCCAGTGGATTCATCATGGGCCACATTTTCCTGGGCGCCACCCTCAGCAGCTGACTGTCGCTGTTCCATCCCCCGCTGCGTAATGGTAGCAGCCTCTGGAAGCACAGCCACTGATGTCACACAGCGAGATTCTGACGCACCATCAGGTCGGTGCTCCGTCCCCTCCTCCGAAGCGGCAGCAGCTGGAGGAGGCACAGCCGCTGACGTCACACAGCGAGATGACTGTGACGCACCATCAGGTCGGTGCTCCGTCCCCTCCTTCGAAGCGGTAGCAGCTGCCGGCGGCACAGCTGTTGACGTCACACAGCGAGATGATTGTGACGCACCATCAATGACCTTTTTGGCGCCATCGCCATCCATGCTCCTCATCGCAAGCTGGGCCGCGGGCGGCGCATCCGGGCCGTCCACAGACACAGCGGCAGGCTCCGGAGCTGGGGTAGCGGAAGCGGAGGCCGCGCCGCCGTCCGCAGCTGCGGCGTGAGCGGAGGGCTCGCCGCCGGCACCATCAGCGGCCCCATCAGGGCCCTCCGCCCGCTGCCTGTGCGGACAAGCGAACCGTTTATGGCCCACGTCTCCACATTCAAAACACTTCATCTGTCCTGAGCTCGCATACACCATATAGGAGCCGTCCCCGTGTTTGACCCGGAAGGACACTTCCAGAGTCGCAGTTGGCGAGTCCAAAAACATGAACACCTGTCACCTGAGTGATTTCACATGGTTTAACTTGGTCTCCTTGCATCCCAAAGTCAGAGTTCTAAATGGGCCCGCAAACTTCCCAAATCTGCAGAGCTCCGTCGCCAACTGCTCGTCAGTGATGAAAGGTGGAACACCTGAGACTGTGATACGTGTTGATGGGACAGATAAGGGGGACACCTGTACATACGTTTCCCCAATAACAACACCGCTTCCAATCAGGGTGTGGACATCCTCTTCAGCAGCCAGAAACACAACTACAGCTCTATTCATTCGGGACGCAAAGCAGATCGCATCATGGCCCACCTGCTCGGCCACAGCCAGAAGCACCTCCTCCACAGTAACGCAGCTGTCCGGGGGAACGATCCGCACCCCCGGTGGATAGACGGAGGTGGCATGTCCAAGGTCACCATCCTACACCCAAAAAAACAAAAACTGAAAATGCGGCCAGTAGTAGAAAATCGAAAAAAAAGTCCAAACAAACCACGGAGTTCCCTATTTCCGCCCTCCTCCTTTGGCCGCCGGGGAGAGAGAGAGAGAGAGAGAGAGAGAGAGAGAGAGAGAGAGACTTTGACTTTTAAAATAAGCTTTTATTGCACACTTCAAAAAAAATGTAAGCACACCAACATCATTCCTCCAAGTGTGTCACATTGGAAAAAGTGTAAACCGAAATGTCCCCCCCCCCCACACAACACAGAGTAGTCCCTGCAGTGCACCTATTCAAAGATCCAGTTCTGTGACAGTCAATTAGTCAATTAAATGTCATATACAAGTCTGTTCAAACAATATCACCAAAAATGTGTAAAACAGGCAGAGGAACGACCGCCATTCATTCCTCCTGTCGGGCGCGCTTGACCGGCGTTCCCCCTGCTGCTTTACGCAGGGCTGTCAGGTGTTTCTTGAGGCGATAACGCTTCCTTTCATCCAGGAGGTCTGGCCTTCTTAGCACATCCACAGACTTAATGAATTTATCAGTGTCACTGAAGTAGTCGGCGACCCTAATGGCTTTGTTATAGGTTTCATCCAGAAATGCATTTATTTCTTCCAGTGAATACAAACTCGTGTTTGTACTGCATTTCGCCTCAATAGACTCAGCATTAGACACAGTGTCGTTCTCAGATTCCATTTCCTCGGCAGCACAACTCAGCTGACTGTTTGGTTCTCCCGGGCCAGTGGATTCATCATGGGCCACATTTTCCTGGGCGCCACCCTCAGCAGCTGACTGTCGCTGTTCCATCCCCCGCTGCGTAATGGTAGCAGCCTCTGGAAGCACAGCCACTGATGTCACACAGCGAGATTCTGACGCACCATCAGGTCGGTGCTCCGTCCCCTCCTCCGAAGCGGCAGCAGCTGGAGGAGGCACAGCCGCTGACGTCACACAGCGAGATGACTGTGACGCACCATCAGGTCGGTGCTCCGTCCCCTCCTTCGAAGCGGTAGCAGCTGCCGGCGGCACAGCTGTTGACGTCACACAGCGAGATGATTGTGACGCACCATCAATGACCTTTTTGGCGCCATCGCCATCCACGCTCCTCATCGCAAGCTGGGCCGCGGGCGGCGCATCCGGGCCGTCCACAGACACAGCGGCAGGCTCCAGAGCTGGGGTAGCGGAAGCGGAGGCCGCGCCGCCGTCCGCAGCTGCGGCGTGAGCGGAGGGCTCGCCGCCGGCACCATCAGCGGCCCCATCAGGGCCCTCCGCCCGCTGCCTGTGCGGACAAGCGAACCGTTTATGGCCCACGTCTCCACATTCAAAACACTTCATCTGTCCTGAGCTCGCATACACCATGTAAGATCCGTCCTTGTGCTTGACCCTGAAGGACACTTCCAGAGTCTGAGTGGGCGAGTCGAGAAACATGAACACCTGTCGCCTGAGTGATTTCACATGTTTGAACTTGGCGGCCTTGCATCCCAAAGGCAGAATCGTAAACGTGCCCGCAAACTTCCCAAATCTGCGGAGCTCCATCGCCAGCTGCTCGTCAGTGATGAAAGGTGGAACACCTGAGACGGTGATTCTCGTTGATGGGACAGATAAGGGGGACACCTGTACATACGAATTGCCGATAACCACACCGCTTACAATCAGGGTGTGAACATCGTCTTCAGCCGCCAGAAACACAACCACAGCTCTATTCATTCGGGAAGCAACGCAGACCGCGTCAGGGCCCACCTGCTCGGCCACAGCCTCCAGGACCTCCTCCACAGGAGAGAGAGAGAGAGACTTTGACTTTTAAGAAAGGCTTTATTGTACATTCCAAAAATGCAAAAAGACCAATATCACTGGCCCAAGTGTGTCACATCTCAAAAGTGCAAACATAACTCATCCCCCTGACCCACAGAACACAAAACGTTCCCTACAGTCCATCTATTGATGAATGCCTCCAAATTGTCCCACCATTTGATAGTAAGAGAACTCCACCTGGAGTCTGACTTTCAACAAGACCTTGAAAGCAGTCACAGGATCCACAATGCCAGCGTTGCTAGCCCGATTTTTCCTCGTCAGCCAGATGGCAAGTTTAGCAGTACCAGATAGGAAGTTCATCAAAGTGTGGGCAGCCTTCCTTGCCACTTTATACTTTGGACCGTAAATGAACAGACCAAAAGAGAAACGTTCACCCAAAGCCTGAAACCACTCGCGCAAAATATAAAAAAGTCCAGATAAACAAAAACATTGGACAAACAAATGCTCCAGGGTCTCAACTTGGGAACAAAACAAACATCCCCCCCCCCACAGTCGGATCGAGGTGTGCTCTGTATTTATTCGTAGCCATTGCCCCATGCACAATCCTCCAGTGGAGATCTGCTGTCCGTTTCTCAATAGGTAGCTTGTACATGCACCACCAGCTGCCTTTCGGGGAGACCTCTGGCCCCAAAAAACCCGCCCACCTCGACTCCATGACATCCTTCAGAGAGCGCAGATTCAGAACCTTCACACAGATGTGATACACCGCCCTTGTCCCGACAAACTGGAACTTGCCCAGGCGAGGAATTCTGAAGGTCAGCAGGTGATCCTCTCCTCCCTGCCACTCCCCCAAAGCTGGAGTTATGGAAATTGCAGGAAAAGTAGACACAGTGTCGTCATCCCATTGATTGGAAAGAGTGCGGTTTGTCGCAAATGCTCGAAGCGGTTGTGGCAGGGCGGCGCACACGTCCCCCACCACCCTTAGCAGCAGTCTGACAGATGTAATGTTGGCACTCCGCCTCAGTGTATCCATTGATGTGGTCGACATCTTTATAAGATGACCAAGCTTGGTACAGCGTGCCTCCCGCAAGCAAGTCCGCAGACTGACAGACTGCAGCACCTCAGCGTCGATGAATCGATTGAAAAACAGTGGTTCCTCGAACAGCCACATGCCCGGTGTCTCGTCACGGATGCGGGCCACGTTGAAGACTCGCCATGCATGCAAGACGGACGTGTAAAAAGCAGATAGTCCAGTAAGGTCCACCTCCCCAGATGTCACGAGGAAGAGCTGCTTATCATAGCCCAAGCGACCAACTCTCCTCAGGAGCAGTTTAGCAGTGTCCATCCAGCAGGGTCCGCATCCGTAAAGGAGGCGTTGTGCAGTTCGAAGCCTGAAGCAGGCGATCTTGGAATGTATGTCCACCAGGCCCTGTCCCCCCTCGGCCACAGGCAGGTAGAGAACAGGCGCACGGACCCAGTGGCGACCAGACCAAAAGAAGTCCACGATGATCTTCTGAATGTCCTCCACGAGGCTCCTGGGTGGTGTCAAAGCCACCAGCCTATGCCAAAGAGTCGAGGCGACCAGATTATTTGTGACCAGAACCTTGCCCCTATATGACAGCTGTGGTAGCAACCATTTCCATTTAGAAAACCGAGCACACACCTTGTCCTTAACACCCTCCCAGTTCTTTCGTTCAAAAGCCTCCGAACCCAGAAAACCCCCCAACACTTTGAGACCGGCCGTCCCCCACTGAAGACCGCCGGGTAGGCGAGGGACGCCTTGACGCGACCAGTGGCCCACCAATAGACCCTCACTCTTGGCCCAATTCACCCGTGCAGAAGATGCCCTTTCATAAACTGACAAAGTGTCCACCAGACGCTGCACATCCCCGTGGGAGGTGATGAAAACGTTGACGTCATCCGCATAAGCAGACAAGACAATCGGGCGGCAACAACTTGATGGCCCCGGCAGAACCAGACCACCCAGCCGAGTGCGCAACCTGCACAGCAAAGGCTCAATAGCCAAGCTGTACAGCTGACCCGAGAGTGGACACCCCTGGAGTATTCCCCGGTGTACAGGGATTGGACGACTCAGGCCTGCCCCCAGCTTTACCAAACACTCAGTTCCAGTATATAGCAGATTGACCCACCTCAAAAACATATTGCCAAAACCAAACCCCCTCAGGGTGGAAAACAAATAGGAATGGTCAACCCTATCAAAAGCCTTTTCCTGGTCCAAAGACACAATCCCAAACTGTAAGTCATGACATTTACTGAGCTGGAGAATGTCACGTATGAGGAAAACATTGTCCATAATGTTTCGGTCAGGAATACAATATGTTTGATCCTTATCTATGATCAAACCCAAGACAGTGTTCAGTCTGTTTGCCAGGGCTTTAGAAAGCACCTTGTAGTCTGTGCAAAGAAGAGCCGCGGGCCTCCAGTTTTTCAGCAGGGCCAAGTTCCCCTGCTTAGGCAACAGAGACAGCACTGCACGGTGGCAGGAGACAGGTAATGTTCCCTTCCTGTAGCAGGCAGCCAGAACGTCATAGAAGTCTGATCCAATAATATTCCAAAAATGCTTAAAAAATTCTGAAGAAAGGCCATCAAGTCCAGGCGCGCGTCCCAGAGCCATCTGATTTACAGCCACAGTCAACTCATCCAAAGTCAGGGCACAGTCCAGAGCGGCCCTGTCCTCCGGGCCGAGCACCGGAAGGGCTTCGAAGAGCTGAGTTTGAGATTCTTTGCAACACGTTCCCGCAGCAAACAGGGCCCCGTAGTAATCCACTGCATCTCGGATGGGTTCGTAGTCAGCCGACCATCTGGGAGTGTCAAGCAAGCCATCAACTTCTTTTTCGCAGTAGACTTCTCCAAATTGAAGAAGGACGTTGGCGAGTGTCCTGCACGCGTGTCCTGCAGGCGAGTGAAGCGTGACCTCACTTGCGCCCCCTCCACTCTTTCCTGCATGAATGTGCGCAGGGCCGATCTCTTCTTCTGCAGCAAAGGACCAGCAGTAGAATCCCGACCCATAACCAAGCTGGCCTCCAGCCTCTTGACAGCGTCCTCAAGTTCACTGACCTTGGCCTTGATGATGGCAGTTGAGTTCGCAGCGTACCGTTGACAAAAAAGGCGAATTTGCACTTTGCCAACGTCCCACCACTGTTCGAGGGAACCAAAACGAGCCTTTGTGGTCCTCCAGTGTTCCCAGAAGCACACAAAATACTGACAAAAGGCGTTGTCCTGAAGGAGCTTGTTATTGAAGTGCCAATAAGATTTTGCCCGTTTCCCTGGTGAGTTCAGTAGCACCGCAGTAGCCAGATGATGATCCGTGAAACCGACGGGACTTATGTTACTGTGAAGGAGTCCAGGGCTAAAGGTTCTAGAAACATATATCCTGTCTAATCTAGCAGCACTGACAACACAGTCAGTGATCCTGACCCAGGTATACTGTCTCGCATGTGCATTTTTAGACCTCCACGTGTCCACTAAGTCAAACTGCACAGTGAAATTTTCCAAGATTCTAGAAGACTGCAGATGAGGTTCTGCATTAGTGCGATCTACAGTGAAGTCCAAGGTACAGTTGAAATCACCAGCAACAACAAGTTGTTCTTGGTGATAGCACTGCAATTCAGTAGTCAGTATATTGAAAAAGGCAACCCTTTCAGCGCCGTGGTTTGGCGCGTAAACATTAACCAGGCAAAACACGGAATCCCCTATTTGGGCCCTAACAAGAAGCAGCCTGCCCCTCACTATCTCCACCACCGATAAAACTTGTGCATTTGCTGATTCCCCAAACAAAACGGCCACTCCTGCGCTTAGATTGGTGCCATGACTGAGTGAAAAAGGGCCTTTCCACCACAAGCCCCAGTCGACTTCATCTGCCGAAGTGGTATGAGTTTCCTGCAAAAACAAAATGTTGAGACCTTTCCGTCTGAACAGGTCACTAATGAATCCCCTCTTATGATTACCCCTCCCACCATTGATGTTTAAAGACCCTAATTTTATGTTCTGCATTAGGCGATCGATGTGAGGAGCACCGTGCTGTTGCCATGGAAATCATTCAATCATTGCGCGCTTGGCCTTTTTTCCCCCCCTTTACGCAGGACTGTGAGGTGCTTCTTCAGGCGGAAGCGTTTTCTTTCATCCAGGAGGTCAACACCAACCTGCTTCTTCAGTGCATTAACAGACCGAATGAATGTGTCAGTGTCACTGAAGTAATCAGTGACGTTAACGGCCCTGTTATTATAGGTTCCATCCAGGAAAGCATTTATTTCGTCTAGTGAATACAAATCCGCATTGGCATTGCCAGTTGCCCCAATAGACTCATTTTTAGCAGACACAGCGTCAGATTCACACTCCATTCCCTCGTCAGCTGACTGTTAGATCCAGCTGGCACGTCAGCTGGTGCAGCTGATCTTTCATCAGCCACGTGTTCCGGGGCGGCGCCTATATCAGGCAACCGGCGTTGTTCCGCCTGCTGCTCTGAAGTGGCAGCAGGCTGCGGAAGCACAGCCGCTGATGTCACACAGCGCGATGCTGAGTCAACGTCATTGACTGCTTGGGCGCCATCACCAGTCACGTCCCCAGCTGCAGGCCGTGCTGCAGGCGCCACAGGCAGACTGTCCACAGACACAGCAGCAGGCTCCGGAGCAGGAGCGGCAGAAGGCCCCGCAACGTTGTCCGCAGCAGCGGCGGGTGTGGAGGCCTCGCTGGCAGGCTGTGCGGCCCTGCCGGGCCCCCGCAACGCCATCCGCAGCAGCGTCGCGAGCGGAAGCCGCACCGGCAGCCTCAGCCGCGGCTCCACCAGAGCCCCCCGCCGGGCGCCTGTGCGGGCAGGCGAAACGTTTATGGCCCACGTCGCCACATTCAAAACACTTCATCTGTCCCGAGTTCACATACACCATATAGTAGCCGTCCCCGTGTTTGACCCGGAAGGACACTTCCAGAGTTTGTGTGGGCGAGTCTAGAAACATGAACACCTGTCACCTGAGTGATTTCACATGTTTAAACTCGGCTTCCTTGATTCCCAAACTCATGTGTCTAAACGGGCCCGCAAACTTCCCGAATCTGCGGAGCTCCGCCGCCAACTGCTTGTCAGTAATGAAAGGTGGAACACCCGAGACGGTGATAAGCGTTGATGGAACTGATAAGGGGGACACCTGTACAGACATGTCCCTGATTACAATACCGCTCGCAACCAGAGCGTGGACATTCTCCTCAGTAGCCAGAAACACAACTACAGCTCTATTCATCCTGGACGCATAGCAGATCGCATCAGGGCCCACCTGGGCACCCACAGCCATAAGGACCCCCTTCACAGTAACAGTGGCGTCCGGGGGAACGATCCGCACCCCCTGGCGGATAGATGGAGGTGGCATTTCCAAGGTCGCCATCCTCCTCCCCAAAAATCAAGAGTTTATTATGCGGGCAGTGATGGAAAAATGAAAAAAAGTCCAAAAGACCACAGAGTTCCCTATTTCCGTCCTCCTCAACTGAGAGGGAGAGAGAGAGAGAGAGAGAGAGATCAGACTAACTGGGGTTTCTGCTGAAGTCAGCAGTATCTGTCATTGTAAAAATGAAAATCTCACTAAGATAAAATATCTTAAATCAAGGCTTTATGCTTGTTTTTCTCTCACAAGATAATTTTGACAAGACAAGAATTTCTTTTTGTTGTGCAGTTTTCTGAAAGATTTTACTTGTTTTAAGGTCATTTTTACTTGTTTGAAGAAATTTAATCTTACTTTGTTGGCAGAGATTTGTTCTAATTTTAACTAAAATTATCTATTGTCAGAATTTTCTGCTTATTTTAAGTAAAATTATCTGCCAACAGAGGAAGAAATTTTGACTTAAACTGCTTCAAACCAGTTTACAACTATCTTAAATAAGGAAAATGTTCTCCCACATAAACTGCACAGCAAGAATAAATATCTTGTCAGACAAAAACCAGCAGAAACATTTATCTTTTGTTCTTATTAAAGACAAAATAGAATAGAAAGAAGATGTCTTTACTTTAACATGTTTCGACTGTACATTGCAGCCTTCGTCAGAAGAGTCAGCTCATTGCTGCCAGGTGACATTTATCAGCTGATTTTCGTAGGCGGGGCCAGCTCAGCAGATCTGTCAGATCCACCGAGCTGGCCCCGCCTCCCGCCATCAGATGGTCTCTGGAGAATGTGATCCCAGGTGTGGGAAAGCATAAAGGCCCCCTCATCTCAGTTCATGGTGTCTTTTCCCCGCTTCCTGATCTCTATGGCCTCCTTCCTCGGCAGAAGGCGGGGCCGGCTCGATGGATCTGACAGATCTGCTGAGCTGGCCCCGCCTACGAAAATCAGCTGATAAATGTCACCTGGCAGCAATGAGCTGACTCTTCTGACGAAGGCTGCAGTGTACAGTCGAAACATGTTAAGAAGGTAAAGACATCTCCTTTCTATTCTATTTTTGTCTTTAATAAGAACAAAAGATAAATAATTAAAAGAAGACAAAATGAACCTACTTGAGCCAGCAGAAACAGCCTGAATTTATTTCATTTTACTGATACTGACTTTTTGCAGTGTAGTTGTGTTTTCTAGCTACAGAAACAAAAATGAGGCCGTAGTGGCTCAGGAGGTAGAGCAGGTGGCCCAATAACTGGAAGGTTGGTGGTTTGAATCCCGCTCCCCCCACCTTGCTCTTGTGTCCTTGGCCAAGACACGTGACCCACCTTGCCTCCATTGTCTTCATGGTTCATGACACTGATGTATGAATGTGAATAAATGTTCAGTTGGCGTGGATTGGCAGCCATATTGTTGTCAGTCTGCCCCAGGGCAGCTGTGGCTACAGAAGTAGCTTACCTCTATCATTGTCTGTGGACTGAAGGAAGAATGGACTCATTATAAAGTGTTGGGTGTCATGAAAAGTTCCACAGAAATGCAATCCATCATTAAAAACATAGTTATTACATATTTTAAACTGAGATTCTGTTGGGGGGGGGGGCTACAAAACCTCTCAGCACAAGGGCCTAATGGCAAGTTAAGGTGGCCCTGGCCACAAGACCAGATAGGGACGTGCTTCTGTCCAAACGGAACCAGTGCAGACATGCAGCCAGCAGGGGGCGTCCTTCTCTTCCATCTGTGTAGACCCAGACCAGTGTGGTCCAAGTCAAACCTTCTCTGTGTCTGTCTGACCAAAAAGGTGAAGCTTTAAACATCTGAACTCTAACAAAGGTTTGCTGAACTTACTGATCCGCTTCAAGCAGAACAATTCAGTTCTAACAGTTGTGGCTCAGTGCTGCAGCCTGACAGCTGCAGGAGGAAAGTTCAAGTTCACATTCATCCACTAATATTTCAGCAGGTCAGTTAAAGTAGAAACTGATTCTTACTTTGAGTCTGAAGGTCTGGGTCCATCACTGAAGACTGGAGGTTCTCCTCTGGACCGATCACTCCTCAGAGACAGACATGTGGATCCTCCAGACTCTGCTCTGTCCTCCTCTTCCTCCATCTTGATGATGTCAGTCAGTCTGAGAAATAAATCACAAATCCTCAGTCAGTGTTGTTGTTCTGGACTGTGTTCCATGTGGTTCTGAGGTTCTCATGGTTGTTCCATGGACACTAGAACATTAGAAACACCTGTCAGTAGAAAACAAACTAAAACCTCCTTAATAACCTGAACATCCCTGCTGTGTTAAGGTGGAATCCTTCTTCCTTCTGCCTGATCTGATCAGAGAAGTTCTCCAGAACAAACAGTTGCTGCTCCCAGCAGCTGTCTGGTGAAGTCAAAGCCTCCTGCAGAGAATCAAAGTGTTGAGTTGTGACTCTTCTTCTTCCCTCTACAGTCCTCAGGGACAAAACTGACTCAATGTCAATGGAAAATGAACGAGCTCAAAATAAAGACTATATTAATATCTTTAAAGTGTATAAGTGAATAAAGTTCATTTATGGCTCCTTTTAAAGCAAAAAAAAAAAAACCAAAATGCTTCTAATAAAAAATAAAAATGAAAAAGTGTGAATGAGAGGGAGTCGGGTGTAACGGTGAAGATGTAAGGAGTAGAGGTAGTGAAGGCAGATGAGTTTGAATACCTGGGGCTAACCATCCAAAGCAATGGAAAATGCACAAGAGAGGTGAAGAAGAGAGCGCAGGCAGGGTGGAGTGAGTGGAGATGAGTGACAGGGGTGATTTGTGACAGAAAGGTAGCAGCAAGAGTGAAAGGGAAGATTTACAAAATGGTAGTGAGACCTGCTATGATGTATAGCTGGAAACAGTGGCGCTGACAAAAACACAGGAGACAGAGCTGGAGGTGTCAGAGATGAAGATGCTGAGATTCTCACTGGGAGTGACTAGGAGGGACAGGAGGGCCTTTATTACTCCCACAATGGGGAAATTACTACCCTAAATATGTTTAAAATATGTTGAAATCATACAAAAGTGCAGAGAATGAAAGTAGAGTGATGGGACCAACTACCCACCAGGCCTGGATGGATTACATGGAATAGCTGCAGGAGAAGCACCAGCGGGGACTCTGGGTCCAGGTGAGTGACTGCGTGCATCGACTCTCTGGCTACAGCCTGAGCCACCGGTCCTGTTCCTTCCCTCTCCACTGTGTTCATGCTACCCTGATGAATGTGAGGCCGCATATGACGCATTTGGGCAGGATACAGCTTAGCTGCTGAACACACCTGGAGAAGCACCAGCAAGCAGCTGGGCAGCCCGTCTACCGTTGGTCTACTGTGTGGGTTCACATCCTGGTGTGTTGTGGACTGTGCTGGTCCCTTGTAACGCTCGTGTCCTCCTGAAGCTCTCGCTGCCTGGTCACATATGCCGAATAATCGTTCAGACCCTCCACAATCACGGCAACATTATATTACACATTTTTAAAGCTTTAGTTTTTCACCATTATCTTTTTCTGGTCAAATTCAAGCACAAATCTCTCTAACCGAGTTTGAACCAATCAGGACCGAGTCAATCCTGAACCCCACCCAGCAGCTTCCGGGGTGCTCTGAAGAACCTTCCATGGACTAGGTCCTGAAAACTTCACCTTTCAAGGAGGTTCCTGTAGTGGAGACGCAGACCACAGGGGAGGTTCCTGCAGAATTGGTTCTTTTTTTTTTTTTTTTTTTTTTTTTTGTTACTTATTTGTACCCGTAGGTAGACTTGGTTTGCAGTCTGGTGACAAGCCACCGGCTGCTGGTCGCTGCGTGCGCGAGCGCCCTAAACCTACATGTTTTTGGTGTGCGGGAGGAAACCGGAGAAATCCCGGAGTAAACCCACACAACACAGGGAGAACATGCAAACTCCACACAGCTCACTGTTGGTCGGAGGCTGGGATCGAACCCACGATCTCATGATCCCCGCAATCCCCCGGCCGAGGGTAAACTGTGCTGCCACAGTGCTAAACCACTGCGCCACCGTGCCTCCGTCTTGGTTGCTGTAGTGGAAACGGGGCTAAATAATGGACTCCAGGACCCAGGGCTGAACTTGGCCTCCTAATTCTACAGGCATTTCATGATGAGGAATTTTTGAAGTGACACTCAGCTCTGAAAGAATTCCTGCTGCAGGTCAGGAGCAGCGTAGAAATTGTCCTGGAGTCAAAGTAGCGTTACCTTATGATCGGCTATTAATTCCTCAGGGACGAGTCGCCACTAAAAATCCTGCAGGAAATGCAAGAAAGGATCGACTGTCACATGAATCTGGGTCTTTGGAGTTTAAATTGACGACTTTTTCATGATCAAATCAAAATTATTTCACACACATTTGACATCTTCTGTCCTCATGTGTGTCTTTTCTTGTAAAGTCTTGACATTTTTCTTCTACGTTTCAGGCATTATTCTCAAAAATGCTAAAGGAGTTTTGTTAATAAATGAAGCATTTTTCTTGTAAATGTAGAACTCCATGACTTCTTCACTTAAAATCTCCAACCAGCAGCTCAAAAATGTGCAACTTTTTGCTCATTTGTTTGCAGCTTTCTGCTTGTAAAGAGTTTTGTAGAGTTGTAGAGAGTTTCTACCTCCACCAAGGAGGTCATGTTTTCACCGCCGTTGGTTGGTTGGTTGGTTTGTCTGTTAACAACATAACTCAAAAGTTATGAACAGATTTTGATGAACTTTTCACCAGAGATGGTTGTTGGGCTAGAGAGGATCCCATGACATTTTGGTGATGATCTGAGAGTGCATACCTCAGCCAAGGCTCTGATCTTCTCACAGAGTGTCAGCAACAATCCTCCAAAACTACTGGACAGACTTGGATGCAGTTTTCACCAGAAGTGGCTCCAGGCCGACACACAAACCCATTACAGTTTGGAGGGGATCCATGAGGGAAAGAAGGAGCCTTGGCAGAGGTATGCACTCTCTGAGTGCTTCTCTAGTCTTTTATATTTCTTAGTGTTAGAAAAATAAAATATGAACTACTGACATGTACCTTTCTGACTTGGGGAATAGGAGGTAGAGGGTGAGAGACTGAAATGTGGGAGAAGAAAGGAGAGGTGGCAGCGATGGGTTCCAGAGCACCAGGGGGGGAAAAACCAAATGAAGACGCGCCTTCACTGCTGGGGAGGCCAGGCGTGAATGTGTTGTGTTGAGTTTGCTCTGCTGTCAGCTGTGTTAATGTGTGAACTCCGGAGGCCAAGGAAGGGAATGAAGCTGCATCAAGAGATTCACTTTGGCCCCCAGAGTTCAGTCTGTTCTGCTATCAGAGGAATAAAGTTGTGTGTCTGCAGCTGCTCGTGTCTCGTCTAATCAGTCCTCTACAGCTTTACCTTTTGGGCCTTTGATTTTCACATCATGGGCAATCTGACGTGTTATAAGTCTCAGATGCACAGGAACAATACAATAATAAGATAAGATAAGATAAGATAAGATAAGCCTTTATTAGTCCCACAACGGGGAAATTCCAGGATTGCAACAGCACAGGGATAGCAACACTCAGAGCAACAATCAGAAGGCAAGAAAAAAACAAGCAAGCAAGAGCAGCTAATATACATATGTACATATTACTATAAAATATATATATACACACACACACACAGACACACAGTGCAGAGCATTGTAGCTGGATGGAATAAATATATGAATATATGAACACACAGTGCAGAGCATTGTAGCTAGATGGAATAAATATGTAAATATATAAACACCCACAGTACGGAGCAATGTAGCTAGATGGAATAATATGTAGATATATAAAAACACAGTGCGGAGCATTGTAGCTAGATGGAATAAATATATAGATATATAAATATAAACACACCCAGTGCTGAGCATTGTAGCTAGATGGAATAAATATGTAAATATATAAACACACACAGTGCAGAGCATTGTTGCTAGATGGGATGAAACAGCATAACCGTCTACTTAGTTATCCTACATGGTATGATTATGTGCCCATACATATTCTCACCCTCCATAGCGACCGGTATGTTCCTAGTTGTATGCCGGAGGGGACCATTGTGTAAGTCTATTGCATCTTTTGCATTCAAAAAACTATTAGTTTGTTACGTCTTTTTGCTATCTCTGCGAGCAGCCCTGCTTAGGTTGTACAGTCTGACAGCCGTTGGTAGGAAGGACCTGCGAAACCTCTCGGTTGTGCACCTGGGATGATGTAGTCTGCTGCTAAATGAGCTCCTCAGTGCATCCAGTATGTCCTGCATAGGGTGGAACTCGGACTCCAGCAGAGATGACAGTTTAGCCACCGTCCTTCTCTCTCCTATCTCCTCCATCGGATCAAGGTGCTGCCCCAGGACAGAGCTAGCTTTCTTAATCAGTAAAATAATAATGTAAATAATAATAACAATAATAAACAATAATAATAACAAACAATAATAATAATAACAATAATGTAAAAACACAGCAATATTATGAGGGAAAAGTTGCATAAAATTAATAACAAATGAATTTTTTACAATTGATTTTTTCAGTATGGAATTTAAAATTTAAGAAAGAGACGATCTTTTTGATGTAATTATTATATACAGTATAAACTATAGAATTTACAGAAAATGTGTATGTGATATACTGTATATCACTATCAGGATACAAGATCAGTTACATCGTGATATGAAATTTTGGTCACATCACACAGACTGTTTACATGACAAAAGGTCAATGACAAAAACGTGGAAAATTCCACTGAAAAATAAATATCTGTTGAAAATAAATCATCCATCCATCCATCCATCCATCCATCTTCTAACACTTTTCTGGAGGTCCGGGTCGCGGAGGCAGCAGTTCAAGCAGAGAAGCCCAGACTTCCCTCTCCCCAGCCACCTGCTCAAGCTCTTCAGAGAGGATACCAAGGTGTTCCCAGACCAGCTGGGAGACATAGTCTCTCCACCGAGTCCTGGGTCTGCCCCGGGGTCTCCTCCCAGTGGGACATGCCCAAAACACCTCAAGTGGGAGGCGTCCAGTAGGCATCCTAATCAGATGCCCAAACCACCTCAACTGACTCCTTTCAATGTGGAGGAGCAGCGGTTCTACTCTGAGCCTCTCCCGGATGACTGAGCTCCTCACCCTATCTCTGAGGGTGAGTCCAGCAATTCTACGGAGAAAGCTCATTTCAGCCGCTTGTATCCGCGATCTCGTTCTTTCGGTCATTACCCAAAGCTCGTGACCATAGGTGAGAGTAGGAACGTAGATTGACTGGTAAATCGACAGCTTTGACTCAGAGCTCAGCTCCCTTTTCACCACAACAGACCGGTACAACGTCCGCATCACAGCAGATGCTGCTCTGATCCGTCTGTCAATCTCTCGCTCCATTTTCCCCTCACTCGTGAACAAGACCCCAAGATACTTAAACTCCTCCACTTGGGGCAGGAGCCTGTCCCCAACCCGGAGAGGACAATCCACCTTTTTCCGGCTGAGGACTGTGGACTCGGACTTGGAGGTGCTGATTCTCATCCCAGCCGCTTCACACTCAGCGGCAAACCGTCCCAGCAAGAGCTGTAGGTCATTGCTGGATGAAGCCAACAGGACAACATCATCTGCAAACAACAGAGATGAGATCCTGTGGTCACCAAGCATGACACCCTCCATTCCCTGGCTGCTCCTAGAAATCCTGTCCATAAAAATTATGAACAGGATCGGTGACAAAGGGCAGCCCTGGCGGAGTCCAACTCTCACTGGGAATGAGACCGACCGAGTGTTGGCAATACGAACCAAACTCTCACAACGGTCGTACAGAGACCGAATAGCTCGTAACAACAAGCCCGATACCCCATACTCCCGAAGCACCCCCCACAAAAAACACGAGGGATGCGGTCGAATGCCTTCTCTAAGTCCACAAAACACATGTAAACTGGTTGGGCAAACTCCCACGAACCCTCGAGGACTCTCGAGAGGGTAAAGATCTGGTCCGATGTGCCACGGCCAGGACGAAAACCACATTGCTCCTCCTGAATCCGAGGTTCGACCAACAGCCGGACTCTCCTCTCCAGTACCTTGGCATAGACCTTCCCAGGGAGGCTTTTCCCTTTTTCCCCTGAGAAAATAAATCAATCGTTGCAAAAACCTGAAAATGTCTTTTCTTTCAATAAACCAAATGTCAAATCCTGCGCTGGTGACAAAGAATTAACTGGTCATCAAATATAGTAACTGGACATTAAAAGACATTTGATGGGTAACTGGTGTTTCTGTGGGGGGAAACCTGAGCTCTGTGAAACCTTTCTAAAATGTTTTAATGAAGAGCAGCGTAGGCCTGTCAGTCAGAGCTGAGAAAGCCGTCTGACCACACGTCTGATCACTGGAGAGACTGGTCACCGCGTCTGAGTCCAGCATCACTCTGACTGGGAGGAAACTGGTGCCTCTAGTTTATCCAGCAGCAGGAAGACGGACAGGAAACGGCAGGAGACGCCCTGCAGCATGGCGGACAAAACGCTGAACTGCACGTGCACGAGCCGCCCTGCTGGCTGGATCCAGAACTACAACTACAGTGGCTGGATGGGACAAAGCAGGATCACTGAGCAGATGATGGACACACCTGGTTTTAGATCTTCCAGCACATGTGATGAAAGCAGCTTCAGTCTGCTGCTTGCAGTCAGATAAAGAGCTGCTGCTTCCTCATCAGGCCGACTCACATGAAGACACTTCTGACCACATTCTGCTGAAACTGTGGTCTGATCAACAGCTGATCTCAGTTCTGCTTCTCCTCCTCAAGTGTCGCGGTGTCAGCAAACACACATTTCATCTGTTCCTCTTTATTATCTTCAACATTTCATCCATCAAACCCATGTAAAAATTATTTCATCTGCAGCTCCTTTCACCAGTTTAACAGAAAAATTTACATTTCTCCTTTTCTGTGCTGAATTTAGAAGGAAACCAGCCCAGACTGACTTGATCTTTGACATCAGAATTCAGCCCCAAACACCTCTGATCTCTGTCTGATTTAACTCTGAACAGCTCCGAGCACAGGGGTCTGCAACATGTGGCTCCAAAGCCACAGGTGGCTCTTTGGCCCCGATTCTGTGGCTCCTGCGGTTCTGAAAACTCACACATTTAACACAAACAGAATCAAGTCACTGATGTACAAGAAAAAGCTGCAGATTAGAGAAGAAAACCTCTGAAATATGACAGAAAACTGACAAACATTTATCAGAACAAAACTGTGAATTTACAAGAAAAAAAATTCCAAAATATGAAACAGAAAAAACTGAAATTTACATGAAGAGCTTCTAAATCTAAAAAAATGAGAAAAGGCGAGACTTTTACAAGAAAAAAATTAACCAGATTAATAACAATAACTGGAATAAAAAAATCACAAATTTATGTGGAAAAATGCTGCAAATTTACAGATAAGAAGCTGCAAATTATAGAGGAAAAGGTCAGAAATTTGAGAGAAAATGATGCACATTTCCAAGAAAAAAAACTGCAGATTAATGAGGAAAAACTTGGCAAACTTCTGTGAAATAACTTGTTTATTTTTGAGAAAACACAAATTAACCAGAAAAAAGCCTCAAATTTAGAAGAAAAAGCTGCAAATTTAAGAGGAAAAAGTTGCAAATTTACATCAAAAAAAACTGTTGGTTTTCAGCAAATGAGTTGCAAGTTTATTTCATATTTGGGAGGAAAAAATCAGAAGTTCAGAGGAGAAAAGCCTCAAATTTATGAGTTAAGTTGCAAATTTAAGTGAAAACTCTCAAATTGGTCTTTAAAAAGTTGTAAATGAATGTGACGTGTAACTTGACAGAGGAATGAGTGTAAAAGCGGTTTGTGAGAGAGCAACGCTGCAGTTTTATTGGCTCTTTCTGCTCTGTTGAGGATCACATCAGTTCTGGGTCTCCATGCAGGTTTTTGGGACCAAATGAGCTTCAAATGGCTCTTTTCATGGGAGAGGCTGCTGACGGCTGATCTGAACCTCCCAGACCTGCAGCGGCTGCAGAAAAGTGTGGATGTGCTGCTGCTGCCGCACTGACGGCAGCTGGGTCACATGATCAGATGGAAGCAGACGCTGCAGAGCCGCCAGAATGCCACCGTTAATCCACAGCAATGACGTGGAATAATCCCAGGCTGTTCAGCATCAGTCCAGAGTCTCAACCAACACACCAACCACACCCTGACAGGAGGAAAGTGGAAGTCAGAATCCTCCCTTCTAGCACCAACCAGACTATTGTGTGAGGCGACGAGCAATTAACGACAATTAAGTCGGCCGATTCCACAGTCCGCAGCCCGACCATTCCTCAGCCGACACGTTGGCAACCCAGAAACCCAGGCTAGAACATAGGTTGCACCCCATGATGTTGACGCCTGCAGCGGTGACATGAATGTGGGCTCGGGGCGCCACGGCCGACCCGTAACGGGCTCGTACCTCCATAAAGCCCATCACAGCCAGCCTGTCCAGTCCACAGCTGTAATAGTCTCTCTCTGGTGGATGGAGGACACGGTGAGGAAACAAGACTGCTCACGGTTGTCATGTTCAACACTGAGATGACCGCTCCTGTGTTGATCAACAGCGGAACCACGACACCGTCGAGCGTGACATCACAACCGATCCTCCCCGTAGTCCCTGGGGAGACTGTATGCATGATGGTGGGAGACTTCTTCGCAGCACCTGGGAATCTCTTACGGCTCCTGCGTACGAAGTTGTCGCACATCCTGGTGAAGTGGTTGCACAGACCGCACTTGCCACACCGCTGTCCTGCTGCTGGACACACTCTGGCTTTATAGCGATGATCAGGGGACCCAGACCTGTAACAATGGGGAGTGCCAGGGTCGGACTGTATCTTCACTATTGTGGTGTACAAATCACCTCTGGCGTCACTGTCGTTTGGGTCCAAAAGCGGTGCCTTGACGCAAGTATCATCTTCACTCTGAAAAGCCTTGTCAGGCAGGCTCCTCGCAATGATCTCCGCTGCCTCGTAACAACAGGCGAGCTCAACAGCCGTGGATAACATGAACTTCCCCGGGAAGCTCAACAACATGGACCGGAACGCTTCACCGTAAACGTGTTCCGCTAGCTGGTCCCGAATCATTTCTTCCTTTGGGCGTCCAAACTCACATCCCCTCGCCAGCCGGCGGAGTCCGGCCACGAACGTTGATATCGACTTCCCCAAACGCTGGCGGCGTTGTCGAAAATGGATGTGTCAGACTGTGACATTCTCACACGCACAAAAATGGCGCACCACTAGCTGCACCACGCCGTTGTAACTGTCGGCCCCATCCAGACTGTTCAATACTCTTCGCCCCTCAGTGGCCAACATCTGGATTAACACCAACCTTGCACGAAGCCTCTCACACTCGCCGAGGTCCAAGACCACGAGGTCGTTGATAAAAGAACCAATGAGGCCATGGCACGGGCGGCGGGCCTGGGGCCTCGAGAAATGGCTGAAGTTCAGCATGGATGAAATCCATTCCCACTTTTACCTCGTCACCAAATGTTACGTCCATGACTGGTGGAAATGAGCAGACCGTTGTTGGCAGGTTTAACGGAGCTTTATTACAAATAAATAAGTTATATATATAAAGAGGCTTACGGCACACGCCCGCTGACCAGATGGCTCCCCGACCAAAGAGGTGGAGCCTCTTCCACCCACAGTCTTATACCAGGGGTGGTGTCACCACTGGAAACCGGCAGTAGCCACCCCGGCCGCCATCTTACTAGTACAGCCGGTTTACATACACAACATAATCGATAACTTGGATCCCTAAAAATCCACTTTTTGATGACATTCTAATTTATTGAGATGCACCTGTAACATCACAGAAGTCCTATACAATAGGACTAAAACTAGCAATTATTTTGGCAGCTGACTAACGACTATTTTTTCCATTAGTCGACTCATGGCGATTATTTCTGTCATGTCTGCCAGCTCAGCTTCCTGCTGGCCCAGCTGCTGTTCGGGGCTCCAGGTCATGTTCTGCCTCACCTGTTTAAGCTGCTCACCTGTGGAAATCACCTGGTTGTCAGTCGCTGCCTTCATATAATGCAGCCTATTATAGAAAAGTTCCCAGAGCGAAATAAAATGATGAGCCATCAAGCATGAGTTGGAAACTTGAACTTGACAGTTAATCAAAAATGTTTGGAGCAACACAATTAAATAATTGATGTTAAAGAGTAAAAAGTGAAACAGCAGCTCTGCTGCTGCATAAAGGCTGTTGGAACTGCGCGTTAAAACACACCAGAGTCATAGTGAATCCATTAAAGTCAAGAAAGAAAATAACAAGCTAGTCCATCCTGCTGGGTCCAAAAGTTTAGAAGCTTAATTAGGTTTCTGATGAAAATTAAAAGAAATTGTTCCAGTGCAAAATAAAAAAAAAAAACACTTTAAATATCAGTGCAGGAATGTGAGCCTTCACTACACATACAATGAAATATTAAAGCTGCTCTAAATTTGTGGTAATTATGGTGATCTTTTTTAATTAAATTACAAACCGGGGTTGCACGGTGGCGCAGTGGTTTAGCACTGTGGCAGCACAGTTTTACCCTCGGCCGGGGGATCGCGGGGATCATGAGATCGTGGGTTCGATCCCTGCCCCCGACCAACAGTGAGCTGTGTGGAGTTTGCATGTTCTCCCCGTGTTGTGTGGGTTTACTCCGGGATTTCTCCGGTTTCCTCCCGCACACCAAAAACATGTAGGTTTAGGGCGCTCGCGCACGCAGCGACCAGCAGCCGGTGGCTTGTCACCAGACTGCAAACCAAATCTACCTACGGGTACAAATAAGTAACAAAAAAAAAAAAAAATCATCCATCCATCCATCTTCTTCCGCTTAATCCTTTTTGGGTCACGGGGGTCATTCTAATTTACCAAGATGCACTAATACTCAGAATGAAGGCTGGTATTACAGTGACAGTAACAGAGGAGACAGAAAAGAAGAAGCTGCTCATGTAATTCACCCATTTACTTCCACTAACAGAGCAGCAGAACGGAAGCAGCTCAGCTGTCAGCGGTCAGCCCTCATATGACCCCTCTGTGGAATTGTAGATATGTACTACTGTATATAAACACAAATCAATATTCCTACAAAACTGGCAAAATAAGGGCATTTGGTCTGTACTACACTTATTAGACGGCACAGGGAACATTTTAACTTTTGAAAATTTCTATGCTAAATCTAACATAAATGATAAAGGAGAATATAACCAAGTAATTGAGGCAATACCTCAGACAATTATACTAATGGCCTCAACTCTAAATAGATTTGGCTCTTGCCCAAATCTCCCTTTGCTTTTGGTAAATGGTTTCCACCTAGGTGACTCAAAATTAAACAATTTAGCGATTAGAAAAATATTTAATAAAGAAATCTTCCCAGTAACAGTATCTAGAGCTGCTATTATTAATTTTTTCCTCCAAAAAAGCAGCTCAAATTCTAAGATCTAAATTCTTTAAAGCGTACCTCTGGTGGTCGTGAAGACGCATTTAACTTGAAAACATTATGAAAAAGTATTTCTTATTTTGGTAAATAATTCTTGCCAGCCATATACCACCAGACATATATTCAAATAGGACCTTGGCCATGGGCAGCCAATGAAAACTGTGGGCGCAGCCATGACACATGCGGATGTGACGTCACTTCGTGGATACGAAAAGACAATAATAAGCGTTTCCCCGCGATTACGGTGCTGTTGTCCGTTGTTTTTGTTCTATTATGGCTGAATTTTCTGACTATGCGGAAGAATTCGGGCGACATGGCTACATGTTTGAGCCAGAAAGGTCTTCTGAGGGTTAAAGTGACAAAGTGGTCCTCACACACAACGCAATTTCGTCTGAAATTATTCGTCTGTGCCCTGTTTCCGCTCCGATCTTCTGACAAGGTGAGCTGGGTTTGGGTACACAAAAAAAGTGTTTCTTTGTTTTTTTTGCTTATTATTCAGACATCCAAAGGCTTTACATTCCGCCATGTTGCGATATCCATATCACATTGTATGTTTTTGTTTTTACAAGAGCACCGAGTGTCTGCTGCTCTGTATATAGTTGTAGAATCATCTTCCGTGTTGCGGCAGTTACGAGATCAGATGAGACAAGCCGCTGAATTTAAGCATTTATTTATTTATTTTCTACTCGTTTCAGTTCTGCATTTAATATGAACCCTGAGTTTGAAATAAACGTTTGAATTTGAATATCCCCAAAGCCGCTGCACATCCGGGTACTCGAGGCTCAGCCAATACTGATCCAGATCGCAGTAGCCACGAAATTACGTCACAGGAAGCGTCCGGGAAGTCCATGTAGCCGCTAGTATGGCTGTACCCATGTTTTGCTGACATAGCTGAACCAGCACATCAGCAATGGATTTATATCAAATTGCTTTGAACGTGAATTTCAACTTAAACTTGAACTAGAACGTGAGACAGGGGCTCAATATAATATCTTTTTTTTTTCACGACCACCATAGATATGCTTTAAATTTCCTATTTCACCAAAAGCAAAAGAGATCCACTATAAAGTTTTAAATGGAATTTATCCTTCTGCTGAGTTTCTAAGTAAACGTTTTGGCTTTGAGAACAATAACTGTTCCTTTTGTAATGAACATATAGAAAGTCCAGATCACATTTTCTTTTCCTGTATGTACACTAATGCGTTTTGGGATGATTTTCATCACTGGTTATCTAAACATGTACCAACCCGTTTTTAACTGTCAGAATATTTTGTATGGCTTTATTATTAAGAACTCATTGCATGATATGTCTATTAACACCCTCGTAATCTTGGGAAAATTTTATGTACACAGAAGTAGATTTTTAAAATGCAAGCCAAATTTTAATGTATTTCATAAAGAACTCTGCCTTTTCTTCTCATCACTGAAACACATGAAGAAGCGGAATGCTGGGAAACTCCACTGTTGGGTCCATGATGGGAAACTCATGGACAAGCCCTAGT
This sequence comes from Pholidichthys leucotaenia, assembly GCA_020510985.1. Lineage (NCBI taxonomy): Eukaryota > Metazoa > Chordata > Actinopteri > Cichliformes > Pholidichthyidae > Pholidichthys > Pholidichthys leucotaenia. Next base: position 1,272,090 of record JAJAQF010000043.1, on the reverse strand, counting down.
GCTCTGGACACTCTGGACTGAAAAGAACCCCCCCCCCACACACACACACACACACACGGTTTCTCTTTTTGTCTACTTTTATTTACTTTATCTTATTATTATTTACTACTCTTACTATTTTATTTTATCCTTCATACCTCTTGTACGACTGTTGACTGAACTACACAATTAAGAGAAAAGAAAAAAACTGCCATGTTTATCACCATCTATGTTATAATTCTGTACCTTTACCTTGCCCTCAATAAAGTTTTTGGGGAAAAAAAAAAGCTGTCAGCGGCCATCATGAGATGATGTCACCACGTCTGGGTGGGAGCCCAGCTGGCCCAATATGGCAGCATTCAAGCCTCGGCTGAACAATGGGCGCAGTTGGGCATCCGGGCATTTGGCCTACTTCCGGTTAGCAACCCACATGGCAACGCCGTACTCGGTGAAAACAATTCAGTGGTGACCTAGTCCCAGGCAGCTGCCGTGACCCAGTCAAGCTTGTCCAGCCCGTCGTAGTGCATTATATTCAGCTCATCACGTCCTATATCAGGTAATTGAGTGATATTGTGTTAGTTTAATTAGTTGCCACTTGATGGGTCACGTTTTGAAAATGCTAGCCGCCAACACAAGCCTCTCTGTATTGTAAACAGAGACGGACATTTCGTCTATGGAAATGCATGACTGATTCCCTTTTCACCCAACAATACAGACCTCTCTATGTGCAGTCAGCCTGACTAATTTAACTGTAGACTGTAGTAAATAGTGCAACAAAGGGGCTGGCCATTAATGAAAGGGGTGACAAATACGGTTTCGCCGTATTTTAATACGGGGAAAATGCAATTTTAGCAAATACGGGCGTATTGCCATTTCTGTACGCCAAAAAGAAAAATATACGGGAAAAGAGGAACACCTCGTGTGACTCCCACAGCGAGCTGGCAGAGCGCTCAGCGTGAGCAGTTACTGATCGTTATAGAAGCGCCTCGCACCTTCTGCGGCTCCAGAACAGAGAGGAAACCCGGCGCCAGTAATGCTGCGCCTGATATGTGTGACTAATGCAAATGTATATGCTTTCCTGCTGTCTACTGTGGTGCTAATGTGCCATGCATGCATTAGCCGGGTATATATGTTGACTGTCTGCATGAAGCACCCTTTTAAACTTCACTCGTGTCCGCCTGCACTTATTTCGATCCAACACAAGCGCACCTGAGCAGTGTTTAGCATCAGTGAACATTTTCTTGTTTAATTATTTCTTTTAAGAATTACTCCTGTGCTGCCCTGATATTTAATGGATTGGTCATGTTACCCATAGGGGCCTTTCCTTAAAAACATTCAAAACATGTAAGAGGATTAATATGGGTTGAAGCAAATATGCTTACCAGGGGTGTTGATCAAGTAGCTGTACACGTCCGGCCACTGCACAGCTGGCCACCTGGTCGGGTCATTAACCCATTTTCCAGCTGGTAGCTTGTATGGGCGATCTGTCAGTCCACTTGCTGTCAGCTTCTCCAGGTAACGTAGCCTGGCTGACTCATCAAGCTTTTCTACGTAGTCACATGCCATGAGAAAAAGTCAAAACACTGCACTCGACAATGCTTGGTAACGGGTTTGTTTTCACCTAGTTAAGATGGCGGCGATGTGTTACTAACCGGAAGTGACGTAGCCCCGACTGTGCCCATACTTCAGATGGGAAGTTCCATAGGCAACGTTACTGTGGAAAATTTTAAAAAGAAATAAATACTATAAAATTAACATATTCTGGTATGTTTACTGCCCCCCCCCCCCCCGAAAAATAAGTTGCCATGTGCCAAGGTCTTTAAGCCAGAGGAAACACTGGTTATATTTACCAGTCCAGCAAAAACGATTTGATTTAATAGATTTAGTCGAAATTCCATGCAGCTATTCGCCCCTTTCACATTCCCCACAATGCAATGCGCAACTGGCAACATCCGGTAGTTTGTTTACACTGGCTCACATGCATACACAATGGAGACAGAGTTCAAGATACGTTGAAATAAAGCCACAAATCAGGGTTCCAGATGCGTAGTACCTTTCTGTAGTAATCGCCAGGGTACAGACAAGGAACAGGGCATAAGAAGATCATACTATAGGTTTCCCAGCGGTGAAAAAAACGCAGATCTTCGGCGAATTTGGGAGAGCAAAATCAGGCGTGAAGGATGGACTTTAAGTGCCAGTGACAGAATTTGTTCAGACCATTTTCAAGGAGGTAAGAGCACTGTTTGAATAATATATTTATCTATATTGTATTACCTGTTATTATTCCATAAAATATTAGCATTTAGTCTAACTTTAGGTTCCAAACTAATCACTGATCAAATCCAATACAAAGTTAACATGGTATCAATTTTCTTTATTAGTTAATATAGTCTTGTCAGACTTCTGCATTATAAATTATATAGTTGTATGTGTGTGTATTTTGTTTGTTTATTTACACATATATATATGTATTTGAACTTTATACATATATAATAAAGCTGTCAGTAACTACTGACACTGCCTCCTTTTTTTATTTAAATTCTGGCATAATTAGTATCTGTTAAACTAATTTCTATTTTTATCCAACAGGTGTACACACACACAAGAAAGGTTCGCTGGGATATATTCCTACGAAGTTTAAATGGACCGGACAAACGAAGAAGCGACAGACGATGACATCAACTTCTGCCTCCCCTGTCATTCCATTGCCATTCTGCAAAGATTCGTGGACTCCAAAGGAAGAATCCCCAAAGAAAGTCAACATATCACATTATCTAGTGACCACTTCCTGAATGCTTTGCCACTTAATTCTTCAGTTATGGCTGAAAAGGGTTTCAATGTGTCAAGGGAACTTAGAGACAGGGGGGTGAAACTGATTCTCCCCAACTACAAAGGTAGTGACCGGTTGCAGATGTCGGCGGAAGAAGCTGCAAACTGCGAGGCAATCTCGAGCACACGTATTCATGTTGAGAGAATTATCCAGAGAATATGAACATTTCACATTCTGGACGCCACTCTGAAAATTTCACAACAGGATGTGACAGAGCAAATGTTTGCAGTTTGTGCCTACTTGTCTAATTTTCAAATGCCTGTTGTTAATATTCACAGTGTTCTAGCAAGTCCAGTATCAGAGTCTTAAAGTATCTTTGATTTCATTTAATTTGCTTTTTGAACAAGTGGGCAGCTATTTCTTGTAATCACTAGACAACACACTTAAAGACTGTAGTAAAGTAAAATAGTTTTTATTAGATTTCAGAAAAGGAATTTCAAGACATATACAATCAATATTTCTGTACAGCTGTATATAGGATATTGTGGAATGTTAGTCAAAACTGCATTATGTTTTTGTTAATAAATGTATCCATGGTCACTATGGTGTAAACTTTAAACAAAGATTTATTGTTTATATTGTGTATTGTATTTTTGTTCTAGATAAGAATTTGTAGTAATAAAGACCATTTTATTCAACCTGACAAATTTGTATTAAATACATACATGTATTAACACAAAAAAGGCAATATAATACCTACACAATCAATGCTAAACATATGTGCACTTTTATAGTACAATCATGGAATGATAAGTAGAAACATCCAATGACTAGCTACAAAAAGCCAAAATGACTTGAAAGCTAAAAATATTTCTCATAAGAACTACATTTGCATCATGACAAAAACTAATAACGTTTCTGAAAATGACTAGCTATTCACATGAATAAGAACATCACAGAAATTATAGCGCCATCCATCAAGAAATACTAAACATTCATGTAAACATTTGGACAATTCCTTACACGGGACATGCAAAACCACGGAATATCTTCATCCACCATGTCTTGGTTATAGTTCGCACATCTCCAGCATGACCAGGAATCACAGCTGCATGGACATTCACACCCTACACTTGCATCGCAGTTGTCTGGCTTAATGTTCTCCGCTTCAGGCAGTGTTTCAGTGTTTCTGCTGGCAGTGCTTTCACCTCTGTGGACGTTTTAGGGACTTTCCCTGTCACTTTCTGCTAGAATCCATACGACATTATGCACCTGCAAGAAATGAGGAAAAGATGTCACATTGTGTATAGATAAATGTATGTATAATACTGTAACGTGCTGCTCGACATGGCGACGTCCCACCGGGAGATTCGAACTCACGCCTCCCGCTCCGGAGTCCCGCACCCTACCTGTGTCGCCAATAGGGTCAACCCACTTGGCAAGCCAAGTAGGGTGCTCATATTGAGTTCGCTACAATACTATATATATGTGTAACCACTAGTTGAAAATAAACGTTTAATGTACATCAACACTGAGCAGCTGATAACCTGCTGACATGCACTCACATGGGTTTATGCCTCATGAGTCATGGGTGCAACTTACAACTTCTAAATATGTCACAAAAACAGGCTGCATACGCCATTAGCATAGCATGGCATACAACCAAAACACAATAGAAAGATCGAAAATATTACTAGGTATATTACTGCAGCTTGATATGGATAGAAAACTGTTTAACTTACCACAAATAAGTAAAAAATCACTCCCTCGTTGCTAGATTCAAGCGTGTTTATATTGGGCGCTGGGAAACCGGATGTTGCCGGTCGCGCGAGGAATTGTGGGATTGTGAAAGGGGCGAATTCATTGTTTTCACCACCGTTCAGGCTTCAGGGTCAGCAGGCCCTAAAAGAGAAGAAGCTCCAACCAGACCATCAGATGTTTCCACCAACACCAAAATCTAATCAAAGTTCTGTTTTATTGCTGCTGCATATCAGCAGACTATTCAGAACCGATCCAGACGTACCTGACTCAGGTTCTCCGCTGCTTCTGCTGCACTTTGGTTCACTGATGGCGTCTGAAAAAAACTCCACACTTTCACTTCCTCTTTGACTCCCCCCCCCCCCATGTTGCCAGATATGGCAGAACTAAGCCTCTCACCACGCTATCTGACCCCACACTTGGGCCAACCCAGCTCTTGATGGGGCCACAAGTGAGCAGACTGGCTGTCTTCTGCGCCATATTCCTGTTCAGTAAAATCAACATCAAAACATGTAGCAATACATCTCCAAAAATAATGCAAAAGTTAAATATTTTTGGACACTCATGTCAGAAAGTGAGACCCATATATTATACAGAATCATTAATCAGACAGTGAAGTATTGTTAGATTTTAATCATTTATTGGCTCACAGCGCATGAATATCAAAAATTAGTTTTCTCGACAAATAGATGGTTAGGTAAAAATACATGATCTATGTCAAAATCATGGAGAGACTGTTGAGACGTCATGGATTTATCTGCTCCAGCCAGTGGTGTCGTGGCAAAACATGGATCAGGTGCCATATGAGCCGTTAAATATATATTTCAACAGGTAAACAGTACTGAGTTAGGCATAAGATATATTTAGCAATTATGATGCATTTTAAGCCAAAACAAATGGATCTGGGATTAGAAGTAATTAAAATAAAGCAGTCCCAAGGTTACATGGAGAAATACGTGGATTAACTGGAAATATATCGTATTGAGTATTGCTGACTACATGTAGATACTGTATAAATATATATTCTCTGCATCAACAGTGAACTATACTTGTATTCATGTAGTATTGCCCTGGGAATTTTGACAATAAACCTTTGTACTTTTGCAGATGTCTCTATTTTGTTTTACAGTCTTCAGCAACTAATTGTTTTGGTTACTTTTCTTAAAATGAGCCATTATTTTCAAAGTCACTGATAAATGGTTCGTACTGTTGACTCTTTTCCCACCGGTGTCTGAAGAGACAAAATAGAAAATCATGATGCAAACAAATAAATCACTAAATTGTTTATTCCAATCAGCAGCAAATTACAGATTATTTAGAATGTGCAAAATTCAAACTGTAAAAAAAAAAAGAAACAGACAAAACGTGACAAAACTAAGCAACAGCACAACACAGACCTGGATATGATAATCCTTGTGTGATTTGACATGTCGTTTTGTATATACAGCCGTGGACAAAATTGTTGGTACCCCTCTGTTAATGAAAGAAAAACCCACAATGGTCACAGAAATAACTTGAATCTGACAAAAGTGGTAATAAATAAAAATTCTATGAAAATTAACCAATGAAAATCAGACAATGCTTTTGAATTGTGGTTCAACAGAATTATTTTAAAAAACAAACTCATGAAACAGACCTGGACAAAAATGATGGCACCCCTAGAAAAGATTGAAAATAGGCCATAGGGACATGAACATGATCACAGGGACATGTCCAACCAAGATGTGTCCTCTAATTAACATCACAGGTGTCGACAAACTTGTAATCAATCGGCCTATTTAAAGGGTGACAAGTAGTCGCTGTGCTGTGACCATTGTGGGCTTTTCTTTCATTAACAGAGGGGTACCAACAATTTTGTCCACGTGTGTGTGTTTGGAGTATTTATTCCTTTAGTTTTTGTTTAAATTGTCCAAGCTTTGTACATGATTTTAATTCAGGTCCAAAAGCGTTCCACAGTCTGACACCTTGCACTGAAACACAGTGTTGCTTGGTAGTAGTTCTCAGGCCCAGAACTCACTGGAGAGACAACATCTCCCAGCTGGTCTGGGAACACCTTGGTATCCTCTCTGAAGATCTGGAGCAGGTGGCTGAGGAGAGGGAAGTCTGGGCTTCTCTGCTTGAACTGCTGCCTCTGCGACCTGGACCTCTGGAAAAGTGGTAGAAGATGGATGGATGGATGTCATGTATGGGAGCATTAATGAATGATACAAAGTCTATAGTGTGGGTTGATTCAGCAAATATTTCACTCTGCGCAGTATTGTGACTGATTTGCATATTTTACCTTTAATATAATTAATATGTGACTTCCATCCATCCATCCATCCATCCATCCATCTTCTACCGCTTAATCCTTTCGGGTCGCGGGGGGGCTGGAGCCTATCCCAGCATCTTTGGGCGAGAGGCAGGGTACACCCTGGACAGATCGCCAGTCCATCACAGGGCCAACACAGAGAGACAGACAACCATTCACTCTCACATCCATACCTAAGGACAATTTAGAATCCCCAGTTTTTGATGCCAATTAACCTAACTTGCATGTTTTTGGCATGTGGGAGGAAACCGGAGTGCCCGGAGTAAACCCACGCAGACACGGGGAGAACATGCAAACTCCACACAGAAGGGTCACCGATGGTCTGGGGGTGGGATCGAACCCACGATGGTCAAGGGTGGAATCGATCCCATGACCTTCTTGCTGTGCTGCCACTGTGCTAACCACTGCGCCATGTGGTTCACGCTATGTGACTTCCAACACAGTTTATTATCAATTATTACACCAAGGATTTTAATGTTGGATACCCTTTCAATCTCTACACCATTTATACTGAGTTTAAATACTGAGTTGTTGTGATGGTGTGAAATAACGTTATCAATAAAATTTAGCCGCCGCTGTGTTGCCCTGCTTTCAAGTGTGGGTGGTGTTTTGTGCTTGTATTGCTAAAATATAAAAGGAAGCACTACAATGGGTCTCAAATATTTGTAATGTGTTCTATTAATGAATGAGTTTAAAGTAGAACTGAACTCACCTTTTTGCCAAAAAAGTAGAATAGCAGATTAATTCCTTATTACCTATTGTATTTTTCAACACATAAAAGAAATTTTTAGGCCGTGCGATGGCCAAGCTATAAACCGATAAACTTTTGCCTCTGGCTGGCAGTGCCAAACAAACCGGAAGTAGTGCAGACGACGCTGCGTGACGTCACGAGTGTGACCCTTATCAAAACAACAATGGCAGATGATAGCAGTTCCAGCAGTCAAGAACACCAGAGTTTTCAGAGTAAAGAGGCATTCAGGATCGGTGACGAGACAGAGGAGGATGCAGGAGTGTCAAGTGAACAGGAAGAGAGCGAGGGAGGCATCGAACCGTACAGGTTAGAGCCAGAATTTTCGGGGGATTCCAGCACCGACTCAGACCGCAGCAGTGATGGGGAGGAGAGTCGCTTATTGAATACAGAATGGTGAGTCTTTATTTTGGCATGTTTGGGGTGTCAGGATAAGGAAAATTAACAATAAAAAAGAAAGGGAAAAAAAACCATCAGCATTTTTCCAACTTATCACTTATCGTGTTTAATGGGGACCAGAACCGACCACGAAAAGTGAAAAACCGTGAAGTAGCGTCACCCCCCCCCCCAAGGGCGTCACAAGCACTATTTTGCACAAAAAGGCACAAGAGAACAGCGAAAAGTGCCACTAAGCAACACGAGCGATAAAGAACAATGAATGCGGTCTTCCTTCGCTGGGTATGGGCGCTCGGCAGGGAGCGAAGCTGGGTAAAACGTCTCGGCCAATCAGCTTGCGAGGTAAAACGTCTCGGCCAATCAGCTTGCGAGATTCCCGAGCGGTGAAGAGGTGGGCGGAGAGGTAGATTTTGAGTTAAGCGGGCTCTCCGTGTGGATACCTGATGTTCTAATGTAGAAGGCAGGGAGAAGGCAGGGAGACTAACACAACACAACAAAATTAATGAGAAAACAGTAGAAATTTTATAGAAAAAGGCTGTAAATGTGTGATCTTTGCTGCCCCACTCAGGTGAGGCGTACAGGTTCAGGGGCGAAACGCCTCTGACCCTGAGACACCTGCTGATGATGCAGGAGGGATCCTCTAACGAAGTTCTGACCACCCAGCCCCCAGGACTGTGAAGAGGAGAAACTGAGGTTTCATCTGTTTTGCTTCTGCAGTTTCTGCTTGTAGCAAAGCATCTTTGATGTTTATTTCTCTGATAAAAGTAAAAAAAAATTGAGAAAAAAGTAAAAAAAATTACAAGAAAAAGTTACAAATGTAACAGAAAAAACGAGAATTTTTTGAGGAAAAAGTTACAAATCTACAAGAAAAGAAATTGAACGTTTACAGGAAAAAGTAAAAAAATAGATGAAAAAATGATGAAAATTTACAAGAAAAAAGTTGCAAATTCATGAGAAAGAATGAGAAAATTTTGAGAAGAAAATTTCAAGTTTAAAAGAAAATGAGAAAAAAGTTACAGATTCATGACGGGAAAAAATTAATTTACAGGAAAACATTGCAGATTTTTTAGGAGAATGTTGAAAGTTTATGAGAAAAAAAAGTCAAAATTTTGATGATAAAAGTTGCTAATCTTGAAGAAAAAAATGCAAATGTGTCCCCCTTATTCCGAGCTCCCATGATGCTATCCTATTTATGATCTTTCTTAAATGGTTCAGCCTTAGGAAGAAAACTGCTGCTATTTTTATTTCTTCTTCTCCTTCCTGCAGCCTTGCATCTGGTGACAGAAGCGTCAGATGTGTGACGTTGCTGCCAGTGAAAACATCCCTGCTGCTCTGGTGTCTGGACCACCATCACACCAACAGTCCTGGTAGTTTTCAGTGCAGGATCTACGCATCACTGTTGAAGCCTCACATTTAGCTGATCTGTGAGGAGCCTCACGCCACCAACAGCAGCAAGGAGCAGAACTACGCAGAAACATTCAAAAATACAAAAACTGCAACTGCTGAAATTATCTGCACTTGACTGCAAAACAGGTATGTGGTCTATGTGGCTTATATTAATCATATATTCCATACCTACATATGTATAGACATATTAGAATGTTTAGTGATTACATATGTGGAATGACCTCAAGTCTATGAACAGGACAAGAGGTCTCAACCGCCAGCGAGGATCAAAGAGCAGACAGAGTCGCAGCGGTGGAGACCGGATCGATCTCCCTGACCACTCAGGGTCAGGTGGAGGAGACGGAGGACAATGGAGGGGGGATTATGTTAATGCGGGATGTCGGCTTTGATATGCAATGTCTTTTGTTGAGTGTGGGTATAAGTATGAAGGTCTGACTGCGATCGACCTCTTATTCTGCTTCTGCACCAAGATGAGACATGTTAGGGAGGTGAAGCTGATATTAAACTTTGGTTTATAAAATCACATCGCTTCTTCATTTCTAACTCCCTACACTGGTGACCAGACGTGAGGATGGAACAGAGACGTTCTCCTGCGATTAACTCATCAGAGGCGACCCAGGCAAGCGCCGGCACCCATGCAGACAGGGGAACGGATGGAAGACGTTCTCCCACGGCAGAAGCTACAGAGAGGGCTCAACCGAGCACCATCCCCGGCCCCGCCGTGAGAGCAGATGAAAGGCGCTCTCACCCGGCGGACCCATCAGGGACGGCCCACACAGGCGCCGTCACCGTCAAGCTGCCAGAATTCTGGCAAGAAGACCCGAGCTCGTGGTTCCAGCAAGCTGAGGCTCAGTTTGCACTGGCGGGCATAATGGCGGACGAGACGAAGTTTTATCACATCGTTGCCAAACTCGACGCTGCCACGTCAAGATGTGCGCGGAGCATAATCCAACAGCCGCCCACCCATGACAAATACAGAGAGCTTAAGGCGACCATCGTCGAGAACTTCGTCCCCTCAGCCGAGGAGAGAGCAGAGAAGATCCTGGCGATCTACGGCCACAGAGGATGCAGACCCAAGGCCCTCATGGAGGACATGCTGCAGCTCAAGGAAGAGGACAACGACAACTTCCTCTTCCAACATATCTTCCTCAGCACTCTGCCGCCACACATGAAAGGGACACTGGTCAACATGCGGTGCAACACCCAGCAGGACTTCCGCGCACTGGCCCGAGAAGCGCAGCAGCTCATCAATGCCTGCGGCGAACAGATGGCCACAGCAACATCCGCAGATCTCAGCGCGGAAGCCCAGAGCAGCGGAGAACCACAGACAACTGAGCAGAGCCCGCCCACCATGGCGGCAACACGACCAAGACACAGCAGGCAGAAAGACCTCTGCTATTACCACCACTGTTTCGCCGAGAGGGCGTACAAATGCGTGCCCCCCTGCAAATTCAAAAGTTTGGGAAACGCCAAAGCCAAGAGACCGTTAACAGCTGCGGCTCTCGGCGAGAAAAATAAGCTACTGTATGTGACTGACGGACACACCAGGAGACAGTTCCTGATCGACACCGGAGCTCAGCTGAGTTTTATCACCCCTTCCCACGCAGATCGGGCCATGGGTCCCCGGGGAAATGGAGCGATGGCAGCCAGCGGCTCGATCATCGACACCTTCGGTGAAAGGAACCTGCCTCTTTGCATCCACGGCCGCAACTATAGATGGACATTTATTGTAGCGGCAGTGAGTTTTAACTTGTTGGGCGCTGATTTTTTCTGTGGACATGGGTTGTTAGTCGATCTAGCAAATAGGCGCTTGGTTAATGCACTGTCCTTTTCTTCTATCCCCTGCTCAGCTCGAGTTTCTCCACCACCCGTGCAGGCCAGCGTCACAACAGCAGGAGGTAAGTTTTACCAACTCCTCACCCAATTTCCAGCACTCACAGTTCCAAAATTTTCAGCAACAGTAGCAAAACACGGGGTTGAACACTTCATCCCCACAGCAGGCCCACCCGTGTTTGCCAAAGCTCGGCGCTTAGACGCGACCAAGCTCGCCATAGCACGGGACGAGTTTGCCACCCTGGAAAAATTAGGCATTATTAGACGCTCGAAAAGCCCCTGAGCATCGCCACTCCACATGGTCCCGAAAACCGATGGTTCTTGGAGACCGTGCGGCGATTACCGCAGATTAAACAATGCGACAGCGCATGACCGCTACCCAATTCCTCACATCCAAGATTTTTCACTACATCTGGCGGGTGCGCGCATTTTTTCTAAAATAGACCTGGTCTGCGGCTATCACCAAGTCCCTGTTCGAGCGGAAGACATTCCTAAAACGTCTGTAATAACCCCTTTCGGTCTTTTTGAATTTTTGCGAATGCCGTTCGGCCTCAAAGGCGCTGCTCAAACCTTTCAGCGTATGATGGACGCGGTATTACGCGACCTCCCCTTCGTGTTCGTCTACCTCGACGATATGCTGGTAGCCAGCCCGTCAGAGGAAGAACACGAACAACACCTCACTACAGTTTTTCAGAGACTAGAAGAGCACGGGTTAATAATCAATCCAGCCAAATGCAAATTCGGCGTGTCACAAATTGATTTTTTGGGACACAGAGTTTCACCGAAGGGGGCAGTCCCATTGCCAGACAAAGTCCACGCGGTAAAAAATTTTCCACGACCACAAACGGTCAAATCGCTGCAAGAATTTTTGGGAATGGTGAATTTTTACAACCGTTTCCTCCCCCACGCAGCTCAACTCATGCAGCCCCTGTATACTGCGCTCAGAAAACAAAAGCCTTCCAACGCGGTCGAATGGACCCCGGAGCGCAAACACGCCTTCGCGGAAGTAAAAAGTGCCCTAGCTAATGCCACATTGTTGGTGCACCCCGATCCCTCGGCCCGCATAGCGTTAACCACAGACGCTTCAGACCTGGCCATAGGGGCAGTCATGGAACATGTTGGCGGAACCTGGCAACCTTTAGCATTTTTTAGCAAATCTTTAAACCAAACCGAGCTTAAATACAGCACTTTTGACAGGGAGCTGCTAGCGCTTCATTTATCCATCCGCCACTTCCAGTTCTGGTTAGAAGGGCGGCGCTTCACGGCTTTTGTAGACCACAAACCGTTCACTTTTGCGATGGCTAAAATTTCAGAACCATGGTCAGGCAGGCAACAAAGACAGCTAGCTGCAATTTCAGAGTTCACCACAGACATTCGACATGTGGCAGGCAAACTTAACGTGGTAGCAGACTGCCTCTCTCGCGCTGTGACATCGCCAGAGCACGAGGAGACAGATTATACTACCTCAGCCGCAGAACTCTTCGCCAACGCGGACGCGTATGTGGCCCCAATTCACGTAGGGATAGATTACGCAGCCATGGCAGAGGAACAAAGCAGTGATGCGGACGTGCATGCACGCTCCTGTCTGGACCAACAGGGTTAAGACTGGAGGAAAGGGGTTTACGTGATGGCGTACCCCCCCTAATCTGCGACGTTTCAACCGGCCGACCTCGCCCGGTAGTCCCAGCTGCATGGCGCCGCCGCATTTTCGACTTGGTTCACTCCCTCGCGCACCCAAGGGTGCGCGCCTTGATCAAAATGGTCGCGGAAAAGTTTGTTTGGCCGGGCCTGCGCAAAAATGTAAAGGAATGGGCAAAAACTTGCATGTCTTGTCAGCGCGCCAAAATACACAAACACACAAAAACCCCTCTAGAGCCTTTTCGAATCCCAGCCAGAAGGTTTGACCACGTTCATGTCGACCTCGTTGGACCACTACCTTTGTCTCAGGGTTTCACACACCTGTTAACAATGATAGACCATACTACGCGCTGGCCTGAGGCGGTCCCTTTGGCGTCAACCACAGCTGCGGAAGTCGCTCGCGTTTTTTTAACAAACTGGGTGGCACGTTTCGGCGTCCCATCGGACATCACGCCCGATAGGGGGCCTCAATTTGTCTCAGAGCTTTGGTCAGCCATGGCCAGCAGCTTAGGAGCGACAATTCACCGCACCACCGCATATCACCCTCAGGCTAATGGGTTATGCGAGCGTTTTCACAGATCTTTAAAGGCCACCCTCAGAGCCTCACTAACGGATACAGATTGGGTGAATAAACTTCCCTGGGTTTTATTGGGGTTGCGTTCTGCGCCTAAAGAGGATCTAGACGCCTCCCCAGCAGAATTAGTTTTTGCACAACCTCTCAGACTCCCAGGTGAGTTTTTACCAGAGAATCCAGAGCCTGGGCATCTTCCAGCCCTGAGGCCTTTAGGCAGCACCGGACCGGACACTCTCCCCGGACCGGCACATCACTCTTTTCCACGGGTTTTTGTCCCCCAAGCTTTAAAAAACGCCGAGTTCGTTTTTGTTAGACACGAAGCTTTAAAACCAACCCTCCGTCCGCCATACGACGGACCATTCAGAGTGCTGGAACCTGGTGATAAGCATTTTGTACTTGATTTTGGGGACAGAAAAGAAACAGTCAGCATTGACAGACTTAAACCTGCCTTCTTGTTGAGAGACGAGCCTGCACAGGTGGCGAGAGCACCTCGGCGGGGTAGACCCCCAAGAAAAAAGGCTCCGCCCCCCTGCAGGGAACAAATAGCCACTCTCCTCCCCAAGCTGCAGATTCCTTACAGGAGGGTCCCACCAGGACGCCAAAGTGGACCTACAGCAGATTCGGGAGAAGATTAAAACCCAGACGGCACAGAGACTGATGCAAATTGACCAAGAGTTGTTAACTATGTTATCAGATTTTGCCGTGACAGTTTTAAGGCTGATTTGTGATATTACTATACTGTTGTTGTTACCACTGAATTCTCTACAGGAGCATGACTGCTGGAAAGATTCTTCCTTGTTTTCCCTGTCAAGATGTTTAACAGTATAATACGTCATAGAGATTATCTTAAACTGTTAAATTAATTTGATTGTCCTTTTCTTAGTCGTTTGGGGGGTGCTGTGGCTTATATTAATCATATATTCCATACCTACATATGTATAGACATATTAGAATGTTTAGTGATTATATATGTGGAATAACCTAACGCCTATGAACAGGACAAGAGGTCTCAACCGCCAGCGAGGATCAAAGAGCAGACGGAGTTGCAGCGGTGGAGACCGGATCGAACTTCCTGACCACCCAGGGTCAGGTGGAGGAGACGGAGGACAATGGAGGGGGGATTATGTTAATGCGGGATGTCGGCTTTGATATGCAATGTCTTTTGTTGAGTGTGGGTATAAGTATGAAGGTCTGACTGCGATCGACCTCTTATTCTGCTTCTGCACCGAGATGAGACATGTTAGGGAGGTGAAGCTGATATTAAACTTTGGTTTATAAAATCATATCGCTTCTTCATTTCTAACTCCCTACAGTCTATACATTGAAATGAATTGAAAACCCTTTTATAAGCGCTATTTCGAACGCCCCACTACTCCACTCTTGCTGACTGATTTAACACTTCAGCCCAAACCGGAAGTTGCCCCCATAATGGTTTCTGCAGCAGCCCTCAGGAATCAGGTGGATCTGATTAGTTTTTCATTTCTGCTTCAAACTGCTGCTTCAAAGTCATGATGTTCAGTTGTGGAACCTGATCTAGAAGATATTCTGCACAGCTGCAGAAGGAAATCCTAGAAATACGTCCCTGCTCAGTTTAAACTTTGTTTCATTGTTATTTTTCCCTGTGAAATAAAAAATATTCTAAAACACACAAAGCAACTCAAATGTGACATTTTCAGAATCATAAATTTAACAGAGGAAAACAGTGTCATGAATTTCTTTCTGTTCAGTCAGAAATAAATAAGTTGCATTTACTTTATAGTGAATTAGAGTTTACAGATAGAAAAGAGGAACAGAACAAATCTAAATGGATTTTTATCCTGGTGCCTTAAGAAAAGCGTCTCCTGCTAGTCAGCAGATAAAGGAGCAGCAGAGGTCAGACTGTGTGAGCAAGAGATTGATCGGAACTGGCAACCCAGCCTCCCCCTCCCTCCTCCATTTACGGGACCTTACCTTGTGATTTCCCGTAAATGGAGGGGGGAGGGCTGTATTTATGTAACAGAGGAAGGGCAAAATTACAAGAAAAAACACGTGAATGAATGAATGAATGAATGAATGAATGAATTTATTTCGGATAGTACATTACAGGTTAAAAGAAACTGTATAATATAACAACAAGGTCAAATTAGACAAAGACTCCTTCTACTATACAATTCCACGTGAGTTATCCGAAATGGGTGATGGCTGAAGCCGCAGCTTATATTGCCCACCCATATTCCATCCAAGAATTCAAAGGAGAAAAAAGAGAAAACAAGACAAGAGCGATTACAATTTAAAACAAGGCTAAGACAAAATATGACTGAGAGAAAAAAAAAACTGAGCTAGTCTAAGTTAAGCGGTTACTATTCAAAAACAAATCTAAGACATAGTGTCACAGAGAAAAAAGAAAAACTAAGCTATAACACAACACAGGCTGGAAATGTCAATCCTTATGTGAGTTTACATGTCGTCTTGTAAATATGTTTGGAATATTTCTTCCTTTAGTTTTTGTTTAAATTGTCCAAGCTTTGTACATGATTTTAATTCAGGTCCAAAATCGTTCCATAATCTGACACCTTGCACTGAAATACAGTGTTGCTTGGTGGTTGTTCTCACTGTAGGCTTTTGAAATATACATGTTCCTCTGAAGTGATATCGTTTCTCCCTTGTTTGGAACAACTTTTGGATATTTGCGGGCAGTGATAGATTCTTCACTTTGAACATTATTATTGCGGTTTTAAAGTCGATCAGATCTTTCAACTTGAGAGTTTTTTGTTTAAGAAAAAGTGGGTTTGTTGGTTCCCTGTAAGCTGCTTTGTTGATTATTCTAATAGCTCTCTTTTGAAGCATAAAGAGTGGATATATGTTTGTTTTATATGTATTTCCCCATACTTCATTACAATATGTCATGTATGGGAGTATTAATGAATGATACAAGGTGTATAGTGTGGGTTGATTCAGCAAATTTTTCACTCTGTGTAATATTGCAATTGATTTGGATACTTTACCTTTTATATAATTAATATGTGGCTTCCAACACAGTTTGTTATCAATTATTACTCCAAGGAATTTAGTTTCGGATACCCTTTCAATCTCTACACCATTTACACTGAGTTTGGGTACTGGGTAGTTGTGATGGTTGTTAAAGACTATAAATTTTGTCTTGCTTAAATTGAGCGTTAATTTGTTTGAATCAAACCACAGTTTCAGCTTTCCTAATTCCTTCCCGAGTGTATCCAGAAGTTGTTCCAAGTTGTTTCCACTGCATAGCAGGTTAGTGTCATCAGCAAACAATATTAAGTCCATTTTTTCTGAAACTTTACATATATCATTTATATACATATTGAATAATAATGGTCCCAAAACTGAACCCTGTGGGACTCCACAGGTGACCTTCAGTAGCTCTGAGTTTTTGTTGTTAACACATACAAACTGATATCTATTCTTTAAGTAACTTCTTAACCAGGACAGTGCTACCCCTCTGATACCACAATTTTGTAGTTTCTTTAATAATAGATTGTGATCTACTGTATCAAATGCTTTTTTAAGATCCAGGAATACTCCAACTGAATACTCTTTATTTTCAATGGCTGTTGATATTTTTTCTGTAAATTCCATTAAGGCATATGCTGTTGTCCTTTTGTGTCTGAACCCATATTGCTGCTCACACAATAAATCATTCTTCAGTATGAAGTTGTCAATTCTCTCATAGAATATTTTTTCAAGTATCTTGGAAAATTGCGGTAATAGTGAAATTGGTCTGTAGTTGGAGAGTTCCCCTCTGTCGCCTGTCTTGTAAATTGGAATTACTTTAGCTATTTTCATTGCATTGGGAAATATACCTGATTGGAGAGACAGGTTACAGATATACGTCAGTGGTTTCACTATGCATTCGATAACAGTTTTGACTAGTAGCATATCAATACCATCGCAGTCAGTAGATGTTTTACTTTTGAACGATTTAACAATTTCAATGACCTCTCTTTCGTCTGTGTTCTTTATGAAGATGGTGTCTTTTACAGCAGTGTTATTGCATATTGAATCACCTGTTGGCACCGTAGTGGGTATTTCTCGGGCCAGTTTAGGTCCAATGTTAACAAAAAAATTATTAAATTCATCTGCAGGTGAAGCTATATTCACATTCGGAGTCGATTTATTATTTTTTGGAGTGTTAGTTGGGTAGCTGGTATTTCTGCTTTTATTTCCAAGGATACTGTTGATTATTGTCCATGTATTTTTAATATTGTCTTTGTTTTTTTCCAGTTCTTTACTGTAATAGTCTCTTTTACTACATCTTATTATATATGTTAACTTATTTTTGTATGTTTTATACCGCTGCTCTGCTTCTTTTGTCCTTTTCTTTATGAAAGCTTTATATAATAAATTTTTCTCTTTACACGCCTTTTGTAGTCCTTTGGTTAGCCATGGTTTGTCAGTAAATTTGTGTTTAAGCTTTTTTTTAACTAATGGGCAGTTTTTTTCATAAAGAGTGGTTACAATGTTTGTAAATGTGTCATAGACTTCATTTACATCTGATACATAGACTTCTGTCCAGTCTTGCTTCAGCAAGTCCTCTTTAAAAGAACTGATTGCGTTTGGTGATTTGTGTCTGAACGATTTTGAGATTTTTTCTGGGTTGGGCCCCGTGTGGCCATGGATAAGTGCAAAGATTGGCAAGTGGTCGCTTATATCATTTATCAATAATCCACTTTCTATTTTCTTGTCGAGAACATTGACAAACAGGTTGTCAATAAGTGTAGCAGAGTGAACTGTGATTCTACTGGGATGTGTTATTGTGGGATATAGACTCATGCTGTACATAGAGTTCATGAACTCTGTAACTACATTTTGTTGATGTGGATTAAGTAGGTCAATATTGAAATCTCCACAAATTGCTACCATTTTCTTACTAGTAATATTATTGTACAGCTCGACTAATTTATCTCTGAATGTCTCAATGCAAGTTCCCGGCGTTCTGTATATGCAGCTTATGATTAGATTTTTTGTTTTGTCTAGGTCAATCTCAACAGTAACACATTCCAGAATCCCTGGTAGTGCTAAGGACATTTCATTTACAAGCTTACATCTATATAGGTCATCAATATACAGTGCAACACCACCACCCTTTTTTTGAGATCTGTTAATGTTAAACATCTGATATCCCTCTATTGCCATCAGGGGAGCCTGGTCTGCATTAAGCCAGGTTTCAGAGACTGCTATAGCTGTGAATTTTCTGTTTAGCTGTTTTAAATAGTCCTGAATCTGTGAGAAGTTTTTGTTAAGACTTCTGCTATTGAAGTGTATTATTGACAGTTTACCATCTAATTGCACTTGACTTTTGAATTGCTTTTCAGTGTAATATTCACAGTGGTTATGAATATTATTGAAAAAGTGGTTATCAGGATCAATATCATTCTCCATCTCTTGTGGTTTATGTTCAGCATAGTGGCATATTTTTAGAGTTTGAGTTTCCTCACTCTGTGTTTCATAGTCAGTGTTCATCTGTATTTATCTAAGTCAGTAGCATCTCTGATCATTATACTTTTTGCTTGCTCAGGTGTTCCATTTAGTTTAATCCAAATTCTACAATTTCTTGTCCAGGTTGACTGTATCTTATTATGTTTCTTTAGCATCCGTGCCTACCGTGCTAATTCAGCGTTTTTTTTTGTCAGGTGTTCATTTAGGTAAACTTGAGTTTCCTTTAGTTTTTTGGCCTGCCTCAGTATGTCATTTTTCACCCTCCTGTTCACAAAGCGCATCACAATTGATTTCTTTGTTTTGTTATCTTTCTTCGGTAAAGCATAACAGGCTGAGATCGCATTGGCTTCTACCTTAATGTCTTTATCATTAAGGAACTGAAGCACTTGGTTTTCTAAGGACATTGATTCACTTATGGAAGCATGTTCACCACTCAGTCCTGTAGCGGCATGGGCGTACGACTGATATCTGATGTCTAGTCCACTTATAACTATGTCATCAATGCGAGAACCTTGTTCAAGATCCTCAACGCGTTGCTCCGTGAATTTATAAAACAGAAGTCAAAGGGAATTTATGAGGGAAAAGTCACATCATGTAGCCCATGGTTACAGAGGTTCCATAAAAATAGTTTTATTCTTTTTTCAGTTCTATCTCTGCTGATAGGAACGTTTCTGTTTGCTTCCATTTGCTGTTTCTTCGAACTGTTATTACTGACGGACAGAACCAACGCGTCGCTGCTCCCGTTGTTGTTTTTCTCTGTTTATATTTATTATAAAAGTTAAATATTTGATGGGTTAGGTGTTTGAACTCATCACTTTTCAATAAAAATGAAGTTTCGAGGGAAAATCGTCGATGTTTCCTGTTTGAACCATTTCATCCCTGAGTGTTTCCGCTGTTTGCCTTTAGCGACTGTATGAACAAGCAATAAAAACTCTTGTTCCCTGAAAAGATAAATGGTACAAAATTGTTCTGTTTGTCAGCATTAAACTTTCCTTAAAATATCTTCAGTTCGGCTGATAAAACATGCCAAAAACAGTTGGGTTTTTATCACTTTCATTTATTTTTTGCGTTTTTTTTCAGCCTAAAATTCAAGTTTCCTCTGAAGCCTGGTGCTACAACTACCGTCCACATTTAAATCCACCTTTTTGTACCATCATTGTGTTCTTTGCCAACTTTGAATAATGTCTAGTTAAAATACATGTTTTAAGGTAATATTGTAGGTTTTAAAATGATAAATAAATTTGTAATTTTTTTCTGATAATTTTTATGAACTTTTTTCATCCCATTTTTAACTGTAAATTTTCAAGTTTTGTTTCTGGTAAATTGATGACATTTGTTTTCTCATAAACTTGTACTTGTCAATATTTTACTTAATTTTTTTTTTGAGATGGAGAAATTACCAGGTCTGGTAATTTCTTTCAGACCTGGTAGACCCAAACGTATAGTGAGGGTGTGCTGGGAGCGTCTGGCTGAGGCCCCTGTCCGGGAGGTCTTCAACTCTTACCTCCGGAAGAACTTCAACCACATCCCGAGGGAGTCTGGAGACATGGAGTCTGAATGGGCCATGTTCTCCACCTCTGTTGTTGAAGCGGCGGCCCAGAGCTGCGGCCGCAAGGTGGTCGGTGCATCTCGTGGTGGCAACCCCCGAACCAAGTGGTGGACACCAGTGGTGAGGGGGGCCATTAAGCTGAAGAAGGAGTCCTATCAAGCTTGGTTGGCTTGTGGGACTCCCGAAGCAGCTGAGGTGTACCGGCAGGCCAAGCGGAGTGCAGCTCGGGTGGTTGCTGAAGCAAAAACCCGGGTATGGGAGGAGTTCGGTGAGGCCATGGAACAAGACTTTCGGTTGGCTTCAAAGAGATTCTGGCAAACTGTTCGGCGGCTCAGGAGGGGAAAGCAGCTCCCCGTCCACACTGTGTATGGTGCGGATGGGACACTGTTGACTTCAACTGAGGATATTGTCGGGCGGTGGAAGGAATACTTTGAGGATCTCCTCAATCCCACTGATACGCCTTCCACAGAGGAAGCAGGGTTTGGGGACGAGGGGGATGACTCGCCTATCACAGGGGCTGAGGTCGCCAAGGTGGTTAAAAATCTCCTTGGTGGCCGGGCCCCGGGGGTGGACGAGATTCGCCCTGAGTACCTCAAGGCCCTGGATGTTGTTGGGTTGTCATGGTTGACACGCCTCTGCAACATTGCGTGGAGGTCGGGGGCAGTGCCTTTGGCATGGCAAACCAGGGTGGTGGTTCCTCTCTTCAAAAAAGGGGACCGGAGGGTGTGCTCCAACTTTAGAGGGATCACACTCCTCAGCCTCCCTGGGAAGGTCTATGCCAAGGTACTGGAGAGGAGAGTCCGGCCGTTGGTCGAACCTCGGATTCAGGAGGAGCAATGTGGTTTTCGTCCTGGCCGTGGCACATCGGACCAGCTCTTTACCCTCTCGAGAATTCTTGAGGGTTCGTGGGAGTTTGCCCAACCAGTTTACATGTGTTTTGTGGACTTGGAGAAGGCATTTGACCACGTCCCTCGTGGATTTTTGTGGGGGGTGCTTCGGGAGTATGGGGTATCGGGCTTGTTGTTACGAGCTATTCGGTCTCTGTACGACCGTTGTGAGAGTTTGGTTCGTATTGCCAACACTCGGTCGGAGTCATTCCCAGTGAGAGTTGGACTCCGCCAGGGCTGCCCTTTGTCACCGATCCTGTTCATAATTTTTATGGACAGGATTTCTAGGCGCAGCCAGGGAATGGAGGGTGTCATGCTTGGTGACCACAGGATCTCATCTCTGTTGTTTGCAGATGATGTTGTCCTGTTGGCTTCATCCAGCAATGACCTACAGCTCTTGCTGGGACGGTTTGCCGCTGAGTGTGAAGCGGCTGGGATGAGAATCAGCACCTCCAAGTCCGAATCCATGGTCCTCAGCCGGAAAAAGGTGGATTGTCCTCTCCGGGTTGGGGACAGGCTCCTGCCCCAAGTGGAGGAGTTTAAGTATCTTGGGGTTTTGTTCATGAGTGAGGGGAAAATGGAGCGAGAGATCGACAGACGGATTGGAGCAGCATCTCCAGTGATGCGGACGTTGTACCGGTCTGTTGTGGTGAAGCGGGAGCGTAGTTCTAAGGCAAAGCTGTCGATTTACCAGTCAATCTACGTTCCTACTCTCACCTATGGTCACGAGCTTTGGGTAATGACCGAAAGAACGAGATCGTGGATACAAGCGGCTGAAATGAGCTTTCTCCGTAGGATTGCTGGACTCACCCTCAGAGATAGGGTGAGGAGCTCAGTCATCCGGGAGAGGCTCAGAGTAGAACCGCTGCTCCTCCACATTGAAAGGAGTCAGTTGAGGTGGTATGGGCATCTGATTAGGATGCCTCCTGGACGCCTCCCACTTGAGGTGTTTCAGGCACGTCCCACTGGGAGGAGACCCCGGGGCAGACCCAGGACTCGGTGGAGAGACTTTGTCTCCCAGCTGGTCTGGGAACGCCTTGGTATCCCCTCTGAAGAGCTGGAGCAGGTGGCTGGGGAGAGGGAAGTCTGGGCTTCTCTGCTTGAACTGCTGTCTCCGCGACCCGGACCTCCGGAAAAGCGGTAGAAGATGGATGGATGGATGGATGGATGGAGAAATTATTTCTTTCTAATAAAATTGTTATGACATTTGTCTGTATTTTTTGTAATTTTTTTCAAATTTCTTATCCAGAAGAGTCTTCTTAAAGTAACACATTTTCTCTTGTGAATTTGCATTTTTTTCCAATTAGTTTTACAATTTTTGAGTTTCACTTTTTTAAACTGAATTTTTTCAATCTTTTTTTCTTCAAAAGTTATTATCCTGTGGAGAATGTGTTGAAGGACGAGACTGAGTTTATTCCTCAGGTTCAGCTTTATTCACAATCACATCTCCAACATTCAAAAGCAGAAAAAGAGGATGAATCTTCTCACATCTGTCCTTTTATACCCAGGACATCAAACCTACAGTCACATGGTACTTAATCCCAGTCACAATGTAACTTACCCCGATCTTAACACCATCCACCCCCTAGTCTCCGGTGGTCAGGAAATCTCTCAAGGTCATCTCCTTGAAACAAAAGGCCAGATCTCACACTCTCCTGTTACCTCTAGGAGGCTCAGTCCCTTGTTCCCCTGAGACGTGAAGCACACAATAAACATACAGTAATATATCTGTGGAGCATATGAAACCAACATATGTGCCCCACATGACCCCCCCAAACGTCTAAGATGGAACAATCATAACTAAAGATGCATGTCATAATAAAATCACTACATATCAGTCCACCTGCCGCTTAGGCCATAGTCTTCTGCTGTATTTGCTGTAAGCCAGCTTTACTGCCTCCGCAGTGTCCTCCTGCTGTGGGGCTGCTGCCTGTGGATTAGAACTGTTAGTCAATCTCTGTGGGTTTTCTGGGGAATGCTCTCTAGGGGGTCTGCCACGCCGGGGAGCCCTCGCCAACTGCATAGGCTCGTCCGCCATCACAAAAGCGGGTTTGAGCCTGTTTATGCCAATCGTTTCCTTTCTGCCCCCCAAATCTAGCAAAAAATGCTTCTCTCCTGTTTCCAGCACTCTGAATGGTCCATCATAAGGCGGCCGCAAGTTTGGGCGATGGGCGTCATGTCTGACAAAAACAAACTCCGCATTTTTTAAAGCTTTAGGCACAAAAACGTGCAGGGAACTGTGATGAACTGGGCCAGGAAGCGTGCTCGATCCCGTGTTGCTCTGCAACCGCTGAGCGGGGGGGGCACTCTGGCGTAGGGTTATCTGGGAGAAACTCCCCGGGCAGCCGGAGTGGCTGCGAAAAAACTAACTCAGCTGGGGAGGCTTTTAAATCCTCTTTAGGTGAAGAACGCAACCCCAATAAAACCCATTGTAGCCTGTCCACCCAATTTGTATCCGTAAGCGACGCTCTGAGGGCTGCTTTCAATGACCTGTGGAAACGTTCGCATAAACCATTAGCCTGCGGGTTATACGCGGTAGTGCGGTGGATCGTTACCCCCAGGCTGCGGGCCATCGCTGACCAAAGCTCAGAAACAAATTGAGGACCTCTGTTGGACGTAATGTCCGACGGAACTCCGAAATGCGCTACCCATGCTGTTAAAAACGCGCGCGCCACCTCCTCGGCTGTGGTTGATGCCAGTGGGACCACTTCCGGCCAACGCGTGTTGCGGTCAACCATTGTCAAAAGGTGTGTGCACCCCTGTGACGGCGGGAGGGGGCCCACGAGGTCGACATGCACATGATCGAACCACTTAGCCGGGATGTGAAAAGGCTCCAAGGGAGCTCTCGTGTGTTTGTGTATTTTGGCCTGCTGACAAGAGATGCAGGCTGCTGCCCACTGCTTGACTTGCTTGTGCAGGCTCGGCCATACAAATTTCTCTCCTACCATTTTGACCGACGCGCGCACTCCCGGGTGCGCCAGAGAATGGATCGAGTCAAAAACGCGGCGGCGCCACGCGGCTGGCACCACGGGACGCGGTCGTCCCGTGGAGACATCGCAGATTAGGGGGGGCATACCGTCTTGCAGCACCCTGTTCTCCAGCTTTAACCCTGTTGGTCCAGACTGGAGCGCACGCACCTCCGCGGCCATGGCTGCATAACCTATACCTACGCGGACCAGGGCCGCGCGCGCTTCTGCATCGCTACCCTGCTCCGCGGCCATGGCTGCAGAGTCTGCCCCCACGGGGCCTGGAGCTGCCACAGCACGTGAGAGGCAGTCTGCCACTACATTATATTTACCCGCCACATGGTGAATATCGGTAGTAAACTCTGATATCGCGGTCAGTTGTCTCTGTTGTCAGCCCGACCAAGGTTCTGAAATCTTGACCATCGCGAAAGTCAGTGGTTTGTGGTCCACAAACGCGGTGAAACGGCGTCCTTCCAGCCAGAACTGGAAGTGGTGGATGGCCAAGTGTAGAGCTAACAACTCCCTGTCGAACGCGCTGTATTTTCGCTCGCTATCGAGCAAGGTCTTGCTGAAAAACGCGAGCGGTTGCCAGGCTCCAGCCACATACTGTTCAACGACTGCCCTTATGGCCACATCTGACACGTCAGTAGTGAGCGCCATGCATGCCGCTGGGACTGGGTGTGCCAACAACGCAGCGTTTGCCAGGGCTGATTTGACTTGAGAGAATGTGCGCTCCCGCTCGGGAGACCATTCCATTTTATTTGTGGGTTTTTGCTTTTTTAGTGCAGCATACAATGTTTGCATGAGCTGCGCTGCGCGGGGGAGGAAACGGTTATAAAAATTAACCATTCCCAAAAACTCCTGTAATGCTTTGACCGTTTGTGGTTGGGGAAAATTTGTTATTGCGCGCACTTTATCGGGCAGAGGGACCGCTCCTTCTGGCGAAACGCGATGCCCCAAAAAATCAATCTGCGCCACCCCGAACTGACACTTTGCTGGGTTGATTATTAACCCGTGCTCTGCCAACCTCCAGAAAACTGCTGTGAGGTGGCTTTCGTGTTCGTCTTCAGACATGCTGGCTACCAATATGTCGTCCAGGTAGACGAACACGAAAGGGAGATCGCGCAGGACCGCGTCCATCATGCGTTGGAACGTCTGTGCCGTGCCTTTAAGCCCAAACGGCATGCGCAAAAACTCAAAAAGCCCGAAAGGAGTTATTACCGCTGTTTTGGGTATGTCCTCAGCGCGCACTGGAACCTGGTGGTAACTGTGTACCAAGTCTATTTTAGAAAAAATGCGCACCCCCGCCAAATGAACCGAAAAATCTTGGATGTGCGGGATCGGGTAGCGGTCGTGCGCTGTGGCGTTATTCAACCTGCGGAAATCACCGCAAGGTCGCCACAAGCCGTCAGCTTTTGGGACAATGTGCAGCAGTAAAGCCCATGGGCTCTTCGAACGCCTGATGATGCCCAGTCTTTCCAGGTTGGCGAACTCCTCGCGCGCTATGGTCAGTTTAGCTGAGTCCAAGCGCCGAGCTTTTGCAAAAATGGGTGGGCCGGTGGTAGTAATAAAATGTTCCACCCCATGTTTAGCCACTGTCGCTGAAAACGTTGGGACGGTGAGTGCTGGGAACTGAGTGAGGAGTATGTGGAACTTACCACCTGCAGCTGTGACGTTGGCTTGTGCAGTCGGCGGGGCCACTCAAACTGTGCAGGGAATAGAGTGAAAGGAGAGTGCATTAACCAGACGTCTGTTAGCAAGATCAACCAATAAACCATGTGAGCACAAAAAATCAGCCCCTAACATGTTGAAATTGACTGCCGCTACAACAAAAGTCCACTCAAATGCACGGCCCTGCAAAGACAGAAGCAGAGTCCTCTCACCGAAGGTCTTAATCGCTGAGCCATTCGCTGCTGACACCCGGGGACCACTGGAAGACGCCAGCCGGTCCGCGTAGGAAGGCGTGATGAAGCTCAGCTGGGAGCCCGTGTCCACGAGGAAATGCCTCCCCGAGCTTGCGTCCTTCAGGTAGAGCAACTTGTTCTCCTCCCCGAGGGCCGCAGCTGCTACCGGCCCCCAGTCTTGGCGTTTTCCGAGCGCTTGAAATGGCATGGTGGAATGCACTTGCGCGCCCTCTCTGCAAAGTGGCGATGGTAGAAGCAAAGGACGTCGTCCTCTCCGTGTCGCCTGGTCCTTGCTTGCTGCCATCGTCGGTGAGTCTGGTGCTGCAGCCTCTGGCCCCATGCCGTCTCCGGACGTTGCGCCTAGCTCTGCCGCCGCGGCCGAAGCCGCGCTCCGTTTGTGGGTGTCGACGAGTCGTTGCACCTCCTGGCTCAGCTCGTGGTAGTCTCGTCGGGCCAACAGCGGCGAACCGGCCAGGGTGACTCTCATCGCTGGTGGTAGGATCCTGAGGAAAAGGTGGGTGAAGATAAAGCTGTCATCTTCGGAGTCTCTCAACCTCAGCATTTTCCCCATCAGGTCCGCGGGTCTGTCGTTCTCAAACTCCGTCAACGCCAGGAGTCCCTCTGCTCGCTGTTGCACCGAGGGGGTGAAGTGGCTGATAAGCGCAGCCTTCAATGCGCTGTACTTGTCGCTGTCCGGTGGGTGGTTGACCAGGTTCTCAACCCTCTGGACTGTGTGGTTGTTCAGCTTCGCCACCACATGGTAGAACTTGGTGTCGTCTCTCGAGATTCTCCGGAGGTTGAACTGCGCCTCGACCGCGCTAAACCAGGAGCGCGGACTATTCTGCCAGAAGTCCGGCAGCTGGAACGTGGCTGCATTCATCAGGCTGGCTTCTGACGAGTCCCATTCAGGAGAATTACTTCTGCTCATGCTTCGTCGTGAGGTCACCAGTGTGGAGAATGTGTGGAAGGACGAGACTGAGTTTATTCCTCAGGTTCAGCTTTATTCACAATCACATCTCCAACATTCAAAAGCAGAAAAAGAGGATGAATCTTCTCACATCTGTCCTTTTATACCCAGGACATCAAACCTACAGTCACATGGTGTTTAATCAAACATACAGTCACATGGTACTTAATCCCAGTCACAATGTAACTTCCCCTGATTTTAACACCATCCACGCCCTAGTCTCCGGTGGTCAGGAAATCTCTCAAGGCCATCTCCTTGGAACAAAAGGCCAAATCTCACACTCTCCTGTTACCTCTAGGAGGCTCAGTCCCTTGTTCCCCTGAGACGTGAAGCACACAATAAACATACAGTAATATATCTGTGGAGCATATGAAACCAACATATGTGCCCCACAATCCCCCCTCCCCCCTTTATCTAGGAAATAAATGACCTTTTTCTTGCAAATGTTTCATTTTTCTGTTAAATCAGTAACTTCTACAGGCTACAGTAGATGCCTCTCAGATGATGCTGTTTCCAAATTTATGCAGATTGTTTCCTCTATGCCATGTGTCAACACAACGGAAATAAGCTATAGACAGCTTGCTCCTTCTGTGATTGATAACATGGTGGATAGTGTTTCAGCTTCTCTGCATCAGGCTCTAGACTTGGTGGCCCCCTTAAAAAAGAAAAAGTCTAATCAGAGATTTCTAACTCCTTGGTTCAACACAGAAACTCGTAGCTTAAAACAGAAGACTCGTCAATTAGAAAGAAAATGGTGCTCTACTAATTTAGATGAAATCTATTTAGCTTGGAGAAATCATCTTTTAATTTATAAAAAATCTCTTAGAAAAGCTAGAACAAGTTATTACTCTGCATTAATAGAAGAGAACAAGAATAATCCCAGGTTTCTTTTCAGTACTGTAGCCAGGTTGACAAAGAGTCAGGACTCTGTCAGTCCTAGCATTCCCTTAGAGCTTACTAGTCAGGACTTTATGAACTTTTTCAATAATAAAATTTCATCCATCAGAGATAAAATCAATCAGATTCTTCCCACAGTTAACTTAAATACTGTAACTACTATAACTCCTTCTTTTGATGTCTGTCTTGATGAGTTTACTCCAATCGACCTTTGTGAGTTAGACAAAATAGTTTCCTCATCCAAACCTTCAACTTGTCTTTTAGACCCTATTCCTACTAGGTTATTTAAAGAAGTCTTCCCACTTATTGGTAGCTTTATTCTTCATATAATCAATTCTTCATTAACTTTAGGCCATGTACCGCAGGCTTTTAAAACAGCTGTAATTAAACCCTTACTCAAAAAGCCAACGCTAGATCCAGGAGCTTTAGCTAACTATAGACCAATCTCTAATCTCCCTTTCATTTCAAAAATCTTAGAAAGAGTTGTTGCTACGCAATTATTCGACCACCTGCAGGGAAATGGTTTACTTGAAGAGTTTCAATCTGGGTTTAGAATCCATCATAGTACTGAAACAGCCTTAGCGAAGGTCACTAACGACCTCCTCATTGCATCTGATAATGGACTAGTTTCTGTACTTGTCCTTTTAGACCTTAGAGCAGCTTTTGATACTATCGATCATAATATTCTACTTGATAGATTAGAACACTATGTTGGACTTAATGGAACTTCGTTGCAGTGGTTTAGATCTTATTTATCTGATAGGTTCCAGTTTGTTCATGTAAATAATGAGTTTTCTTTCAACTCAAAGCTTAGTCATGGAGTTCCACAGGGATCTGTGCTAGGCCCTACTCTTTTTAGTTTATATTTGCTTCTGTTAGGCAACATTATTAGAAAGCACTGTATACATTTTCATTGTTATGCAGATGACACACAATTATACCTGTCAATGAAGCCAGATGATAGTAATCAATTAGCCAAGTTAGAAGCCTGTCTTAAGGAAATCAAAGCTTGGATGACTTGTAATTTCCTGCTATTAAATTCAGATAAGACTGAAGTCATTCTTGTTGGTCCAAAAAACCTTAGAAATTCCTTTCCAAATCAAACTTTCAGTTTGGATGCAGTTACTCTTTCTCTTAATAGCTCTGTGAGGAACCTTGGAGTTATTTTTGATCAGGATTTGTCCTTCAATTCACATATTAAATTTGTTTCTAAGACTGCCTTCTATCATTTGCGTAATATTGCCAAGATTAGGAGCATCTTGTCTCAGAGTGATGCTGAGAAACTGATCCACGCTTTTGTTAGCTCGAGATTAGATTATTGTAATTCTTTATTATCAGGTTGTCCTAAAACATCTTTAAAAAGTCTTCAGCTGATCCAAAATGCTGCAGCAAGAGTTTTAACAGGTACTAGAAAGAGAGATCATATCTCTCCGGTTCTGGCCTCCCTTCATTGGCTTCCCATGGAGTTTAGAATTAAGTTTAAAATCCTTCTTCTTACTTACAAAGCTCTAAACAATCAGGCTCCTTTTTATTTAAAAGATCTGATACTACCGTATTATCCTAACAGAGCACTACGCTCCCAAAATGCAGGACTACTTGTAATACCTAGAATCTCCAAAAGTACAATGGGAGGCAGAGCCTTCAGTTATCAAGCTCCTCTCCTGTGGAATCAGCTGCCAATCTGGATTCGGGAGTCAGACTCGATCTCTGTTTTTAAGATTAGGGTTAAAACCTACCTTTTTGATATAGCCTACAATTAGGGAAGGATCATGTG
Organism: Pholidichthys leucotaenia; assembly: GCA_020510985.1. NCBI lineage: Eukaryota > Metazoa > Chordata > Actinopteri > Cichliformes > Pholidichthyidae > Pholidichthys > Pholidichthys leucotaenia. The sequence continues at coordinate 1,242,278 of JAJAQF010000043.1, read as the reverse complement.
TTTCTGAACCCTCCCTTAGCTATGCTGCTAATAGGTTTAGTCAGCCGGGGGACCTCCAGTAATGCACTGGGCCTCACTCCTTTCCTCACTCTCTATGAATTTTTTTTTTTTTTGCTGGTCATTAACATTTGTTTGTTCTCTCCCATAGATTGAGTCCCCATCGTACTGTTTGCTCTCTACATGTCTGTTCTTTTCATCTTCTCTGTCCCCTCACCCCCCAGCCAGTCGCAGCAGATGACTGCCCCTCCCTGAGCCTGGTTCTGCTGGAGGTTTCTTCCTGTTAAAAGGGAGTTTTTCCTCTCCACCGTCGCCAAGTGCTTGCTCACAGGGGATCACCTGATTGCTGGGGTCTTTCTGCAACTGTGGGGGTTCCCCCCTACAGTTGATAGTGCTATGAGATGACTGTTGTTGTGAAATGGCGCTATATAAATAAAGTTGAATTGAATTGAATTGAACCTGAGGCCTCATGTACAATGACTTGCGTGGATTTCCTCCTGATAGATGACGTACGTTTAAATCAAGAAAAGCCGCAAGCAAAAAAAATGTTGTGGAGTGTGTGAAATAAGAGGCTGATTCATGGCAGATGGTTTATTACACACTTCACATCTCTCAAGCACAGAACAGACTGACACATTTAAGCAGGCGCTCTTCTTTTACCCAAATCTCCCAAGTTTCATGGCATTTTCCCACACACAACATGGCATTTGCATTACACTGCATTCAACCCCCTACATCCTTGACTCCTTCCTCCTATCTCGCCAGGAACCTCCTGAGCATTGTTCTCCCATGCTTATCCACTGTCTCTTGTCTGAGATGCTAAATAATCTGGTGCTACAATGTATGAGACCGTCCCTACGCAGGATTCCAAGCACATTTCCTTTGTACATCCCAATCTGCTTGAAATTGAACACATTTGAGTAAATACCGGACTCCTCCCTTGACACGCCACATTTGAATATGCAATTAGATGCAAATAGATATGCATATATATATATACTGTGGGGAAAACAGTATTTAGTCAGCCACCAATTGTGCAAGTTCTCCCACTTAAAAGATGAGAGAGGTCTCCAATTTTCATCATAGGTATACCTCAACTATGAGAGACAAAATAAGAAAAAAAAAATCCGGAAAATCACATTGAAAGATTTTTAATGAATTAATTGGTAAATTCCTCGGTAAAATAAGTATTTGGTCAATAACAAAAGTTTATCTCAATACTTTGTTATATACCCTTTGTTGGCAGTGACAGAGGTCAAACGTTTTCTGTAAGTCTTCACAAGGTTTTCACACACTGTTGCTGGTATTTTGGCCCATTCCTCCATGCAGATCTCCTCTAGAGCAGTGATGTTTTGGGGCTGTCGCTGGGCAACACGGACTTTCAACTCCCTCCAAAGATTTTCTATGGGGTTGAGATCTGGAGACTGGCTAGGCCACTCCAGGACCTTGAAATGCTTCTTACGAAGCCACTCCTTCGTTGCCCGGGCAGCGTGTTTGGGATCATTGTCATGCTGAAAGACCCAGCCACGTTTCATCTTCAATGCCCTTGCTGATGGAAGGAGGTTTTTCACTCAAAATCTCACGATACATGGCTCCATTCATTCTTTCCTTTACACAGATCAGTCGCCCTGGTCCCTTTGCAGAAAAACAGCCCCAAAGTATGATGTTTCCACCCCCATGCTTCACAGTAGGTATGGTGTTCTTTCTCCTCCAAACACGACAAGTTGAGTTTTCACCAAAAAGTTCTATTTTGGTTTCATCTGACCATATGACATTCTCCCAATCCTCTTCTGGATCATCCAAATTCTCTCTAGCAAACTTCAGACAGGCCTGGACATGTACTGGCTTAAGCAGGGGGACACGTCTGGCACTGCAGGATTTGAGTCCCTGGCGGAGTAGTGTGTTTCTGATGTAGCCTTTGTTACTTTGGTCCCAGCTCTCTGCAAGTCATTCACTAGGTCCCCCCGTGTGGTTCTGGGATTTTTGCTCACCGTTCTCATGATCATTTTGACCTCACGGGGTGAGATCTTGCGTGGAGCCCCAGATCGAGGGAGATTATCAGTGGTCTTGTATGTCTTCCATTTTCTAATAATTGCTCCCACAGTTGATTTCTTCATACCAAGCTGCTTACCTATTGCAGTTTCAGTCTTCCCAGCCTGGTGCAGGTCTACAATTTTGTTTCTGGTGTCCTTTGACAGCTCTTTGGTCTTGGCCATAGTGGAGTTTGGAGTCTGACTGTTTGAGGTTGTGGACAGGTGTCTTTTATACTGATAATGAGTTCAAACAGGTGCCATTAATACAGGTAGCGAGTGGAGGACAGAGGAGCCTCTTAAAGAAGAAGTTACAGGTCTGTAAGAGCCAGAAATCTTGCTTGTTTGTAGGTGAACAAATACTTATTTTACCAAGGAATTTACCAATTAATTTATTAAAAATCATTCAATGTGATTTTCTGGATTTTTTTCCTCTCATTTTGTCTCTCATAGTTGAGGTATACCTATGATGAAAATTGGAGACCTCTCTCATCTTTTAAGTGGGAGAACTTGCACAATTGGTGGCTGACTAAATACTTCTTTGCCCCACTGTATATATATATATATATATATATATATATATATATATATATATATATATATAGTGGAGAGTGTGAAATGAGGACACTGGAGCTGGAGGACACTCCAGCTTCGCCTTTGGCGTAGACAAAACACGGGGAATGACAGTTACCGGTTATAAGCCATCGCTCAATTGGCGTAGAGTGCGGCGCCAGGGGTTGTTCCCGACGGTGGGAAGGATCATCGGATCTCACTGGACAGCTACCGCCCGCCTCAAGCTGGGCAGCCCCTAGCCAATAAGGTGTTGTCCCACCACAGCTTGCTTTCCTCATTGGGTGCATGGGGATGAGGAGAAGTCCGAACAGCAGGCTGAGAACCTTTGCACCAGGCAAGACAATAAAACAAAAGAGACCAACTCTAAAACTGGGAACTTGGAACGTCCGCACTGCGATGACAGGACTCGCTGCTAACCTCGGATCACAACTTGGTTCATCTCCGGCCGGTGTACAAACCCCTAGTGCACAGACAACCTCCGGCCATGCACACTGTGGAGTTATGGTCTGAGGAGACAATGGACACCCTAAAGGGCTGTTTTGAAGCCACCGCCTGGAAGCAGCTCTGCGATCCACATGGTGAGGACATCGATGGCCTCACTCACACCTTCACGGACTACCTCAGCTTCTGTGTGGACAAATCCGTTCCCACCAAGACCATACGGCGTCACTCAAACAACAAACCCTGGATCAACCCTGAGATAAAAACACTTCTGAGAGAGAAGAAGAGGATCTTCAGGTCGGGGAATAGGGAGATGCTGAAGTCCGTACAGAGGGAGCTGAGGAGAAAGATCAGAGTAGGCAAGGACAGCTTCAGGAAGAAGATGGAGGACAAGCTGCAACAGAGCGACATCAGCGGGGTCTGGAGAAACCTCAAAACCATCTCTGGGCTCCAGAATACCTCCCCCCAGGCCACGGGGGGCAGGGAGTGGGCGAACAACCTGAATCTGTTTTTCAATAGGTTTGACCAACCGCCCTCCCCCCTGTCTGCACAACAACCACTGCTGCCTCTAAAGAAATCAAGTCCTGCTGCCCACTCCCCACTCCACCAACACCCCCCCACTCCCAACACACAGCCCCTCATCCTGACCCTGACCAGGACCCAGGTGAGGACGGAGCTGAGGAAGATCAAGATGAGGAAGGCGTCGGGACCGGACGGCATCAGCGCAAAGCTCCTCAAGTCCTGTGCAGACCAGCTGTGTGGGATTGTGACGTATATCTTCAACCTGAGCCTGAAACTGGGGAGGGTACCACAGCTGTGGAAAACATCTTGTGTGGTACCTGTACCAAAAACTTCCCACCCCAAAGACCTGAACAGCTACAGACCGGTGGCCTTGACGTCCCACTTGATGAAGACCCTGGAGAGACTGCTCCTTGCTCACCTCCGCCCCCTGGTGGAACCAGCGATGGATCCACTCCAGTTCGCCTACCAGCATGGCATTGGGGTGGAGGATGCGGTGATCTTCCTCCTTCACCGTTCTCTGTCCCACCTGGAGAAGCCCGGGAATATGGTGAGGATCATGTTCTTTGACTTCTCCAGTGCTTTCAACACCATCCAACCGATGATCCTGAAGGACAAGCTGCTGCGCGCAGGGGTGGACCAGCACCTGTCATCATGGATCCTGGACTACCTCACGAACCGGCCTCAGTTTGTGAGAACCCGGGACTGTGTGTCCGACACGATCATCAGTAGCACGGGGGCCCCCCAGGGAACGGTGCTGGCTCCCTTCCTGTTCACTCTTTATACTGCGGACTTCTCACACAACACAACACACTGCCATCTACAGAAGTTCTCTGATGACTCTGCGATCGTTGGCCTCATCTCCAATGGAGATGAAGCTGAGTACAGAGGGCTTATCCAGGACTTCGTGGACTGGTGCCATCGGAACTGCCTCCAGATCAACGCGAGAAAAACTAAGGAGCTGGTGGTGGACTGCCGCAGGCAAGGACAACCCCTCACAGAACCAGTAAATATACAGGGAACAGACATTGAGATGGTGACAGCCTATAAGTACCTGGGTGTTCATCTGAACAATAAACTAGACTGGTCACACAATACTGATGCACTCTACAAGAAGGGACAGCGCAGGCTGTTCCTGCTGAGGAGACTCAGGTCTTTTGGTGTACAAGGCGCGCTGCTGAAGACATTCTATGACACGGTGGTGGCATCAGCCATCACTTTTGGAGTGGTCTGCTGGGGCAGTGGCATTACTGCAGCCGATAGGAAGAGACTGAACAAACTGATCAAGAAAGCTAGCTCTGTCCTGGGGCAGCGCCTTGATCCGGTGGATTTGATAGGAGAGAGAAGGACGGTGGCTAAACTGTCATCTCTGCTGGAGTCCGAGTTCCACCCTATGCAGGACATACTGAATGCACTGAGGAGCTCATTTAGCAGCAGACTACATCATCCCAGGTGCACAACCGAGAGGTTTCGCAGGTCCTTCCTACCAACGGCTGTCAGACTGTACAACCTAAGCAGGGCTGCTCGCAGAGATAGCAAAAAGACGTAACAAACTAATAGTTTTTTGAATGCAAAAGATGCAATAGACTTACACAATGGTCCCCTCCGGCATACAACTAGGAAAATACCGGTCGCTATGGAGAGTGAGAATATGTATGGGCACATAATCATACCATGTAGGATAACTAAGTAGACGGTTGTGCTGTTTCATCCCATCTAGCGACAATGCTCTGCACTGTGTGTGTTTATATATCTATATATTTATTCCATCTAGCTACAATGCTCCGCACTGTGTGTTTATATATCTACATATTATTCCATCTAGCTACATTGCTCCGCACTGTGGGTTTACATATTCATATATTTATTCCATCCAGCTACAATGCTCTGCACTGTGTGTCTGTGTGTGTGTGTATATATATATTTTATAGTAATATGTACATATGTATATTAGCTGCTCTTGCTTGCTTGTTTTTTTTTCTTGCCTTCTGATTGTTGCTCTGAGTGTTGCTATCCCTGTGCTGTTGCAATCCTGGAATTTCCCCGTTGTGGGACTAATAAAGGCTTATCTTATCTTATCTTATCTTAACCTCAAGGACATCAACGACACCAGGAAGACTGCCATCATCAATAATGAGCTGAAGAGACTGGGAGTGGATGTCACCACTCTCCAGGAAACACGGTTGGCTGACACAGGCACACTGAGAGAGAAGGACTACACGTTCTACTGGCAGGGAAAGGGCAGTGACGAACACAGGGAACACGGAGTGGGCTTCGCAGTGAAGAACACCTTGCTGAAGATGGTGGAACCGGGCAGCACTGGCTCTGCACGACTCCTCACCCTCCTCCTGAACACCACTCAAGGCTCAGTCACCCTCGTCAGTGTGTATGCCCCAACACTGACAGCCACACCAGAGGCAAAAGACGAGTTCTACAAGAATCTTGCAACAACTGTCAGGATCATCCCCAACTCTGAACAACTCATTCTCCTTGGAGACTTCAATGCCAGAGTGGGTGCTGACCACGACTCCTGGCCCTCCTGTCTTGGACCATTTGGAGTGGTCAGAATGAACGACAATGGACAGCAGCTGCTCGAGTTCTGCACATATCATGATCTGTGCATCACAAACTCGTTCTTCAAGACCAAGCCCCAACACAAGGTTTCCTGGCAACATCTGCACTCAAAGCACTGGCACCAGCTGGACTTGATCCTGACCAGGCACACCTCACTGAAGAATGTGCTAATCACCCGTCCGTTCCAGAGTGCAGATTGCGACACAGACCATTCATTGGTGTGCTGCAAGGTCAAGCTGCAGCTGAAGAAATTCCATTGTGCTAGACAGCCTGGAAAGGCACGGATTGACACCAGCAAGATGGCTCAACCAGAACTTGTTGAGCAGTTTGCCTCCGCCTTTGAGAAGGAACTTGGTGTACCACAAGAAGGAGAATCTGCAAAGCAGAAGTGGGAAGAGCTGCGAAACACCATCCACCGCACAGCCTTGGCTACCTTTGGGAGGAAGACCTCGAAGTCACAGGACTGGTTTGATGCCAGATTGACCGAGATGACCCCCGTCATTGAAGCCAAGCGCTCAGCACTTGCTGAGTACAAGAAGTACCCAAACGAGAAGAATCTCCAGATTCTCAGGGCTGCGAGAAGCAAAGTTCAGCAGACTGCCTGGCGCTGTGCCAACGAGTACTGGACTCAGCTCAGCCAAGACATTCAAACCGCTGCCATAACAGGGAACATCCGTGGTATGTACGATGGCATCAAGAAAGCACTTGGTCTGGCTCAGAGCAAGACGGCCCCCTCAAATCCTCCACTGGGGAGATGATCACAGAAAAGAACAAGCAGATGGAGAGATGGGTGGAACACTACTCCAACCTCTACTCCAGACAGAACACCGTGACACCGTCAGCCCTTGATGCCATCGACTGCCTGCCATCCATGGACGAACTTGATGCCGAGCCAACCATCGACGAACTCAGCAAGGCCATTGATAGCTTGACCACTGGCAAGGCACCCAGCAACGACGGCATACCCCCTGACCTGATCAAGCACTGCAAGACCGCCCTACTGCTGCCATTGCATGACGTCCTCTGCCAGTGTTGGAAGGAAGGTGCTGTACCACAGGACATGAGGGATGCCAAGATCATCACACTCTACAAAAACAAAGGGGAGAGAAGCAACTGCAACAACTACAGGGGCATCTCCCTCCTCAGCATTGTTGGCAAAGTCTACGCATGAGTTGTTCTCGTTCGTCTACAAAAGCTTGCCGAACATGTCTACCCTGAGTCTCAGTGTGGCTTCTGCGCTGAGAGATCGACGGTAGACATGATATTCTCCATCCGCCAACTCCAGGAGAAATGCAGAGAACAGAACATGCCCCTGTACGTCGCCTTCATCGACCTCACCAAAGCGTTCGATCTGGTCAGCAGAGAGGGCCTTTTCAAGATCCTGCCAAAGATAGGATGCCCACCAAAGTTGCAAAGCCTCATCGAATCGTTTCACACCAGCATGCAAGGGATAGTGTAGCACGATGGCAACATCTCAGAGCCATTCAACATACGCAGCAGAGTGAAACAGGGCTGTGTACTTGCGCCAACCCTCTTTGGGATTTTCTTTGCTATGCTCCTGAGGCATGCCTTCAGCACAGCAACAGAGGGAATCTACCTGCACACAAGATCTGACGGCAGGCTTTTCAACCTCACCCGCCTGAAAGCCAGAACCAAAGTACGCGAGGCTCTAATCAGAGACATGCTGTTCGCAGACAATGCTGCAGTCGCAACCCACACACAGCAGGAGCTTCAGACCCTGATGGACCGCTTCTCCCAGGCATGCAAGAACTTCGGGCTTACCATCAGCCTGAAGAAGACTAACGTCTTGGCGCAAGGCATGGAAGCACCACCAACCATCACCATCGACGACTACGAGCTGGAGGTCATGAATCAGTTCACGTACCTGGGGTCCACGATCAGCAACAACCTCTCCCTTGATACAGAGATCAACAAGAGGATTGGAAAATCAGCCTTCACACTCGCTCGCCTCACCACACGAGTGTGGGAGAATCCCAAACTCTCTGTCAAGACGAAGATGGCAGTGTACAACGCCTGCGTCATCAGCACACTGCTCTATGGGAGTGAGACGTGGACAACATACGCCCGGCAGGAAAAGAGACTGAACTCCTTCCACTTGCGCTGCATTCGCCACATCCTGGACATATCCTGGCAGGACAAAGTGCCCAACACAGAAGTTCTGTCCTGCGCCGGCCTTCCCTCCATGTTCACCCTACTCAGGCAGCGCAGGCCCCGCTGGCTAGGCCACGTTCACCGTATGGAGAATGGCAGAATCCTCAAAGACGTCCTCTACGGAGAACTGGCGACTGGCAGGAGAGACGTTGGCCGCCCACAGCTGCGCTTTAGAGACGTCTGCAAGACAGACATGAAGGCACTGGAGATCAACATAGAGCGCTGGGAGGACCTTGCAACGGACCGCTCCAAATAGAGAGGCACCCTGACCAGACAGCTCAAGGCGGGTGAAGAGAGACTGATTGCTGCAGCAGATGAAAAAAGGACCCGCAGGAAGAACTGCCACAGACCCAGCAGCACGGAGACCACCCACAAGTGCGACCTGTGTGACAGGGACTGCCATTCTGCAGTGCACTGCACGGTGGCACAGTGGTTAGCACCGCGGCAGCACAGTTTACCCTTGGCCGGGGGATCGTGGGGATCGTGGGTTCGATCCCTGCCCCCGGCCAACAGTGATCTGTGCGGAGTTTGCATGTTCTTCCCGTGTTTGCGTGGGTTTTCTCCGGGATTTCTCCGGTTTCCTCCCGCATGCAAAAAACATGCAGGTTAGGGAGTTAAGGGGCGCTTGCGCACGCAGCAACTGGCAGCTGGTGGCTTGTCACCGGACTGCAGAACAAATCTACCGACGGGTACAAAATAAGTAAAAAAAATAAATAAAAAAAATTCGCGTATCGGCTTGTTCAGCCACAGGCGGTGCTGTTCCAGCAGAGTAGACATTTAGGATTCTCTTCCATGGTCATCATAGACCGACGGAGGCCGACGACGACGATGACGAGTGGAGAGTGTGAAATGAGGAGGCAGGTTTACGAACAGACAACGTTTATTACACTCTCTCATCAGTCATACACAGAAAAAGCATGAACAGCCAAGCATGGTTTCTCCTTTTATCCCAACCGCTCATCTCACATCTGCATGGCATTTAACATCACAATACATCCACCCTTAAACCCCCACGACTCCTTCTTCCTGCCATCTCCCCATGAACTCCCTGACTATTGTCCACCTCTGTTTACCCTCTGCATCCTGACTGAGGCGCTGTCTGCTGACTCACCAAAGTCTCTACACCCCCCCCCCACCCAGACAGAGTTTCAGCCCACATGCCATTTGGGCTTCAGTCTCCTCCCATATCTGCTGTAACGGGGGTTTCTGTGCTGGCGGGGGGCTGCTGGAAGTGTGTCTGACTGCGGGTGGGCCATGGCGGGGGTGGGGAAACTCCGCTTTGCCCGTGTGGCTGTCCTGGTGAATCGTTGCCCTGGGGAGTTCTCAGTGGAGATCTTCCATGCCGAGGGGCCCAAGCCAGCAGCACTTGCTCGTCCGCCACTACAAAGGCGGGCTTAAGTCTGTCTATGCATATTTTCTCCCGACGCCCCCCCAAGTCTAACAAAAAATGCTTGTCCCCTGTTTCCAGCACTCTGAACGGGCCATCGTAGGGTGGGTGCAATGGAGGGTGGTGGGCATCATGTCTGACGAACACGAACCCCGCGTTCTTCAAAGTTTTTTGGCACAAAAACGCATGGAAAACAGTGGTGGGCCAGGCCGGGCAGCGTGCCTGTGTCTGCACTATGCTGCAAACGCTGAGACGGGCAGTTATCCGGCGCAGGATTATCTGGCAAAAATTCCCCGGGCAGCCACAGTGGCTGAGAAAAAAACAGCTCTGCCGGGGACGCCTCTAAATCCTCTTTTGGTGCGGAACGCAACCCCAATATTTTATTTATTTTATTTGTTTATTTGACAGGGACAGTGCAATAAACATAGACAAAAAAAAAATCTCATGTGTTGCACAAAGAGTGTATAGCTATTAGCTAATTTGCAACATTTGTCCCTGGATGGGCTTTAGAAAGAAGAAACAGGTAAAAAGAGAGAAAGATAAGGGAAAAAAATGAAAACAGAATAAACAATAACCACATACATCAATGCAAACAAGATTATAAATACACTGTGGAGGCACAAATTAAGTGCAGGCGGACACGGCGAACTGAAGGTTAAAAGGGGTTTTATTCATCCTCCATCACGAGGCTCGCCCAGCGCTGTGGCAGTGCGCTGGAGCGAGCCCTGTGTCAGCAACAAGCAATGCGAGTGATCAAAGAGAGAGAGAGCAAGCGATATGCAGTTGACTTATATACCCAGCTACAGACAATGCATGCACAGCAGGAAAGCATGGACATTTGCATTAGAGTCACACATATCAATAGCAGGATTACTGGCACCGGGATTCCTCTCTGCTCTGGGGCTGTAAGACAAAGAGAGGCTGCCTATTGATATCAGTCCATACATCTCACTGTTGTGTCACCACACCGCTCCCCCCCAGAGGGCTCAGCAGGGGGCTGAGGCGTCGATCGGCCGCTTTGGAAGCGAGCTGCAGGAAAAGCTCTGTGCAGGAGGAGGGGGAGGAAGGGGGGTGGGGGTAGCAAGTGCCGGCCAGGGATGGCAAAGTTGTCAGGGCCACGCAAAAATTGCATGTGGATCCGCGATATTGAGGGGCTTTCCCGTTGAACATGGCGGAGATCCACAGCAGCTGTGCGAAGAAGAAAAAAAATGTCTCTGACTCCTCTCGCGGCTCGGTCCTGCGTGGATGCGTAGCGGCTGTGAAGAAAAACAGAAGCTGAAGCTGTGTGAAGGACTTGGCGGTTTGGCTTTAGGTGCGGGTGCAGGCCTAAAGCCTTTGGGGACAGCAGGCGGCTGAATTCCCATGTGCGCCGTGGCTGTCTCTGGTGCGTGGCGTGCACCGCGGCCACGTACCTTCCAGCTGCGCTGTTCTCATAACCCCACGGTGTGCGTGTGGGGCTTCTGTGCATGGCAGGTCCGCTGTCGCGAGGTGAGTCAGGGTCAGGGAGCTTGATGGAAATCAACGCAGTCAGCGCCGATGGTCTTCCCTGTTTAGGCTGTTGCTGTCATTCACTCGTGTCGGGTCACGGTGCGTTCTGGTCCAAGCGCTGCGTTCTTCGTCCGGCATCATGGAGATAGGACCCGGTGTGCGCGCGCGCTCATGTGGATGCGAAGGATGTGGGCGATTCTCTGTCTCTGGGATCAACAGTGCGGTGAGAGGGAGCGGACGGTCTTTGTCAATTGGCAGGTCTCAGCGTGGAGGTCCAGAATCTCAGGCAAGGGTCGCACCATGACGCTTCTGAGGCTTTCCCGGTCGTGGATGATCTCCGGGGTGTTCGCCTGGTGTTCTCTTCTTCGGGGTCACCAGTGTGGAGGCACAAAATAAGTGCAGGTGGACACGGCGAACTGAAGTTTAAAAGGGTGTTTTATTCATCCTCCATCACGAGGCTCGCCCAGCGCTGTGGCAGTGCGCTGGAGCGAGCCCTGTGTCTCTAGGTCAGCAACAAGCAATGCGAGTGACCAAAGAGAGAGAGAGCAAGCGATATGCAGTTGACTTATATACACAGCTACAGACAATGCATGCACAGCAGGAAAGCATGGACATTTGCATTAGAGTCACACATATCAATAGCAGGATTACTGGCGCCGGGATTCCTCTCTGCTCTGGGGCTGTAAGACGAAGAGAGGCTGCCTATTGATATCAGTCCATACATCTCACTGTTGTGCTAATTGCTCCAGCTGAGCGCTCTGCTTGTCCCGTTGGCTGTGGGGGTCACCACAATACAATATAAAAACCTGGTTACCTCCGCCATGCCGCAGGCCAGGAGGTTATGTTTTTGCCAGGGTTTGTCTGTTTGTCTGTCTGTCTGTCTGTCTGTTGGTTAGCAAGATAACTCAAAAAGTTTTGGACGGATTTCCATGAAACTTTCAGGCATTGTTGGAAATGGTACAAGGAAGAACTGAATAAATTTTGGGGATGATCTGGATCACTGTCTGGATCCAGGAATTTTTTAAAGGATTCTTTAACATTGTGAGATAGGGCCATTTTCAACATGTGTGCAGGCGCAATGGAGGGCGGTGGTCGTCGTGTCTGACGAACACGAACTCCGCGTTCTTCAAAGTTTTAGGCACAAAAGCACGCGGAAAACAGTGGTGGGCTGGGCCCGGCAACATGCCTGTGTTTGCGCTACGCTGCAAAAGCTGAGACGGGCAGCTGTCCAGCGCGGGATTATTTGGCAGAAATTCCCAGGGCAGCCATAAGGGCTGCGCAAAAACAAGCTCTCTGCCGGGAAAGCTTCCAAATCCTCTTTTGGCACGGAGCGCAACCCCAATAAAACCCACGCCAACATGTCTACCCAATTTGCATCCGTCAGTGAACCCCTGAGTGCTGCTTTCAATGATATATGAAAACGCTCGCATAACCCATTGGCCTGTGGGTTGCACGCGGTTGTGCGATGAATTGCAACGCCCGCAGCCTGGGAGTTTGGAGATGGAGGAGATGGACACAACAGCACCACTTGAGTTTATTACCTCCGCCAAGGAGGTAATGCTTTTACTGGCATTTGTCTGTCTGTCTGTCTGTCTGTCTGTTACCAACATAACTCAAAAAGTTATGAACGGATTTTGACGAAATTTTCAGGAAAGGTGTGTAATGGCACAGGGAACAGATGATTAGATTTTGGTGATGATCTGAGAGTGCATACCTCCACCAAGGGCTTTGTTTGTATTTGTGCAGCAGGATTACACAAAAACTACTGGATGGATTTAGATGAAATTTTCACCAGAGGTGGTTCTTGGCCTACAGAGGAACCCATTACATTTTGGGGATGATCTGGGAATGCATACCTCAGCCAAGGCTCTTCTCACAGTGTGTCAGCCACAAAACTAATGGACAGACTTGGATGCAATTTTCACCACAAGTGGTGATAGGCCTACACACAAGTCCATTACATTTTGGATGTGATCCATGAGAAACGGAAGGAGCCTTGGCGGAGGTATGCACTCTATGAGTGCTTTTCTAGTTCAATATAAAACCCACGGCAACCGCTCTACCCAATTTGCATCCGTCAGTGAAGTCCTGAGCGCTGCTTTCAGTGACCTATGAAAACGCTCGCATAACCCATTTGCCTGTGGGTTGTACGCGGTTGTGCGATGAATTGCAACACCCTGGCTGCGGGCCATCGCAGACCAAAGGTCGAAAGCAAACTGCGGGCCCCTATCGGACGTGATGTCCGACGGGATCCCAAAACGCGCCACCCATGTTGTCAAAAAAGCGTGTTCCACGTCCGCAAACGTGGTTGCCGCCAGCGGGACTGCTTCTGGCCAGTGTGTGGTGCGGTCCACCACTGTCAGAAGGTGCGTGCACCCCTGCGACGGCGGGAGGGGGCCCATGAGGTCCACATGAACATGGTCGAATCTTTTAGCCGGTATACTAAACGGCTCCAAAGGAGCCTTCGTGTTGTGGAGCGTGTAAAGAAAGAGGCGGATTTGGCTTCAGACGATTTATTACACAGCTCACACAAGAAGCACAGACAGAATGACATCTCAGCAAAGACTCTTCTCTTAAATACTATGGCATTCCTCCAGAAGCTTCTAACACACAAAAGGTCACATTGCATTCACTTCCTTAATCCTTTACCATCCTTCCAGGAGTTTCTAATACACAAAAGGTCACACTGCATTCATCCTTCACACCTCCCTGTTATCTCACCAGGGAACCTCTGCTCTTTGTTCTTATCTAAGATGTTACACAATTATGCTTTCCCCATGTGCTGCCATACCACCCCCCGAGCATATTGGATAGAACAAAAGAATAACAGTCCGTATGCTGTGACAGAACCATTAAACATCAATCCACATGCTGCTTGGGCTTCAGTCTTCTCCCGTATCTGCTGTAACCAGGATTCACCGCCTCCGCGGCGCTGTCATGCTGTGGGGTTGATGTTTGGGGGTGAAAACTTTTTGTCTGTCCCTGTGGGTGTTCTGGGGAAACTTTTCTCTGGGAAGCTCCCCGTGGGGGTCTTCCATGCCGAGGGGCTCTCGCCAACAGCACTTGCTCGTCCGCCACCACAAAAGCGGGTTTGAGTCTGTCTATGCCAATCTTCCCTCCTACCCCCCAAATCTAGCAAAAAATGCTTATCTCCTGTTTCCAGCACTCTGAACGGTCCATCATAGGGTGGTCACAATGGAGGGCGGTGGGCATCGTGTCTGACAAACACGAACTCCGCATTTTTCAAAGTTTTAGGTACAAAAACATGTGGAAAACTGTGGTGGGCAGGGCCCCGCAGCGTGTCTGTGTCTATGCTACGCTGCAACAGCTGCAGTGGGGAACTGCCCGGCGTGGGATTATCTGGCAGAAACTCCCCGGGCAGCCGAAGTGGTTGCGCAAAAACAAGTTCAGCTGGGGAAGCTTCCAGATCCTCTTTAGGCGCAGAACGTAACCCCAATAAAACCCACGGTAGCCTGTCTACCCAATTTGCATCCGTCAGTGAAGCCCTAAGAGCTGCTTTCAATGATCTATGAAAACGTTCGCATAACCCATTAGCCTGTGGATTGTACGCGGTTGTGCGGTGAATTGAGACACCCAGGCTGCGGGCCATTGTTGACCAGAGTTCGGAAACAAATTGAGGGCCTCTGTCGGACGTAATGTCCGACGGGACTCCAAAACGCGCCACCCATGCTGTTAAAAACACACACGCCACCTCCTCGTCTGTGGTTGCGGCCAGCGGAACCGCTTCCGGCCAGCGCGTGGTACGGTCAACCATTGTCAGGAGGTGCGTGCACCCCTGTGATGGCGGGAGGGGGCCCACGAGGTCCACGTGGACATGGTCGAACCTCTTAGCCGGAATATGAAACGGCTCCAAGGGAGCCTTCGTGTGTCTGTGTACTTTGGCTCGTTGGCACGCCACGCAGGCTGTCGCCCACTCTTTCACCTGTTTGCGCAGGCTCGGCCACACGAATTTCTCCCCTACCATTTTGACCGATGCGCGCACTCCCGGGTGTGCCAAAGAATGAACCGAGTCAAACACGCGGCGACGCCACGCAGCCGGGACCACGGGACGCGGGCGCCCAGTGGAGACATCGCAGATTAGGGGGGGGTGCCGTCTTGCAGCACCCTGCTCTCCAGCCTTAACCCTGTTGGTCCAGACTGGAGCGCGCGCACGTCCGCGTCACTAACCTGCTCCGCGGCCATGGCTGTGTAATCTATCCCCACGCAGACCGGGGCAGCCACGGCGCGTGAGAGGCAGTCTGCCACTACATTCAGTTTACCCGACACATGCTGAATATTGGTAGTAAACTCTGAGATCGCAGCCAGCTGTCTCTGCTGCCGGCCCGACCACGGTTCTGAAACCTTGGCCATCGCAAATGTTATTGGCTTGTGGTCAACGAACGCGGTGAAACAGCGCCCTTCCAGCCAGAAATGGAAGTGGCGAATGGCCAAGTGGAGAGCCAGAAACTCCCTGTCGAATGCGCTGTATTTACGTTCACTGTCGCGCAAAGTCCTGTTGAAAAAGGCGAGCGGCTGCCAAGCCCCGGCTACGCGCTGCTCCATGACCGCCCCTATGGCCACATCTGACGCGTCAGTGGTGAGTGCTATGCGGGCCGTTGGGTCTGGAAGTGCCAGCAACGCAGTGTTTGCCAGGGCTGCTTTGACTTCCGAGAACGCCTCCTCTCGCTCCGGGGACCATTCGATCTTATCCGCGGGTTTCTGTGTTTTGAGCGCGGCATACAGTGGTTGCATGAGCTGAGCTGCGCTGCGCGGGGAAGGAAACAGTTATAAAAATTCACCATTCCCAAAAATTCCTGTTGCGCCCTGACCATTTGCGGCAGTGGAAAATCTGCTACCGCGCGCACTTTGTCAGGCAGCGGAACCGCTCCTTCGGGAGAGACGCGGTGCTCCAAAAAATCAATCCGCGTCACCCCAAACTGACATTTCGCTGAGTTGATTATTAACCTGTGATCTTCCAACCTCCGGAAAACCGTCGTGAGGTGGGTTTCGTGTTCATCTTCGGATGCGCTGGCTACCAAGATATCGTCCAAGTAGACGAACACGAAAGGGAGATCGCGCAGCACTGCATCCATCATGCGTTGGAACGTCTGTGCAGCCCCTTTAAGCCCAAATGGCATGCGCAAAAACTCGAATAAACCGAACTGAGTTATCACCGCTGTTTTGGATATGTCCTCAGCGCGCACTGGGACTTGGTGGTAACCGCGGACCAGGTCTATTTTAGAAAAAACGCGCACTCCTGCCAGGTGAACGGAAAAATCCTGAATGTGAGGAACTGGGTAGCAGTCGTGCGCTGTGGCATTGTTCAACCTGCAGAAATCCCCGCAAGGTCGCCACGAACCCTCAGCTTTAGGAACCATGTGTAGCGGGGAAGCCCATGGGCTGTTTGAACGCCTGATGATGCCCAACCTCTCCAGGTTGGCGAACTCCTCGCGCGTTATGGCCAGTTTAGCTGCGTCCAAGCGCCGAGGTTTTGCAAAAACGGGTGGCCTGGTGGTGGTGATAAAATGCTCCACCCCGTGTTTTGCGATTGCTGCCGAAAATGTCGGGACAGTGAGTGCTGGGAACTGAGTGAGCAGTGTGTGGAACTTACCGCATGCAGCTGTGACGTTGGCTTGTGCTGTTGGCTGGGACGCTCGAGCTATACAGGGGATAGAATCAAAGGACAGTGCATTAACTAGGCGCCTGTTAGCGACATCAACCAACAAACCATGTGTGCACAAAAAATCAGCCCCCAGTATATTGAAATTCAATGCTGCTGCGGCTGAATCTTAATCCAAATGGAAATTATGGATCTGGAAAGCGACTTATATGCGATTGTCACCACTTTAAAAAGTAGAAGATCGGGTCAGGGGGAACCCAAGGGAGACTCATGGTATTGGAATTCATGTGTCTGTGTGATTCGACTGAGATTGAACTGATCACAGGATCTTCTGTTTGGCCCCTGGAGTTTTCCTAGTGTATCGAAATTATCTGGGTGAGCTAATCAAATGCGGACCCCGGCGTAGCTCCCTTAACAAATTCAACAATTCGTCCAGCTGGGGGGAGCACTGACTGTCAGCGGCAGGATTAACATGGAATTTACTATCTGGCATGCATTGAAGAGAGAACGAACTCTCTGGACATGTTTTACCTATGTTTCGGTAGGTGGATAACATCTGTGGATCGCTGAGTGCTCTCCAGAGAATGATCTAAAGTATGATTCAAGCCTGTATGAAATTGAAGCACAGAATCGAAGAGAGAGAAATTTTTTATTCTCTGAGTGCACTGTGCAGATTTGACCTTGTGTTTTGGCGCCTTTGTTTACATTCCTCCTCGATGAAGATAACGCTGGGAAGTGGCTTATGTCTACCCATACATCAACAATCAGTTGTTGTCGTCAGCGGATTGGTCTCTCGAGGACATTGCCCATGTGCCTTCTGCAAGGAAGAGGAAAAGAGAGACAGACTCTGATCTCTGACTTGTTTATAAGTCACATGATTATAACATCTATCCACTGCCTGGAGGCGCCCTCTGCTGCTCACTAACAACTGTTACACTCACACTACACAATGACATGCAAATATACACACACTGCTCTCCCTCCCTCTGCTGTGTGATTGTATCTATCGTCTGCTAATGTGCATAGAGGGTTTTTTTCTGTGTAATCAAAATTTGGCTCATAAGCTTATATGAGCTTATACGAGCGTGATTCTGATAACTATGTTTTTTTCTCTCTGCCTATTGTGTTTCCCCCCCCCCCCCTCCTCCCTTTACCCCCACTGCAGACAGGCGCCTCTATGGCTGCCGTGTCATTGGATGCGCCTAATGTGCGCGCCCAATGTCAAGTCAAATTCCTTGTGTGTTTACTTGTAAATATACTTGGCAATAAAGCTGATTCTGATTCTGATTCTGATTCTGATTCTGCTGTAACGGGTCCCCTTTTTGGGCACCCTTAAACGGCTGTGATCGGGGACACTAGTGTATACGTGTGGGCGGCATAGGGATCACGATGACACCAGACTGATGTTTCTCACAATTTATTTACTCCTTTTGGAGAAATAAAACAATATACATCACTCTTTGTCTGTACCTCAATCCCACACAGGCTCCCCCAGCAAAGCAACGCGGTACTGTGGGGGAAAGGAAGAACTACCGGAGCCGCGGAGGTACGGGAAGAGCAGATGTGGGCAGTGTACCGCCAAAATAAAAGCACTCAAGTAAATAAAATTCACAATAATATAAAGGAAAACATGACTGAGAAAAGGAATGTTTAAGGTGCATTTTCGACTTCGTTACACCCACCCCACTGAATTTTATCAAACTTGAGCCACAGCTACACAGAACTCATGACAATAAACAAAACACCCGGGGTTAGTTAAAGAACACCATCTGAAAGACTGTCCCACACAAGGACGAAGTGGCATGAGAGCAGCGCTTATCTCTCAACCCAACCACTGGTAATGGAGTGCCTTGTACACCCCACCAAAAAAACCCCAACTATTAGTGTAGTAAAAGCTCATGTATAATAAAATAAAATAAAATAGCTGATCACTAGAATTCAAGGTCAAGTCCACAAAAGGATAGTCCACTCATGTAACAATTAGTCAGTCAGGGTCTGAAACACAGACCTACAAACAGCCTTAACATTGAACTTGTCCTGAATTACATCTTGCCTGGACATTGTCTGCACTAGTCTATTTACAGGTCTAATCAGGCGACCAAATCTTGACCTGATTTGAGATTGTGCACTGGGACGGTCACAATGTGAGCGTGACGTCTGGTCAACAGTACAGCGAACAAGGGGAGTGTCTGTCTGTCTCTCGGAGTCAGGAACAGAAACTAGTTGACTGTCAAGTGTTTGTCCACCATGAGTATCAGTAGCAGCTGTAGTCACAGGTCTAGGGTCAGAGGACATGGGATGATCTACACCTTGAGCAACCAGTACAACTGAAGAGTTCTGGGGGTCAGAGGACACACTTGTCACATCAGAAACGTCTACCTGTGACACAGATGGTTCAGTGAGCTGCGTGATCCACTCAACAGTTCTCCTTTCAGAGTCAACAGGTTCTGGATCAACTAATGGTTCACGTGTTTCTCCACATGAAGACGGATCACCTGTACCAGCCTCACTCTCTCCCTCGAAGAGGTCCACAGATGTATCTCCCTCATCACCAATGTCTGTAGCTAAGGTTTCTGGAAGTAAGGTGGATGAACCGTGGTTGGACACATCGCACACATCCACCACAGGAAAAAAATTTACCAGCATCAACAGATTCCTGTGGACCACTTTTGTCCGTCCAGTAAGAGTGTCACAAATTCTGTATGTATGGGTCTGCGGGTTCACATCCATTACAGTGTAAACAGTTGATTCCCACTTATCAGCAGTTTTCTTTTTGCCTCTCTCCTTTCTGTTGGCCAAAAGCACCCTGTCACCAATCTCAATCTTGGATCCTGTCACTTTCCTGTTGTAAAGATTAGCATGTCTGTGTTGCTCCTTAGCAGCACAGTCCTGAGCAACCATCATTGCTTCTTTTAGCTCACAGGTGAGAGTTGCCACATACTTGTCATAACTGGTTACATCAGCATCGCGAAGAACAGAATGAAACATGACATCTACTGGCAAACGGGGCACACGGCCATACATGAGGTAAAAAGGAGGAAAGCCAGTCGTCTCATGGGCTGTACAGTTGTACATAAATGTCAAAGTCTGCAACCGTCGTGGCCAGTTAGCTTTCACCTCAGGGGACAGTGCACGAGTCATCCCACCCAGTGTCCTGTTAAACCGTTTGACACTTCCATTTCCCATTGGGTGGTAAGGGGTAGTGTGAGATTTCCTGACACCGGACACTTTGAGGAGTTCACTGATTAATTGACTTTCAAAATTAGGACCTTGGTCACTGTGGATTCTTTCTGGGAACCCAAAGACACAAAAGTACTTGTTCCACAGAACATTTGCCACTTGCTTAGCTGTTTGATCCTTACAAGGAAAGGCCTGAGCCATCCTGGTAAAGTGATCTGTTATCACTAGGACATCAATAGACTTGTTCCTAGAGTCTTCAGCTGACCAAAAGTCAATGCAGACCAGCTCCAGCGGTCTAGATGACAAGATGCTCTCTAAGGGAGCTCGTCCCTCAGGTTCAGCTGACTTGCTGAGGACACAATGTTGGCAGTGTCTGACATGGTCTCTAACATCTCTCTCAAGGATCAGCCAGAAAAATCTCTATCTGGATAAACTGAGGGTTCGCGACTGGGCTTGATGACGCCTTTCAAGACCTCATCCTTAAGTGAGTCTGGGACAACATACTGAAGCCGTTTGGACTTGGTTCTCTGGTCTCTTGAAACTCTGTACAGAACACCATTGCTCACAGATAGCTTATCCCAGTGTTTCAGATATTTAATCACTGAAAATGATTCTTTCACCCTTTCTCTCCTTGAGGGTCTCCGATGTCTTTCAACATAAAACAAGACGCGAGAAAGAGTTCCATCCTCCAACTGTTTGTCACGCAAAGCCTTTTCAGAATAGGCAGGCAATGGGTCTTGACCTGGTGGGACTAACTGGTGCAAAAACTGCAAGGCTTCAATTGCCCGGGCCCTTGGACCAGCATCCCACTCAATGTGTGACTGCATCACAGCAGACACTTCTTCTGAATTCACAATCTGAGTGTGAGGTATGAGCATTGTCACACATCGCATCCACGTGACCACTGGATGAACGAAAAGCATCCTGAACAGAGGCAGTAGACACATTTTTGACTTCACTGAGGAGTTTTACATATGGCTCATTGAACAGTCTGTGACCAATATTTTCCTTGACAAAAGGCACACGGCTTAATGCATCAGCCACAATGTTCTGCCGCCTTGGAACATACTTTATGTCAAAGTCATACACAGCCAACTTGGCTACCCAGCGTTGCTCACAACAGTCTAACTTGGGCTTTGCCAATATGTGAGTCAAAGGATTGTTGTCAGTCCAAACAGTGAATTTGTGACCCTTTAGCCAATGACTAAACTTGTCAGTGATGGACCATTTCAAAGCCAGAAATTCCAGTCGGTGCGCTGGATAGTTTTTCTGAGACTGTGTCAGTGACTTACTGGCAAAAGCAATAGGTCTGGCATGACTTTCACCTTCCTGGACTTGGGACAGAACGGCATCTATCCCATCCAGAGATGCATCAGTTGAAAGCATGAAGGGACGGTCGAAGTTAGGATGAGCCAAGACCACAGTGTTAACAAGTGCAGATTTGAGACTTTCAAAGGCATGTATGTGCTCTTGGGTCCAATCAGAAGCACAAAGCTTTCTGCAAGCCATCTTGGTTTTCTTACATCTGCCTTTAAATTTTCCACCTTTCAACAGGCTGAACAATGGCTTGGCAATGGCAGAATATCCTGGCACAAAATGCTGATAGTAATTAACCATCCCCAAGAAGGATCTAAGCCTTTTTTGGGACGGTGTCACACCATCAGTGTCTATAAGGTCAGCACAAGTCATTTTTGCGATGTTTTCAACCTTACTTGGGTCGGTTGAAACACCATTCTCATCAATTACGTGACCAAGAAACCTCACAGATCTCCTGAGGAAAAAACACTTTTTGGGTGCCAACTTCAAGTTGTGCCTACGCAGCCTGCTGAACACCATCTCAAGGCGCTGCAATGCACTCTCCTCATCAGATGCAAAAATCAGCAGATCATCCAAATAGCACAACAAAGTCAAGTAATTCTGGTCACCAAAAATGGCAGTCATCATGCGCATAAAACTAGCAGGACTATAGCATAATTCCTGGGGCAGGCGATTGTATTCATACAAGCCCATCGGAGTGGCAAAAGCAGAATACTTCCTGTCATCCTCATGAAGCGGCATGTTGTAGAAGCCGGACGTTAAATCCACTGTGCTGAAGAGGCAGTTACCTCCCAGTGCTGCCAGACAATCTGCCTGGTGAGGGAGAGGGTGAGCGTCTTTCAGAGTCCTCTTATTCAGCCAGTGAAAATCCGTGCAGATGTGGAGGTCGCCATTCTTTTTCCACACAAGAACCAAAGGAGATGCATACTCGCTAGTTGATTTCCTGATAATGTCTTTTTCCTTCATTTCATTCAGCACCTGGCTTAATTTCTGATACTGACTAGGGCAGGGGTCTGCAACCTTTGCCAGCCGAAGAGCCGTTTTGCCCGTCTCCGACTAAAACAGACGTGGCTGAGAGCCGCAACGGCAATTTGACCTTTAAAATAAAGATTATGCTGCTTATAAAGTTTTTTATATACTGTACATAGCTCTGAATATTATGTGGCATTAATGAATTCCTACTACAGCAGTGGGAAAAAACTGCTTATAGCTTCATTTATATAGCTTCATTCATGAAATAAATGATAGATATATATTATAAATTGTTTTGTGCTGAAAAATAAATTTCTGAATATCTGACCATGATTTTTGCATAGTTTTGATTATCGGCACATTCATAAATTGTTTAAATCTGAAAAATATCACCCATCTCCTACTTTCAACAGTGATCACACAGCTTTAGTTCCTGATATTTTCATAAATTAGAGATGAAAGTTTTATTTAGAAGAAGCTACTTTTCATCCTGTTTCCTCATAATGCTCCTTGTTCAAATGTATTAATATAATATAAATCTGTATCCTTCACTTGTTCTCCAGACTCTCAATTTGACAACTAGTGGATTGGTTGTGGGCAGCGCGGTGGCGAAGTGGTTAGCACTGCGGCAGCACGGCAACTCACCCTTGGCTGGGGGATCCTGGGTTTGATCCCAGCCCCCGACCAACAGTGATCTGTGTGGAGTTTGCATGTTCTCCCCGTGTCTGCGTGGGTTTACTCCGGGATTTCTCCAGTTTCCTCCCACATGCCAAAAGCATGCAAGTTAGGTTAATTGGCATCAACTGGGGATTCTAAATTGTCCTTAGGTATGACTGTGAGAGTTTATTTATTTATTTAGCGAATGCAAAGTCCTTAAGCCAAGCAGTTGCCTCCTGGTTTGCTGTATGGAGGGTGTGTAATCCTCCTTCCAGTCTTTGGAGCGGGCAAACCTCTATGATGTGTTCCATTGTTTGCTCCTCTCCACATGCGCACAGTGGGCTAGGGCTACTGCCCCATCTGTGAAGGCTGGCCAAGCAGGGGCCATGTCCAGTCCTGAAGCGATTGAGTGTAGACCACTGTCTCCTTGGGAGGTTGGTGCCCGGGACCTGTTGGTTGGGGTTTATCACCAGCTGTTTGTTTGGGACCTCCTTGGTCTCCCATTCCTCTTGCCAAGCTGTCTGGATGGTAAAGTCAGCTGGGGGAGGGTTTTTCCAAATCGGCCGTCTGGATGAAAGTCGGGCAGTGGGTGGGGTGTAGATATCTGCATGGATTGGCAAGTGAGGAAAATCTTTAACTTTTTGGAGCATCCTTTGAGTTAATGCTGCTCGCCGGATGTGTGGAGTGGCTATGTTTGACAGTACAGAGAGCCAGGGGAGTGGTGTTGAGCGGATTGTTCCAGTTATAGTTCTCATGGTTGAGTTGAGCTTGGTGTCTACATGGTGTGTGTAAGATGATCTGGACCAGACAGGGGCACAATATTCTGCTACAGAGTATGAAAGGGCCAGTGCTGAGGTGCGCAGGGTGGAGACTGCTGCCCCCCATTTTGCACCAGTGAGCTTGCAGAGCAGGTTGTTTCGTACCTTCACCTTAGCAGCCGTCCCCTTTAGATGTTCCTTGAAGGATAAGGTCCTATCAAGGGTCACTCCAAGATAAGTTGGATTTGGGGCATGCTGAAGCTTGAGTCCGCTCAGGTGGATGTTTAGTTCTCTGGCAGCTTTTGCATTGTGGAGATGGAATACACTGGAGACGGTTTTTGCTGGGCTTGGTTTTAGGCGCCAGATTTTGCAGAACTGGTCCAGTTTGGCAAGATCTTCCGTGAGCACCCGTTCCAGTGGTTCAAAGTCTGGTGCTTGGAATGCCAAACAGATGTCGTCTGCATAGATGAATTTGCGGGATTTTGTAGTAGGCAGGTCGTTTATGTAGAGGTTGAACAGAGTTGGAGCTAGAACTGAGCCTTGTGGGAGTCCGTTTTTCTGCATTCTCCATGCACTTGTGTTCTGACTGAGGTGGACTCTGAACCTTCGGTTGATCAGCAGGGTTTTTATAATTGCTGTTGCCCAAGCAGGGATCGCCTTTATAAGTTTCAGGAGGAGACCTTTGTGCCAGACCGTATCATAGGCTGCTGTAAGATCGAGAAACACAGCCCCTGTCTTCAGTCTGCTCTCGAAGCCATTTTCGATGAAGGTGGTTAGGGCCAGTACTTGTTCTCCTGTACTGCGGTCCTTGCGGAAACCTGCTTGATCCACACTTAGAATATCCTCTATTTCTGGGGAAATGCGTTGCAGTATTAGGCGCTCCATGATTTTGTAAGGAACGCGGAGTAGGGAGATTGGGCGGTAGCTTGCTGGTAGTTTGTGGTCTTTGCCAGGTTTTGGGATGGCAATGACCTTTGCTGTCCGCCATTTCTTTGGGAAGAAATGTGAGAGTGAATGGTTGTCTGTCTCTCTGTGTTGGCCCTGCGATGGACTGGCGATCTGTCCAGGGCAGGGGTCAGCAACCTTTACCGCTCAGAGCCATTTGGACCTGTTTCCCACAGAAAAGAAAACACTGGGAGCCACAAAAACCCTTTTGACACTTAAAATGAAATAACACTGCATATAACTTTTTTTTCCCCTTTATGCTATGTATAAACAAACTATAATGTGTTGCATTTATGAAATCAGGGAACTCCTGCAGAGAAAACAAAATTACATTTCTGCATGCAACAAAAACATTTTGAAA
Source organism: Pholidichthys leucotaenia (assembly GCA_020510985.1). NCBI lineage: Eukaryota > Metazoa > Chordata > Actinopteri > Cichliformes > Pholidichthyidae > Pholidichthys > Pholidichthys leucotaenia. Next base: position 1,217,287 of record JAJAQF010000043.1, on the reverse strand, counting down.
TCCAAAAAAAAAAAGACATTGGGTTGAAGGTTGACATTGGGTTGAAAGGAGAGTGCTATTTCTAGCACTGATGACTCCAGATCCTTCAATAAAAATCTCATAATTCCACTGAAAACAATACCGAAAGATCAGAATTCCAACACAAACCAGCGATGTGATTTGGGGTTGGGGAAATTATCTGAAAATTCAGCAAGGGGTCTGGGGGACATAGTCCCCCAGCGGGGTCCGGGGTGGGATGGGGGGCAAGGGGGGCAAAGCCCCCCGAAGCTCCTGGGTTTTTATGATTTTTAAGTACCAGAACTGTGCTTAAATGACATAAAACAAACAGCTGAATGCCACTTATTAATGTATAATATTGACTTATGTTCCAAGAAGATAGCATTCCTAAAATATTCCAACAAACATTATCCATCGCATGCTTTAACACTTGATCAAATCAAAATCAGTTAATTTTATCTGTTCCATAATAGAAACAAAATTCCAACATACCATTACTTTTTATAATTTCAGCATTCATTTCAGATCACCAGTTTCAATCTCTATTGAGTCTTGAGCAGTTCATTTTGCACAATCACTGATGTAGCCAAGTCTTAGAAATATTCAAAAGTTATGAGTCAGTGTCCACTGTGCACTGTCAATTTCAAACTGTTTGGAATCATAAAAGGGGATGGTTAACTTTTATTACCGTTTAATCCCTCGCGCCAGCCCAGCTCATACAGCCGTTGTAGAGTTAATGACTCTCCACCTGGCCATATCGATTACCGGTGGCCATACGCCACTTCCCGTCCTGCCTGAAAGGGCGCAGCTTCACTGCGTTAGTGGACCACAAGCCGCTAACGTACTTAACGTACTTTATCTTCCTGGAAGATAAAATAAAGCGGAATTCGGCGAATTAACAGAAAATCACATCCCTGAGAACACACCGCCATGAATCTTTGAAAAAGCATACAACGAGCCATTTGATTGGTCCAATCGTTTGCAACTATCCAATCGCAGGGCTGTTTATAATACAGCAGTAGCTTGAACACAACACATCCGGGTTATCGCGGGAGACGACTTCCGACTTCGTGTTGCTTTTCGCTGACGGTGATTAAACTTTAACACGTTTTTTTTTAGATTTTACAAGATCACCATAATCTTCAAATTTAGAATTACATTTTAAAAACTAATGAACTAAAATAAAATACATTTTAATGAAATACTCATTATTTATTTTCCAAAGCCACAGGGAGCCGCAGCAGAGGGATGAAAGAGCCGCATGCGGCTCCGGAGCCGTGGGTTGCTGACCCCTGGACTAGGGGTACACGCCTGTATGGGAGTCTGAATGGTTTATTATCAGATAAATGTATGCAGTGTACAAAGCCCTTAGCTTCTCCGCAGTCTAGGTGGTGGCGTGAAAAGACATCCTCGTACTGAAGTACCAAGTCAGCCATTCTCTTTTTGCAGTCCTCTGACACTTGGCATGAATTAATGTCTATGTCACAAAGTCCCACTGACTTGAGTTTTTCTTTCACAGACTCCATACCAGCATCACATGCCGTTGTAGACTGTGTGTAGCAGGTCACTGGTACACTAGACTGCTCAGCTGCGTCCATGTCTTCAAGGGCTACACATGTGTAGACGTCAGCTAGCTTTGCATTGCGCCGTAACAACACAGGCTTGTTGGACATGTTGATGAGTTTGAGCGGGACCCACCTGTCACCCCACATAGGAGTTACAATCTTAGCTACTAGGACACCCCTAGGAGCTGAACGAGAAGATGTGGGCTCTGTCATGACTGTACTGCCTGGAGATACAACAGTGTCTTTAGGCAATTTACCCCAAACAAGGTACTCACGCCCAGGTTCAAGGTAGGTGGCTGAGTTACATCTGACAGTACCAACTTTGTCAGGAATGTCATTTCCTTTCCAGGGGTTCAAACCAGTGAGCATAGACAAGAACTGCTCAGCTTCTGGTTCTGCAGTTGGGCAGGGGCCAGACACTGTTTTCCAATAGGACTTGCATTGTTTTAAATGGAGTAGGATGTGCTTTATGACATTGGTACCAATAATCAACTCGTCATGCTGACCACAGACAACCAGAGTGGGGACTAGCATTTTACAACCATACACCTCCATCACAATGTCAAAAGCACTCTTTGGCCTGACACGCTGTCCACCACACCCAACCAGCATCACATTCACATCAATCTGGTTCTGATTTGTTGTCACTCCAGCAGTTCTCAGTTTCTTCTCTGCATCCTCGTTGATACTGCAGGCCATGGAGCCACTGTCCAGCATGCCATCAATTATCACTGCACCACCAAAAGCCACTGGTGTGTAGAAAATCCTAGAACTACTGCCAATTATGTGAATGTTCTGATACACAACAACTACATCATCGCATGAGCTTCTCACCGATGCAAAAATCGACTCAGCATCAGATGTGTCACTGCAGTGGGAGCTTGAGGTGAGACCTGCACTGCCTCCCTCCAAGTACAGGTCAGTTAGTTTCCCTGAGACAGAGAAGGAGGCTGACAGTTGTTGTTGGGACAGGCCAGTCTGGTATGACCAGGGGAAAGACAGGTAAAACACAGTTTCTCAGAATGCAATGTGAAATGGTGGAGTGACGTGTGTCATTACAGACCTTACAAGTTACTTCTCTGGGGTGTCTCTGACCAGGGGCACGTTTAAATCTGTTGCTCTCAGTTGGGTGAGGAATTGTACACTGCTGCAACTTCTCCATCATTTCCTGAAACATGTTAACCATACGACCAAGGAGCCTCTCCTCTGACTGTTGGAGATTTTGAGCAACAACTGGCACACTAGCACAATCTGAGTTGAGGGGATTTGGGGTAGGGTCAGAGATGGGGAATGGAGAGGGACCCTGACATGTAAACTGTCGGGTTTGAGGAAGTGAAGAGGGAATGACTGGGGTGTGGCACTGTTCTGGCATGGTCATGGCTGAAGATGGCAACCTGGGTTTGTCAGATGTTACAGTGGCTGTGTGACTCATTAGCTGTGGACCATCAGGTGCTCTGGCACTAGCTCTAACCTCTCTCTGATAATCGTCAATTCTCAACTGAACATCACGTAAGGTCCATTGATGAGGTGGTTTCCACTTCAAGGTGCAAGACAGATCAGGATCAGGACAATTTTTGACGAACATGATAGCAACCTCTTTGCTCATGTCCTCAGTCTGCTTGCCTTGTCTACGCAGGCCCTCGAGAGCCAGGTCTGCTGCTTTGTTTAGCCTTATCCAGTAGTCCACTGGGTTTTCTCTGTGCCTGGGCAGGGTTGCATAAAAATCTACGAGCAGAAGACATGAGGAGGCGTCACAGAAGTAATGGAGAAGAACATCATAGATTATCTCAGGTTTCTTTTTAGCATCTAGCTCCAGGTCACTACGCAGGGCAACTTTCACAACATCTCTGGCTTTGCCCAGTAAATGACTCATTATTTCTCCTGCTTGCTCACACACAGGAATCTCTCTCTTCTTGAGGTCAGTCTTAGACAAGTCAATCCAGTCCTGAACTGAATATTTGTCAGTACTGTCACCTCTAAATGTGGGTTGTTCTCTGTCCGACTTAACATGGACAGTCACATGTGGACGGTCATATTTGGTAACATCACAATGTGCAGTTCGATCAGTAGGAGAAGTCTGGTTGTCATTGGTCATATTCACAACACCAGCAGACATTAACTTAGCAACTATAGACTCCCCAATTTGAGCACCAAGCTGCCCTACCGTATCTGTAAGTTGTTCAATGGCATCAACATTACTGCAGGGTGTGGAAACATGAGGACCTTCACCCATGAACTCACCAACAGGAATACAACCTGGGCTCTGACCTAACCCTGTATCCCCACCACTGTTCATGAATTTGGATTGTCCTACATCTCTACTATTAGCAATATCACCGTGCCAAATACCTCTTCCTTTTGGCAAAACAAGTGTTGTATAATTATCCATGTGTTGTTTTTTTTTTTTTGGTTGATAGTACTACTTTACACAGTGAAATGTACTTGAGTTGTGAATAACTCCAAAGTAAAGTGACATAAATTACAGTACAGGATCACAATTATTACGACTTCAAATACCATAATTGTACTGTGGGTAATCAGTTAAAATGCGTTTCAACAGTCCGTTATATGTCTGACCACATATGAGTCCCAGCGTAGACCTAAGTTGTTAAAGCAGCATCCACGGTGACCGGCGTCGAGCTGATCTGAAGATCCAAGGGTCATGGCTCCAGTGTAACGGGTCCCCTTTTTGGGCACCCTTAAACGGCTGTGATCGGGGACACTAGTGTATACGTGTGGGCGGCATAGGGATCACGATGACACCAGACTGATGTTTCCCACAATTTATTTACTCCTGTTGGAGAAATAAAACAATATACATCACTCTTCGTCTGTACCTCGATCCCACACAGGCTCCCCCAGCAAAGCAACGCGGTACTGTGGGGGAAAGGAAGAACTACCGGAGCCTCGGAGGTACGGGAAGAGCGGATGTGGGCAGTGTACCGCCAAAATAAAAGCACTCAAGTAAATAAAATTCACAATAATATAAAGGAAAACATGACTGAGAAAAGGAATGTTTAAGGTGCATTTTCGACTCCGTTACACTGCTATGACAAAAGCCCACTCAAATGTACGGCCGTGTAGAGACAGGAGTAGAGTCCTCTCACCAAAGGTCTTAATCTCCGAGCCGTTTGCTGCTGCCATCTCGGGGCCGCTAGATCCTGCCAGCCGGTCAGTGTAGGTCGGCAGGATGAAACTCATCTGGGCGCCGGTGTCCACGAGGAAATGCCTCCCCGAGCGTGCGTCCATCAAGTAGAGCAGCTTGTTCTCCTCTCCGAGGGTCACGGCTGCTACCGACCCCCGGTCTTGGCGTTTCCCGAGCGCTTGAACTGGCACGGTGGTATACATTTGTGTGCCCTCTCTGCGAAGCGGCAGTGGTAGAAACAGAGGGTGTCTCCCCCGCGTTCTTTGGCCCCCGCTGCTGCTGTCGTCGGTGGCTCTGCTGCTGCCGTCGATGGCTCCTCGCCTCCTCCGGCCATCGCGCCGAGCTCTGTCGCTGCCGCCATGGTCGTGAACTCTCTGCTGGCGATGATGATCTGGTTTGCTTCTCGGGCCAGCGCACGACAGTCCTGCTTGGCCAGCAATGGCGAATTGGCCAGGGTCGCTCTCGTCGCTGACGGAAGGTTCCGGAGGAAGAGGTGGGTAAAAATGAAATAGTCGTCGTCCGTGCCCTTTAATCTCAGCATCTTCTCCATCAGGTCAATGGCCGACCCATCTCCTAACCCAGTCCGCGTCAGGAGTCTCTCTGTTCTCTCACCATCCGAGAGTGTGTAGTGCTGGATGAGTGCAGCCTTCAGCGCGCCGCACTTGTCGTCGGTTGGTTGCTGATCGAGCAGGCTCTCCACATGCTGAGCTGTGCGGGCGTCGAGCGTTGCGACCACATAGTGGAACTTCGTGTCATCCGCCGATATCCCCCGGAGGGCGAACTGCGCCTCAACTAGGTGGAACCAGGAGCGCGGATTGTGCTGCCAAAAATCCGGTAGCTTGATTGCAACAGCATATGCTTGGCTGGGTTCCAAGGGATAGGTCCAATAGGTTCCAAGGTTGTCATAGCCAGGAGCGGCACTGGGGTTAAGCTCCCAGTGCTCATAAAATGCTCCTTACGGCGTGCGTCTCAAAAAGCCTCTGACAACTAAGTCCAACTCCTAGCCTGCCCGTGTGGTTTAGTCTCTAAGCCCGGCGGAACTGCTTTTACTAATAGGAGAAGGGGCGAGGGCGGATCTCTGGCGCCTTAAAACCAGATGCTTCGGGTAGATGGTGGCTCGTCAACCTGGGAAGGTAGCCCATCTAGGGGAAGGTAAACCCTGATTTCAAACCTCCACTGCCTTGCGGCATACCCGGTCACGGGAAAGGCTTCGGGAGTCAACCCTGAGGAAAAATCCGGAGTCGGAGCCCCTAAGGCAGTTCTCTGTTGTGCTCAACATCGTTCTGGCAGCTCCTGCGACGGCGCTGGTGCCAAACTATAGCAGCCCTGCTTTTCCTTTGGATTCATCAGTGACGTGGAGAGGGGGGACATGCTGAATGGGTAACATCTTGTCCTCCATATCTTCCTGCCCAGGCTTGAATCCTACCAACGCCCAACGCTGGAAGGTAGAACACCGGTGCGCATCGGCCTGTTCAGCCACAGGCGGTGCTGTTCCAGCAGAGTAGACGTTTAGGATTCTTTTCCATGGTCATCATAGACCGACGGAGGCCGACGATGCTTGGCTGGGGGCTCCCAACGAGGCTGGCTCCGGGGATCTTTCGCCGTGTTCCATGATTCGTCTTGGGTCACCAGTGTGGAGCGTGTAAAGAAAGAGGTGGATTTGGCTTCAGACGATTTATTACACAGCTCACACAAGAAGCACAGACAGAATGACATCTCAGCAAAGACTCTTCTCTTAAATACTATGGCATTCCTCCAGAAGCTTCTAACACACAAAAGGTCACATTGCATTCACTTCCTTAATCCTTTACCATCCTTCCAGAAGTTTCTAATACACAAAAGGTCACACTGCATTCATCCTTCACACCTCCCTGTTATCTCACCAGGGAACCTCTGCTCTTTGTTCTTATCTAAGATGTTACACAATTATGTTTCCCCATGTGCCGCCATAGTGTGTCTGTGCACTTTGGCCCGCTACTGTAGAGGCTTGGAAATAGTTATGTAAAAGGTGTTAAAAAGACATTTGGATAAGAAAATTTAAAAAAAAGGCACCCCTACAATTTTATTTTATTCTTTAATTGTTTTATTTTTCTACAATGCATTTGTAATCCACCTGGTTCCATTATAACTCACGTGAGTTGAGTGCAGTTCCAGACGCCGACCAATAGATGGCGCATGTCGCATAATGATAGAGAGTAGACTCACGGACCGGAGGACGAAGAATAAACTCCTCTGCGTGAAATAACGGCACGAAACGTGTTGGTAAATACTAATAATTCAAGAATGCAAGAATAAACTGTAAGGGTCCTAATATGTCCGAGATTATATTGTGATAAGTGTGAGGTGAAAAGCGGGTTTGTAAGGGTGTTTCTGTTAAAGTTAAAGTGTTGTTGTATAAGCTAACCTGCTAATGTTAATGATTGAGTGTATGGGACGTGCCACAAGAGTGAAATCCGCCCACATGTTAGGAACCATTTGATTACTTTATTTAAAGACATTTATGAAACAGTTTTCATACAGTATGACATTTACTAGTTTTATTTGTCACCAAGTGTGCATATTTCGGGTTTATTACCGAATACCAGGAATACTATTGTATTGTATTGTATTGTATGTACTGGTAAATGTACAGTCTCTGGAGACCACAGAGACTGTACATTTATGACATTGCTTAAAATGATTAATTTAAATGTAAATTCATGGGTTATTGTTTAAAATATAAATATTTGGACAAGTTAAAAGCTATATACACGGTGGCGCAGTGGTTAGCACTGCAGCAGCACAGTTTTACCCTCGGCCGGGGGATCGCGGGGATCATGAGATCGTGGGTTCGATCCCTGCCCCCGGCCAACAGTGATCTGTGTGGAGTTTGCATGTTCTCCCCGTGTTGCGTGGGTTTACTCCGGGATTTCTCCAGTTTCCTCCCACACGCTAAAAACATGCAGGTTAGGGAGTTAAGGGGCGCTGGCGCACGCAGCGACCGGCAGCTGGTGGCTTGTCACCAGACTGCAAAACAAATCTACCTACGGGTACAAAATAAGTACAAAAAAAAAAAAAAAAAAATATATATATATATATATATATATATATATATATATATATATATATATATACATGGGAAGGAGATAAAAACAATAATTCATTTCATGTTAAGGTAATTTGTTAAAAATGTTAAGTATTTTAGTGACACATGGGGAGTGCATAATTGTATAGCATCTTTGACAAGAACAAAGAGCAGAGGTTCCCTGGGAGATAACAGGGAGGTGTGAAGGATGAATGCAGTGTGACCTTTTGTGTGTTAGAAACTTCTAGAAGAATGTTAAAGGATTAAGGAATTGAATGCAATGTGACCTTTTGTGTGTTAGAAGCTTCTAGAGGAATGCCATGCTTTTTAAGAGGAGAGTCTCTGCTGAGTATTCATTCTGTCTATGCTTCTTGTGTGAGATGTGTAATAAACCGTCTGAGTCAAATCCGCCTCGTTATTTACACGCTCCACACTGGTGACCCAAGATGAATCATGGAACACAATGAAAGATCCCCGGAGCCAACCTCAACGGGAGCCCCCAGCCATGCATGTGCTGTTGCGATCAAGCTACCGGATTTTTGGCAGCACAACCCGCGCTCCTGGTTCCACCTAGTTGAGGCGCAGTTCGCCCTCCGGGGGATATCGGCGGATGACACAAAATTCCACTATGTGGTCGCAGTGCTCGACGCCCGCACGGCTCAGCATGTAGAGAGCCTGCTCGATCAGCAACCAACCGACGACAAGTACGGCACGCTGAAGGCTGCACTCATCCAGCACTACACACTCGGATGGTGAGAGAGCAGAGAGACTCCTGACTCGGACCGGGTTGGGAGATGGGTCGGCCATAGACCTCATGGAGAAGATGCTGAGGTTAAAGGGCACAGACGACGACCATTTCATTTTTACCCACCTCTTCCTCCGGAACCTTCGGTCAGCGACAAGAGTGACCCTGGCCAATTCGCCGTTGCTGGCCAAGCGGGACTATCATGCGCTAGCCCGGGAGGCAAACCGGATCATCGTCGCCAGCAGGGAGCTCACGACCATTGCGGCAGCGACGGAGCTCGGCGCGGCGGCCGGAGGAGGCAAGGAGCCATCGACGGCAGCAGCAGAGCCACCGACGGCAGCAGCAGCGGCGGCCAAGGAACGTGGGGGAGACACGCTTTGCTTCTACCACCGCCGCTTTGCAGAGAGGGCACGCAAATGTATACCACCGTGCCAATTCAAGTGCTCGGGAAACGCCAAGACCGGGGGTCGGTAGCAGCCGCGACCCTCGGGGAGGAGAACAAGCTGCTCTACTTGACGGATGCACGCTTGGGGAGGCATTTCCTCGTGGACACCGGCGCCCAGAAGAGTTTCATCTGGCCGACCTACGCTGACCGGCTGGCAGGATCTAGCGGCCCCGAGATGGCAGCAGCAAACGGCTCGGGGATTAAGACCTTTGGTGAGAGGACTCTACTCTTCTCTCTACACGGCCGTACATTTGAGTGGACTTTTGTCATAGCAGCATTGAATTTCCATATACTGGGGGTTGATTTTCTATGTGCACATGGTTTGTTGGTAGATGTCGCTAACAGACGCTCTCTCTCCTGTATAGCTCGAGTGACCCGGCCAACAGCACAAGCCAACGTCACAGCTACACGCGGTAAGTTCCACACACTGCTCACTCAGTTCCCAGCACTCACTGTCCCGACGTTTTCGGCAGCCATCGCTAAACACGGGGTGGAGCATTTTATCACCACCACCGGGCCGCCCGTTTTTGCAAGACCTCGGCGCTTGGACGCAGCTAAACTGGCCATAACGCGCGAGGAGTTCGCCAACCTGGAGAGGTTGGGCATCATCAGGTGCTCAAATAGCCCATGGGCTTCCCCGCTACACATGGTCCCTAAAGCTGAAGGTTCGTGGCAACCTTGCGGGGATTTCTGCAGGTTGACTAACGCCACAGCGCACGACCGCTACCCAATTCCTCACATTCAGGATTTTTCCATTCACCTTGCAGGACCGCGCGTTTTTTCTAAAATAGACCTGGTCCGCGGTTACCACCAAGTCCCAGTGCGCGCTGAGGACATACCCAAAACAGTGGTAATAACTCCGTTCGGTTTATTCGAGTTTTTGCACATGCCTTTTGGGCTTAAAGGGGCTGCACAGACGTTCCAACGCATGATGGATGCAGTGCTGCGCGATCTCCCTTTCGAGTTCGTCTACCTGGACGATATCTTAGTAGCCAGTGCGTCTGAAGACGAACACGAAACCCACCTCAAGACGGTTTTCTGGAGGTTGGAAGAGCACGGGTTAATAATCAACCCAGCGAAATGTCAGTTCGGGGTGACGGGGATTGATTTTTGGGGGCACCGCGTCTCTCCCGAAGGAGCAGTCCCGCTGCCTGACAAAGTGCGCGCAGTAGCAGATTTTCCCCGGCCGCAAACGGTCAGGGTGCAACAAGAATTTTTGGGAATGGTGAATTTTTATAACTGTTTCCTTCCCCGCGCAGCACAGCTCATGCAACCACTGTACGCTGCGCTCAGAAAACAGAAGCCCGTGGATAAGGTCGAATGGACCCCGGAGCGAGAGCGGGCGTTCTCGGAAGTCAAAGCAGCCCTGGCAAACGCCGCATTGCTGGCACTTCCAGACCCAACGGCCCGCATAGCGCTCACCACTGACGCTTCAGATGTGGCCATAGGGGCGGTTGTGGAGCAGCGCGTAGCCAGGGCTTGGCAGCCGCTCGCCTTTTTCAGCAGGACTTTGCGCGACAGTGAACATAAATACAGTGCGTTTGACAGGGAGTTGCTGGCTCTCCACCTGGCCATTCGCCACTTCCAGTTCTGGCTGGAAGGGCGCAGTTTCACCGTGTTTGTTGACCACAAGCCGCTAACATTCGCGATGGCCAAGGTTTCAGAACCGTGGTCGGGAAGACAGCAGAGACAGCTGGCCGCGATCTCAGAGTTTACTACTGATATTCAACATGTCTCGGGTAAACTGAATGTAGTAGCAGACTGCCTCTCGCATGCCGTGGCGGCCCCGGTCTGCGTGGGGATAGATTACGCAGCCATGGCCGCGGAGCAGGTTAGTGACGTGGACGTGTGCGCGCTCCAGTCTGGACCAACAGGGTTAAGGCTGGAGAGCAGGGTGCTGCAAGACGGCATGCCCCGCCTAATCTGCGATGTCTTCACGGGGCGCCCGCATCCTGTGGTCCCGGCTGCGTGGCGCCGCCTCATGTTTGACTCGATTCATTCTTTGGCACACCCGGGAGTGCGCGCGTCGATCAAAATGGTAGGGGAGAAATTCGTGTGGCCGAGCCTTCGCAAACAAGTGAAAGAGTGGGCGGCAGCCTGCATGGCGTGCCAACGAGCCGAAGTACACAGACACATGAAGGCTCCCTTGGAGCCGTTTCGCATCCCGGCTAAGAGGTTCGACCATGTTCACGTGGACCTCGTGGGCCCCCTCCCTCCATCACAGGGGTGCACGCACCTTCTGACAATGGTGGACCGTACCACGCGCTGGCCGGAAGTGGTTCCACTGGCGGCAACCACAGCCGAGGAGGTGGCGCGCGCGTTTTTAACAGCATGGGTGGCGCGTTTTGGAGTCCTGTCGGATATTACGTCCGACAGAGGCCTTCAATTTGTTTCCGAACTCTGGTCAACAATGGCCCGCAGCCTGGGTGTCACAATTCACCGCACAACCGCGTACAATTCACAGGCTAATGGGTTATGCGAACGTTTTCATAGTCATTGAAAGCGGCTCTCAGGGTGTCACTGACGGATGCAAATTGGGTAGACAAGCTACCGTGAATTTTATTGGGGTTACATTCTGCGCCTAAAGAGGATCTGGAAGCTTCCCCGGCTGAACTCGTTTTTGCGCAACCACTTCGGCTGCCCTGGGAGTTTCTTCCAGATAATCCCGCACCGGGCAGCTCCCTGTCTCAGCTGTTGCAGCATAGCATAGACACAAGCACGCTGCCGGGCCCTGCTTACCACAGTTTTCCGCATGTTTTTGTGCCTAAAACTTTGAAAAATGCGGAGTTCATTTTTGTCAGACACGACGCCCATCACCCTCCACTGCACCCACCTTATGATGGACCGGTCAGAGTGCTGGAAACAGGGGACAAGCATTTTTTGCTAGATTTGGGGGGTAGGAGGGAAAAGATTGGCATAGACAGACTCAAACTTGCTTTTGTGGTGGCGGACGAGCAAGTGCTGTTGGCGAGGGCCCCTCGGCGTGGAAGACCCCCACGGGGAGCTTCCCAGAGAAAACATTCCCCAGAGCACCCACACGGACAGACTTTTGGCCCTCAAACATCAACCCCCAGCATGACAGCGCCGCGGAGGTGGTGAATCCTGGTTACAGCAGATACGGGAGAAGACTGAAGCCCAAGCAGCATGTGGATTGATGTTTAATGATTCTACCACAGCATACGGTACATTTAAATGTTATTCTATTGTTCTATCCAAAATGCTCGGGGGGGTCGTTTGGTGACACATGGGGAGTGCATAATTGTATAGCGTCTTAGACAAGAACAAAGAGCAGAGGTTCAACTAGTAAACCATGCGCGCACAGAAAATCAGCTCCCAGGATTGGGAAACTCAGTGCTGTTATGACAAAAGTCCACTCGTATGTATGGCCGTGTAGAGATAAAGCCAGTGTCTCACCAAAGGTCTTAATGTCCGAGCCGTTTACTGCCATCATCCCGGGGCCACTAGTCCTGCCAGCTGGTCGGCGTAGGTTGGCAGGGTGATGCTCTTCTGGGCTCCGGTGTCTACGAGGAAACGCCTCCCTGAGCGTGAGTCCGTCACGTAGAGCAGCTTGTTCTCTTTGCCGGTGGTCGCAGCTGCTACCAACTGTCGGCCTTGGCATTTCCCGAGCGCTTGAATTGGCACGGTGGCGCACATCTGCGTGCGTTCTCTCCGAAGCGGCGGTGGTAGAAGCAGAGCGTGTCTCTCTGGTGCACCTTGGCCCCCGCTGCCGCTACCGTCGGTGGCTTCTCACCTCCTCTGGTCGTCTCGCTGGGTTCTGATGCTGCTACTTTGACTGTGAGCGCTCTGGTGGTGAGGATGATCCGGTCTGCCTGCTGGGCTAGCGCACGGTATTCACGCGCGGCCAGCAACGGTGAATTGGCCAGGATCGCTCTCGCCTCTGTTGGAAGGTTCCGGAGGAAAAGGTGGGCAAACAGAAAATGCCCGTTGTCCGTGCCCATTAACGCCAACATCTTCTCCATCAGATTGACAGCCGAACCATCTCCTAACTTGTAACGCCTCAGGAGCCTCTCTGCTCTCTCACAGTCCGAGAGCATGTAGCACCGAGTCAGCGCAGCCTTGAGAGCCTCGTATCTGTTGTGGGCAGGAGGCTGGTCGAGCAGGCTCGCTACCTGCTGAGCTGTGCGAGCGTCCAGCGCTGCCACCACGTAGTAAAACTTGGTGTCGTCTGCCATTATTCCCCGGAGGGCGAACTGGGCCTCAGTGTGGTGGAACCAAGAGCGCGTGTTTGCTGCCAAAAGTTTGGTAGCTTGACTGAAACAGCGCACGAGTTGCTGGGGATTCCCATCCGGGCCGTCTGTGGGATGCTTGCCGCATTGCTGGGGCTTCCCATCTGGGCCGACTCCGGGGTTCTTGCCTCGTGTTCCATAATACGTCCAGGGTCACCAGTGTGGAGAGTGTGTGAAATGAGGAGGCAGGTTTACGAACAGACAACGTTTATTACACTCTCACATCAGTCATACACAGAAAAAGCATGAACAGCCAAGCATGGTTTCTCCTTTTATCCCAACCGCTCATCTCACATCTGCATGACATTTCACATCACATTGCATGACATTAAACATCACAATACATCCACCCTTAAACCCCCCGACTTCTTCTTCCTGCCAGCTTCCCATGATCTCCCTGACAATTGTCCACCTCTGTTTACCCTCTGCATCCTGACTGAGGCGCTGTCTGCTGACTCACCCAAGTCTCTACAATATACAGTGGGGCAAAAAAGTATTTAGTCAGCCACCAATTGTGCAAGTTCTCCCACTTAAAAGATGAGAGAGGTCTCCAATTTTCATCATAGGTATACCTCAACTATGAGAGACAAAATGAGAAAAAAAAATCCAGAAAATCACATTGAATGATTTTTAATGAATTAATTGGTAAATTCCTCGGTAGAATAAGTATTTGGTCAATAACAAAAGTTCATCTCAATACTTTGTTATATACCCTTTGTTGGCAATGACCGAGGTCAAACGTTTTCTGTAAGTCTTCACAAGGTTTTCACACACTGTTGCTGGTATTTTGGCCCATTCCTCCATGCAGATCTCCTCTAGAGCAGTGATGTTTTGGGGCTGTCGCTGGGCAACACGGACTTTCAACTCCCTCCAAAGATTTTCTATAGGGTTGAGATGTGGAGACTGGCTAGGCCACTCCAGGACCTTGAAATGCTTCTTACGAAGCCACTCCTTCGTTGCCCGGGCTGTGTGTTTGGGATCATTGTCATGCTGAAAGACCCAGCCACGTTTCATCTTCAATGCCCTTGCTGATGAAAGGAGGTTTTCACTCAAAATCTCACAATACATGGCCCCATTCATTCTTTCCTTTACATGGATCAGCCGTCCTGGTCCCTTTGCAGAAAAACAGCCCCAAAGCATGATGTTTCCACCCCCATGCTTCACAGTAGGTATGGTGTTCTTTCTCCTCCAAACACGACAAGTTGAGTTTTTACCAAAAAGCTCTATTTTGGTTTCATCTGACCATATGACATTCTCCCAATCCTCTCCTGGATCATCCAAATGCTCTCTAGCAAACTTCAGATGGGCCTGGACATGTACTAGCTTAAGCAGGGGGACACGTCTGGCACTGCAGGATTTGAGTCCCTGGTGGCGTAGTGTGTTGCTGATGGTAGCCTTTGTTACTTTGGTCCCAGCTCTCTGCAGGTCATTGACTAGGTCCCCCCGTGTGGTTCTGGGATTTTTGCTCACCGTTATCGTGATCATTTTGACCCCACAGGGTGAGATCTTGCGTGGAGCCCCAGATCGAGGGAGATTATCAGTGGTTTTGTATGTCTTCCATTTTCTAATAATTGCTCCCACAGTTGATTTCTTCACACCAAGCTGTTTACCTATTGCAGATTCAGTCTTCCCAGCCTGGTGCAGGTCTACAATTTTGTTTCTGGTGTCCTTTGACAGCTCTTTGGTCTTGGCCATAGTGGACTTTGGAGTCTGACTGTTTGAGGTTGTGGACAGGTTTCTTTTATACTGATAACAAGTTCAAACAGGTGCCATTAATACAGGTAACGAGTGGAGGACAGAGGAGCCTCTTAAAGAAGAAGTTACAAGTCTGAGAGAGCCAGAAATCTTGCTTGTTTGTGGGTGACCAAATACTTATTTTACCGAGGAATTTACCAATTAATTCATTAAAAATCCTTCAATGTGATCTTCTGGATTTTTTTTTTCTCATTTTGTCTCTCATAGTTGAGGTATACCTATGATGAAAATTGGAGACCTCTCTCATCTTTTAAGTGGGAGAACTTGCACAATTGGTGGCTGACTAAATACTTTTTTGCCCCACTGTATATATAAGCCCTGCACGTTTGATTCTCCTGTATCCATGATGAGAAAAAATGGGTTTAATTTCATGGACTGTGAGTTGGAGGCACTCCTGAATGAGGTAGAGGGGTGTAAAAACATTTTGTTTGCCACACTGTCCTCTGGCATTAGTGCCAGATACGGGGAATTCAATAGGTTGCTCACAGCCTTATAACATTAGTTTATTGTTTTCCTTTATTCAGACAGGCATGAGAAGGAGATGTTTATTTAACCTTGATATGTTTCCACTGACATCTGCAATCGTCCTCAGAAGTGTCAGATGATCGCTGTAATTTGTGACCAGTCGGGTGGATCAGCTGGTTGAATTAAAGGAAAACAGTCACGAAAAAGACGACAATATGAACCTATTTAGTGGGTAGCCACGGTCACCTGTCAGTTGAAAGCCGATCACATGAGACTCCACAAGTACATATTTTATGTCCAAAATGCAAATCTCATCCTTTATAGTTATATACAACTTGCATGGATTACACACACTACTATTGTAAATGAATGAAGTGCACCGGGGAAAGGGTGAGACTGCTGCATTTCAAACTTAATGCATGTGTTTACTGACATAACTACTGTACACACAGAGACAATCGAGGGCTTGGTAGAATGCTGTGAAACTGTAGTTTAAACTGTAGTACTAACTGGGCATCAGTTAGTTATAGCACTAGGGGCGCCACACGAGTCGGCTGCCTTTTGCAACAGCGGCTCGATTCCGAGTCTTTTTCCCTTCCTCTCTCTTTTGATCCGTCTTTTTTTTTCACCCCACTTATATCACGGACACACAGATCGTCCTAAATGTCTCCTGAGCCGGTGGACGGAGCCACTGTCTATAGCAGGATACGATACAGCAGAGAACAGCTGCTAGCATTCAACCGCCACCCGGTCCCATTGGAAATACTCGACATACCGAGAGAACTGAGGCGAAAACGCCGCGGCTGCCGGGCTGGAGTAAGGCGGAGGACAAAAAATATAAGGTACAGACCCTCCCTTCCATCTGTTGTCATGGGAAATGTACGGTCGATACTGGGAAAGTTAGATGAGCTAGCGGCTATCTCCCGTTATGATAGCACATACCGGGAGTGCTCTCTCCTTTTGTTTACTGAGACGTGGCTAACTGAACTAGCAGCAGATGCTAACATTGAGCTGGAGGGTTTTCACATGATACGAGCTGACCGAACACCAGACAGTGGCAAGGCTAGGGGCGGTGGAGTGATCATGTATGTTAACAACAACTGGTGCAGACCGGGACATATCACTGTTAAACAACGACACTGCAGCAAAGACATTGAGTTGCTAGCTGTTAGCATGAGGCCTACATATCTCCCGAGAGAACACTCACACGTGATCTGCATTGTTGTTTATGCAAATCCGACGGCGAACGCTGGGACAGCACGTGACGTCATCCATTCAGTAACCAGCAGGCTGCAGACAGAACACCCAGATGCTCTTCTCCTCATCTCAGGCGATTTCAACCATGTTTCACTGTCTCCCATTCTACCCACGTTCACCCAGTATGTCACATGCCACACTAGAGACAATAAAACACTGGATTTATTCTACGCAAACACTAAGGAGGCGTACACCTCATCACAACTACCCCCACTCGGGAGATCGGATCACAACTTGGTTCATCTCCGGCCGGTGTACAAACCCCTAGTGCACAGACAACCTCCGGCCATGCACACTGTGGAGTTATGGTCTGAGGAGACAATGGACACCCTAAAGGGCTGTTTTGAAGCCACCGCCTGGAAGCAGCTCTGCGATCCACATGGTGAGGACATCGATGGCCTCATTCACACCTTCACGGGCTACCTCAGCTTCTGTGTGGACAAATCCGTTCCCACCAAGACCATACGGCGTCACTCAAACAACAAACCCTGGATCAACCCTGAGATTAAAACACTTCTGAGAGAGAAGAAGAGGATCTTCAGGTCAGGGAACAGGGAGATGCTGAAGTCCGTACAGAGGGAGCTGAGGAGAAAGATCAGAGAAGGCAAGGACAGCTTCAGGAAGAAGATGGAGGACAAGCTGCAACAGAGCGACATCAGCGGGGTCTGGAGAAACCTCAAAACCATCTCGGGGCTCCAGAATACCTCCCCCCAGGCCACAGGGGGCAGGGAGTGGGCGAACAACCTGAATCTGTTTTTCAATAGATTTGACCAACCGCCCTCCCCCCTGACTGCACAACAACCACTGCTGCCTCTAAAGAAATCAAGTCCTGCTGCCCACTCCCCACTCTACCAACACCCCCCCACTCCCAACACACAGCCCCCCATCCTGACCCTGACCAGGACCCAGGTGAGGACGGAGCTGAGGAAGATCAAGGCGAGGAAGGCGCCGGGACCGGACGGCATCAGCGCAAAGCTCCTCAAGTCCTGTGCAGACCAGCTGTGTGGGATTGTGACGTATATCTTCAACAAGAGCCTGAAACTGGGGAGGGTACCACAGCTGTGGAAAACATCTTGTGTGGTACCTGTACCAAAAACTTCCCACCCCAAAGACCTGAACAGCTACAGACCGGTGGCCTTGACGTCCCACTTGATGAAGACCCTGGAGAGACTGCTCCTTGCTCACCTCCGCCCCCTGGTGGAACCAGCGATGGATCCACTCCAGTTCGCCTACCAGCATGGCATTGGGGTGGAGGATGCGGTGATCTTCCTCCTTCACCGTTCTCTGTCCCACCTGGAGAAGCCCGGGAATATGGTGAGGATCATGTTCTTTGACTTCTCCAGTGCTGTCAACACCATCCAACCGATGATCCTGAAGGACAAGCTGCTGCGCGCAGGGGTGGACCAGCACCTGTCATCATGGATCCTGGACTACCTCACGAACCGGCCTCAGTTTGTGAGAACCCGGGACTGTGTGTCCGACACGATCATCAGTAGCACGGGGGCCCCCCAGGGAACGGTGCTGGCTCCCTTCCTGTTCACTCTTTATACTGCGGACTTCTCACACAACACAACACACTGCCATCTACAGAAGTTCTCTGATGACTCTGCGATCGTTGGCCTCATCTCCAATGGAGATGAAGCTGAGTACAGAGGGCTTATCCAGGACTTCGTGGACTGGTGCCATCGGAACTGCCTCCAGATCAACGCGAGGAAAACTAAGGAGCTGGTGGTGGACTGCCGCAGGCATGGGCAGCCCCTCACAGTACCAGTAAATATACAGGGAACAGACATCGAGATGGTGACATCCTATAAGTACCTGGGTATTCATCTGAACAATAAACTAGACTGGTCACACAATACTGATGCACTCTACAAGAAGGGACAGCGCAGGCTGTTCCTGCTGAGGAGACTCAGGTCTTTTGGTGTACAAGGGGCGCTGCTGAAGTCATTCTATGACACGGTGGTGGCATCAGCCATCACTTTTGGAGTGGTCTGCTGGGGCAGTGGCATTACTGCAGCCGATAGGAAGAGACTGAACAAACTGATTAAGAAAGCTAGCTCTGTCCTGGGGCAGCGCCTTGATCCGATGGAGGAGATAGGAGAGAGAAGGACGGTGGCTAAACTGTCATCTCTGCTGGAGTCCGAGTTCCACCCTATGCAGGACATACTGAATGCACTGAGGAGCTCATTTAGCAGCAGACTACATCATCCCAGGTGCACAACCGAGAGGTTTCGTAGGTCCTTCCTACCAACGGCTGTCAGACTGTACAACCTAAGCAGGGCTGCTCGCAGAGATAGCAAAAAAGACGTAACAAACTAATAGTTTTTTGAATGCAGAAGATGCAATAGACTTACACAGTGGTCCTCTCCGGCATACAACTAGGAGCATGCCGGTCGCTATGGAGGGTGAGAGTGTGTATGGGCACATAATCATACCATGCAGGATAGCTGGGTAGACGGTTATGCTGTTTCATTCCATCTAGCGGCAATGCTCTGCACTGTGTGTGTTTATATATTTGCATATTTGTTCCGTCTAGCTGCAATGCTCCGTACTGTGGGTGTTTATATATTTATATATCTACATGTTATTCCATCTAGCTACATTGCTCCGCACTGTGTGTGTTTATATACTTGCATATTTATTCCACCTAGCTGCAATGCTCCGTACTGTGGGTGTTTATATATTTACATATTTATTCCATCTAGCTACAATGCTCTGCACTGTGTGTTCATATATTCATATATTATTCCATCCAGCTACAATGCTCTGCACTGTGTGTCTGTGTGTGTGTGTATATATATATATTTTATAGTAATACGTACATATGTTTATTAGCTGCTCTTGCTTGCTTGTTTTTTTTTCTTGCCTTCTGATTGTTGCTCTGAGTGTTGCTATCCCTGTGCTGTTGCAATCCTGGAATTTCCCCGTTGTGGGACTAATAAAGGCTTATCTTATCTTATCTTATCTTAATCAGCAATTAAAGGAAGTCACTTACTCGTCCCACTGACTTGTAATGAAGCCTTGAAGACGGGGTGATATTTGGGGGCGCACAGGCTCGTTGTGCATGAGCTGGGTTATTATTAGGACAATTCATGAATTTACTCACCAAGAAGCCACCCATCCACAAAGTGCCAGCTTGTAGTTTGTTCCCAACAATGCTGTTCATTAGAATCATTAGGAAAACTGGCTCTCGCTGCAAATTGCTCTTTGATGTTGGCCTGTTCAACTGCATTGTATGAGAACATGATGTACCTGGGTCACAGCCGGATAATGTCATCCCACACAGCTGTCATAGCTCGGCTCAGGGTTGACTGGGAAATTCCCGATTGGTCTGCCAGCTTCCTCTGGAGTGCCCTTGTTTCCAGGAACCCCAGTGTTGTCAGCACCTGCACTGGGATGGGCAGCGCACGGCTTCCCTCCGTGTCGCACTGCAAGAGTGGCTGTAGCTCTGAGCACAGTTCCACAAGGATTGTCTGTGGAAATCTACTCTGGCTGACAAGCCAGTCATCATCCTGAGCCCCAAAATCTTCTGTCTCTTAACACCCTTTCTCTTCTGACTGTGCGATTTACAATATCCTCTAATAATGTTAACACCACTGTTGTTAGAGGCATTTTCTGCACTTCTTTGTACTTGCTTTTATATCCACTCATATTTTTCCCCTTGCCCTGTCAAGCAGCTTGGTAAGCAGAACAGAAGTCTGCTTCCCTAACTGTGCCAAACAGATTGACTTTGCCAAAAGGAGCTTCATACAGTGCATACTATATACAGTATGTACTGTATATTATTTAGAAACTCCTCCTGTAATGGCTTTTAATACTTTATTTAAAGTGTTTTACCCATGAGGGACCCTACCGGGGGTGGGGTGGGGGGTGAGGAAACGAGGGGTGGGGAGGGGGAAAGAAAAGGGAGAGGAACAAACAGAAGACAAACAGACTAACACAGCTGAAACAAACAGAAGACAATCTGCTTCATCTACTGAAAAGGTCTCATCACAAGTCTGGTATCTGCACCTGTTAAAGGAGAGATGTGGGTGTGTGCACGTATGTGTATATGAGAGCACACACAGAGTAAGTGTGTGAGTGATTTGCCATCAGCAGCCACAGCATCAGTTCCTCAATTGTGCGACTGAAGTGGATGAGAAAAGAGAACAGTCTTTTCCCACAAACATGACTGAGACTTGTTCAGTGGATGTGTCCCATCTGCAGTCTTACCAGCAGAGAGAGATAGAGGTGCTGTTGGATCCAGAACTTTTTCAGGAGAAACCTGGCTTCACCACCCTGGTTCAGCATAAAGTTCATTTGAAGGAAGATAAGATAAGATAAGCCTTTATTAGTCCCACAATGGGGAAATTCCAGGATTGCAACAGCACAGGGATAGCAACACTCAGAGCAACAATCAGAAGGCAAGAAAAAACAAGAGCAGCGAGTATACATATGTACATATAAATATATATATATACTGTATATATATATATATATATATATATATATATATATATATATATATATATATATATATATATATATATAGATAGATAGATAGATAGATAGATAGATAGATAGATAGATAGATAGATACACAGTGCCGAGCATTGTAGCTAGATGGAATAAATATATAAACACACAGTGTGGAGCATTGTAGCTAGATGGAATAAATATATGAGTATATAAACACACAGGTGTTTATATACATTCTTCAGAAGAGAGCTATTAGAATAATAAACAAAGCAGCTTACAGGGAACCAACAAACCCACTTTTTCTTAAATTAAAAGCTCTCAAGTTGAAAGATCTGGTTGACTTTAAAACTGCAATAATAATGTTTAAAGTGAAGAATCTATCACTGTCCGCAAATATCCAAAAGTTGTTCCAAATAAGGGAGAATCAATATCATTTTAGAGGAACATGTATATTTCAAAAACCTTCAGTGAGAACTACCACCAAGCAACACTGTGTTTCAGTGCAAGGAGTCAGATTATGGAACGATTTTGGACCTGAATTCAAATCATGTACAACGCTTGGACAATTTAAACAAAAACTAAAGGAAGAAATACTCCAAACATATGTACAAGATGACATGTAAAATCACATAAGAATTGTCATATCCAGCCTGTGTTGTGTTGTAGCTTAGTTTTTTTTTTTTCTGTCACATTTTGTCTTAGTTTTGTTTTTGAATTGTAATCGCTCTTGTCTTGTTTTTTTTCTTCTTCTTCTTTTTTTCTCTTTTGAATTCTTGGATGGAATATGGGTGGGCAATATAAGCTGCGGCTTCAGCCATCACCCATTTCAGATAACTTACATTGAATTGTATAATCAGAGGAGTTATTGTCTAATTTGACCTTGTTGGATTTTCTTTCCCCCTTTGTTATATTATTCAGTTTCTTTTAACCTGTACTATCTGAAATAAAGATTCATTCATTCATTCATTCATTCACAGTGCAGAGTATTGTAGCTAGATGGAATAAATATGTAAATATATAAACACACACAGTGCGGAGCATTGTTGCTAGATGGGATAAATATATAAATATATAAACACACACAGTGCGGAGCATTGTAGCTAGATGGAATGAAACAGCACAACCGTCTACTTAGTTATCCTACATGGTATGATTATGTACCCATACATATTCTCACCCTCCATAGCGACCGGTATTTTCCTAGTTGTATACCGGACGGGACCATTGTGTAAGTCTATTGCGTCTTTTGCATTCAATACTATTAGGTTGTCACGTCTTTTTGCTACCTCTGCGAGCAGCCCTGCTTAGGTTGTACAGTCTGACAGCTGTAGGTAAGAAGGACCTGCAAAACCTCTCGGTTGTGCACCTAGGATGATGTAGTCTGCTGCTAAATGAGCTCCTCAGTGCATTCAGTATGTCCTGCATAGGGTGGAACTTGGACTCCAGCAGAGATGACAGTTTAGCCACCATCCTTCTCTCTCCCATCTCCTCCACTGGGTCAAGGCGCTGCCCCAGGACAGAGCTAGCTTTCTTGATCACTTTGTTCAGTCTCTTCCTATCGGCTGCAGTAATGCCACTGCCCCAGCAGACCACTCCAAAAGTGATGGCTGATGCCACCACCGTGTTGTAGAATGTCTTCAGCAGCGCCCCTTGTACACCAAAAGACCTGAGTCTCCTCAGTAGGAACAGCCTGCGCTGTCCCTTCTTGTAGAGTGCATCAGTATTGTGTGACCAGTCTAGTTTATTGTTCAGATGAACACCCAGGTACTTGTAGGATGTCACCATCTCAATGTCTGTTCCCTGTATATTTACTGGTGCTGTGAGGGGTTGTCCTTGCCTGAGGCAGTCCACCACCAGCTCCTTAGTTTTCCTCGCGCTGGTCTGGAGGCAGTTCTGATGGCACCAGTCCACAAAGTCCTGGATAAGCCCTCTGTACTCAGCTTCATCTCCGTTGGAGATGAGGCCAACGATTGCAGAGTCATCAGAGAACTTCTGTAGATGGCAGTGTGTTGTGTTGTGTGAGAAGTCCGCAGTATAAAGGGTGAACAGGAAGGGAGCCAGAACTGTTCCCTCGGGGGCCCTCGTGCTACTGATGATCGTGTCGGACACACAGTCCCGGGTTCTCACAAACTGAGGCCGGTTTGTGAGGTAGTCCAGGATCCATGATGACAGGTGCTGGTCCACCCCTGCGCACAGCAGCTTGTCCTTCAGGATCATCAGTTGGATGGTGTTGAAAGCACTGGAGAAGTCAAAGAACATGATCCTCACTGCATTCCTGGGCTTCTCCAGGTGAGACAGAGAACGGTGAAGGAGGAAGATCACCGCATCCTCCACCCCAATGGCATGCTGGCAGGCGAACTGCTATAGATGCTATTCCCTGTGGAAAGTGTTATGGAATCCCTGAATGTTTGGTCCCAAAGCTCAAGCAGGAGATTGAGTTGATATTGCAGCTGGGGGTAATTGAAGAGTCAGCTAGCGAATGGTGTAGTCCCATTGTGCTGGTCCCAAAGAAGGATGGCCCCTTGAGGTTCTGCATTGATCTTAGATATCTAAATGTAGCTTCAAAGTTTGAGTCTTGCCCCATGCCCCAAATTGATGAGCTGTTGGAGAGAGTGGGCAGGGCTAAGTTTATTACCACACTAGACCTGAGCAAGGGGTATTGGCAGTTGGCTTTGGCGCCCGAGACTAAAGAATTGACAACCTTTAAGACACCTTATGGCAACTTTCAAATTTAGAGTTATGCCATTTGGCCTCCAGGGGGTGCCTGCGACATTCCAAAGACTCATGGACCAGGTATTGAGAGGTGTATCGTACTTTGTAGCTGCCTACTTGGATGACGTGGTCATCTGCAGTCAGACCTGGAAGAAACAGTTGTTGCATTTATGGCAGGTCCTTCATCTGATTAAGACAGCTGGACTGACCATTAATCCAAGCAAGTGTGCCTTTGGACAGCAGCAGGTGGAGTACCTGGGTCATGTTGTTGGACAGGGGTTATTAAGCCACGAGAGGGAAAGGTGGATGCCATTCAGGCCTATCCTGGGCCCACTACAAAGAAAAAGGTATGTTCATTTGGGTTTGGTGGGATGGTACAGTAAATTCATTCCACATTTTGCTGAGAGAGCAGCAATTCTTACTGACCTCACCAAAGCTTCAGCACCAAACAAGATGAAATGGACAGAGGAATGTGGCAGAGCCTTCGAGGATTTGAAGGGTGCTATTTCTCGTGATGGTGTTCTTTATACTCTGGATTTTGCTTGTCCATTTATTCTCCAGACTGATGCTTCAAGAGTGGGCATTGGAGCAGTGCTTCTGCAGGAGGTGAAGGGAGAAAGGCGTCCAATACTGTTGCTGAGCCGTAAGCTGGACCAGGAGACTAGATACTCTACAGTGGAGAAGGAGTGTCTCGCCATGAAGTGGACCATTGAATCGTTGAGGTATTTTCCACTTGGTCGTCATTTCACTTTAGAGACAGCTCATTGGGCCAAAAAGTGGCTATACAGGATGAAAGACTCCAAAAGTCATCTCACAGGGTGGTATTTGTCCCTGCAGCCTTATGATTTTACAGTTCAGTATATGCCAGGGAAAGCCAACCTGGTGGCAGACAGCCTTTCCAGAGTACATGAGTTCTACAGTACTGTACTCTTGGGGTGGGGGGGGGTGTGATGACTGAGTGTCGCCACTGGTAAGGACCTCTTTAATTAGATGGTATATTATATGTGCAAGGGAATTTATAACTTTCAAATGTTGGAATATATTCTCATGTATAAAAATACACAGAGTTGGAAGTTGTAAATGGTATTTATTTGTGGGCTGGATATCTGTTTTCTGGGTGAGTTGAAGTCCACCTGTGAGATAAAGAGTTAATGTTCATAATTAAGTCAGTTGTGTGAGGTGAATAAAAAAAAACACTTAGCTTTGCCAGCGTGCTTCCTGGCGGTGTCTCGGGCAAAAGATTCCCCGGGGGCTCGAGCGCCTTGTGGACGGTGCCAGGAGGAAGAAGTCTGCAATAGATGAGTAGAGGGGAAGTTGGTAGTGGATTTAAATGTAACTAACGGTTTGGCTTGCTTGCAATCGGATAACCATGAAAACCGGTACTACCTGTCTCATGGATCGGGCCGCCGGCGACTCAACCAGCATCCCCGCCCTTCCGAGGGTGTGGAGGGTGAAACAGGGCATCCTGGCAGAACTAAAAACTATATCTGTCACAGGTCTGTGGTGGACCACTCCCAGTTACACAGGGTGAGACTGGACATCCTGGCAGATAAACACAGCTGTCACAAGGTCTGTGGTGGACTGTGCCAGTCGTTGCATTGTGACATGCACTACACAAAGAGCAGAGATAAACAAACCTATCATCTGGTCAGTCACTGCAACAGATACTGGAGTCAGTTTGTCTTGGCTTGTCCTTGCCACTGATATTACCTTTATCTGCCAAGAATTTGCTGCTAGTCCAGCAAAAGCTAGCAGAACTCAAATACTTTGCAAGCAGTTTCATGAAATGGTCAATCAGAAAGCAACTCATACCAGCTCGGACGCCGCCCGGGCTTACAAGGTCCGCGCTGATCTGTTCACACTCCAACAGGCAGCGAAAAGTAAGCTAGGAGCAGGAAGACAAAAGAAGAGGAAAACAGCAACCTTGTGTGTAGCAGAATGGAATGTATGCACTCTGTTGGACAGAACAACATCACAGCGCCCAGAAAGACAGACCACGCTTATGGCCCTGGAAATGAACAGGTACAATGTAGACATAGCTGCACTGAGTGAAACAAGACTGCCTGGATATGACAGCTTGGAAGACCATGGGTACATCTTTTTTTGGAGTGGGAGATCAGCTCAAGAAAGGAGAGAAGCAGGAGTGGGCTTTGCAGTTAGAAAGAAGGTAGGAGCAATGCTTGGTGAGGAACCAGTGCCAATCAATGACAGGATAATGACTATGAGACTCCCACTACAGCGGAAGATGTATGCCACACTCATCAGTGTATATGCCCCAACAATGACCAACACAGAGGAGGTGAAGGAAGAGTTCTACAGTGATTTACATGAGACTATCAGGCATGTACCGACTGATGACAGGCTGATACTCAATGGAGATTTTAATGCCAGAGTTGGTTCGGACACTGAGAAACGGAAAGGAGTGCTAGGCAGTCATGGAGTAGGCAAGTGCAATGCTAATGGAGAACTTCAACTTGCACTATGTTCAGAGTACAACCTTGTGATAACCAACACTTTATTTAAGCACAAGGACACACACAAGAAGACATGGATGCACCCAAGATCCAAGCACTGGCACTTATTAGACTACATCATAGTCAGGCGGAGAGACAGAAGGGATGTATTGGACACCAGAGCAATGAGAGGCACTGATCATGTTATGCTGAGATCTAGATTAAGGATTTGCAGATGAAAACAGCACTGCAGGACGGGTGCGAAGCCACCACGGAAGCTAAACACTAGTGAACTGAAAGGCTAAAAGAAGCAGGAAGAGCTTACACAGGAACTGGATGAAAACTTAAAAGACTGGGACAGCAACAACTCAGAGAATGACATAGAAGAGAAATGGGCAACACTTAAGGATACGATGTATCAGACTGCGAGTGATGTATTAGGCTACCCTGAGAGGAAACATCAAGATTGGTTTGATGAGCATGATGAACACCTGAAGAAACTACTAGAAGTGAGGAATACAGCTAGGCAGGGAAACCTACAGTGTAACACAAGGCCGAAGAATTCAATTCACTTCAACTTTATTTATTTATATTTCACAACAACAGTCATCTCATAGCACTTTCAACTGTCGGGGGAACCCCCACAGTTGCAGAAAGACCCAGCAATCAGGCGATCCCTGTGAGCAAGCACTTGGCGACGGTGGAGAGGAAAAACTCCCTTTTAACAGGAAGAAACCTCCAGCAGAACCAGGCTCAGGGAGGGGCAGTCATCTGCTGCGACTGGCTGGGGGGTGAAGGGACAGAGAAGATGAAAAGAACAGACATGTAGAGAGCAAACAGCACGATGGGGACTCAATCTATGGGAGAGAACAAACAGATGTTAATGACCAGCAAAAAAAAAATATTTCATTGAGAGTGAAAAAAGGAGTGAGGCCTAGTGCATTATTGGAGGTCCCCCGGCTGACTAAACCTATTAGCAGCATAACTAAGGGAGGGTTCAGAAACACATGATCCCTCCCTAATTGTAGGCTATATCAAAAAGGTAGGTTTTAACCCTATTCTTAAAAACAGAGATCAAGTCTGACTCCTGAATCCAGCTTGGCAGTTGGTTCCACAGGAGAGGAGCTTGATAATTGAAGGCTCTGCCTCCCATTGTACTTTTGGAGATTCTAGGTATTACAAGTAGTCCTACATTTTGGGAGCGTAGTGCTCTGTTAGGATAATACGGTAGTATCAGATCTTTTGGTTCCAAGGTTGTCATAGCCAGGAGCGACACTGGGGTTAAGCTCCCAGTGCTCATAAAATGCTCCTTACGGCGTGCGTCTCGAAAAGCCTCTGACAACTAAGTCCAACTCCTAGCCTGCCCGTGTGGTTTAGTCTCTAAGCCCGGCGGAACTGCTTTTACTAATAGGAGAAGGGGCGAGGGCAGATCTCTGGCGCCTTAAAACCAGATGCTTCGGGTAGATGGTGGCTCGTCAACCTGGGAAGGTAGCCCATCTAGGGGAAGGTAAACCCTGATTTCAAACCTCCGCTGCCTTGCGGCACACCCGGTCATGGGAAAGGCTTCGGGAGTCAACCCTGAGGAAAAATCCGGAGTCGGAGCCCCTAAGGCAGTTCTCTATTGTGCTCAACATCGTTCTGGCAGCTCCTGCGACGGTACTGGTGCCAAACTATAGCAGCCCTGCTTTTCCTTTGGATTCATCAGTGACGTGGAGAGGGGGGACATGCTGCATGGGTAACAGCTTGTCCTCCATATCTTCCTGCTCAGGCTTGAATCCTACCAACGCCCAATGCTGGAAGGTAGAACACCAGTGTGCATCGGCCTGTTCAGCCACAGGCGGTGCTTTTCCAGCAGAGTAGACGTTTAGGATTCTCTTCCATGGTCATCATAGACCTACCGAGGCCGACGATGATCAGATCTTTTAAATAAAAAGGAGCCTGATTGTTTAGAGCTTTGTAAGTAAGAAGAAGGATTTTAAACTTAATTCTAAACTCTATGGGAAGCCAATGAAGGAGGCCAGAACCGGAGAGATATGATCTCTCTTTCTAGTACCTGTTTAAACTCTTGCTGCAGCATTTTGGATCAGCTGAAGACTTTTTAAAGATGTTTTAGGACAACCTGATAATAAAGAATTACAGTAATCTAATCTCGAGCTAACAAAAGCATGGATCAGTTTCTCAGCATCACTCTGAGACAAGATGCTCCTAATCTTGGCAATATTACACAAATGATAGAAGGCAGCCTTAGAAACAAATTTAATATGTGAATTGAAGGACAGATCTTGATCAAAAATAATTCCAAGGTTCCTCACAGAGCTATTAAGAGAAAGAATAACCGCATCCAAACTGAAAGTTTGATTTGGAAAGGTATTTCTAAGGTTTTTTGGACCAACAAGAATGACTTCAGTCTTATCAGAATTAATAGCAGGAAATTACAAGTCATCCAAGCTTTGATTTCCTTAAGACAGGCTTCCAACTTGGCTATTTGATGACCATCATCTGGCTTCATTGACAGGTATAATTGGGTATCATCTGCATAACTTAATATATAATATACAGTGATCCCTCACTTATCGCGGTTAATGGGTTCCAGAACCGACCGCGAAAAGTGAAAAACCGCGAAGTAGCGTCACCCCTAATGACGTCACCCATAAATAATACGTACGTTCATTCTCTCACTCTCTCTCTCATATGATATGTGTGTGTGTGTGTGTAAGTGTACATACATACGTAGATGTAAATAAAGTGTACATAAATATGTTTGTAGAACTCTTTTATTCTTATAACAAGATACGAAACTCAAGATGAAGATGATTTACTGCACAGGTTAATGAGACCTTTACTGCTCCTCAGGTGACGCCTCATCGTCAGGTGCTAGAGGCGCAGGATCGTCGAGCGCAGCTTCTGATAGAGCTGGAGAAGCTGCAGGAGGCGGCGTAGTGGCTCGACGGGAAGACTATTTTGCACAAAAAGGCACAAGAGAACAGCAAAAACTTCCACGCGGCGAGACTAAGCAACACGAGCGATAAAGAACAATGAATGTGGTCTTCCTTCGCTGGGTATGGGCGCTCGGCAGGGAGAGAAGCTGGGTAAAACGTCTCGGCCAATCAGCTTGCGAGATTCCCGAGCCGAGCCAACACGAGAACAGCGAACAGAGAGGTGGATTTTGAGTTGTGCGGGCTCTCCGTGTTGATACCTGATGTTCTAATGTAGTCTCCCTGCCTTCTGCTAGCACCCGCCCATTTTTTCTCAATTTTGAATTTTTGATGAATATTTTTGAAAAATCCGCGATGCACTGAGGGCACGAAAGGTGAGGCGCAAAGTAGCGGGGGATCACTGTATAAGCATCCCAAAGTGATTAAGCAAAATGTTGGTAAAACTCAAATTAAACATAAAGCCTCTAAATTGAGGCTTTATGTTTAACTAAACATAAAACATCTTTTATCATATATCGGCACCTTTATTCTTGCAAATTTGTACCTCCTGCTAAATTTGGAATAACCCCCCCCACACACACACTTAACAACAAGTCATTTCCTCATAATGGTCTTCTTTGTAGAGGAGCTTGAAATAACGAGGCGATGTGATTCATAAACCAAAGTTTATTATCAGCTCCTCTAACAAGTCTCATCTTGGTGCAGAAGCAGAAGAAGTAAGAGAGCGAACACCTTCGGCTCTACGAACTTATACTTGCACATAACAAAAGACATGCATATCAAAAGCTGACATCCCTCATTATCTTAATCCCCCCATTGTCTTCGTACTCCTCCGCCTGGCCCTGGGGGGTCAGGGCAACCCATCCGGTCTCCACCGCAGTGCCTTGGATGCTCTTTGATCTTCACTGGCGGTTGAGACTCTTTGTCCTGTTCTGAGGTGTGAAGTCGCCTTACATATGTAATCACCAAACATTCTCACATGCTTAAACATATGTAGGTTATGGAATATATGATTAATATAGACCACAGCCCCCCCAAAAAACGGCTAAGAAAAGGACAATAGAAAAATTCACAGTTTAAGATAATTATTATGACATACTAACTGCTACACCTCTTGCCACAGAAGAAACTTTCCAGCAGCCATGCTCCTAAGAGAGTTCAGTGGTAATCATAACAGCATAGTAAAATCACAAGTCAGTCCTAAACTGTTACAGCACAATTAGTGAACAACTGTTGAGTAGTTTGCATCAGTCTCTGTGCCGTCTGGGTTTTAATCTTCTCCCGAATCTGCTGTGGGTCCACTTGGGCGTCCTGGTGGGACCTTCCTGTAAGGAATCTGCAGCTTGGGGAGGAGAGTGATTAATTGTTCCCTGCAGGGGGGCTGAGTCTTTTCTCTTGGGGGGTCTACCCCGCCGAGGTGCTCTCGCCAACCGTGCAGGCTCGTCTCTCAACAAGAAGGCAGGTTTAAGTCTGTCAATGCTGACTGTTTCTTTTCTATCCCCAAAATCAAGCACAAAGTGTTTATCACCAGGTTCCAGCACTCTGAATGGCCCATCGTATGGTGGGCGGAAAGTTGGTTTTAAAGCTTCATGCCTAACAAAAACGAATTGAGCGTTCTTTAACGCTTGTGGGACAAAAACCCGTGGAAAAGAGTGATGTGCCGGTCCGGGGAGAGAGTCCAGTCCGTTGCTGCCTAAAAACCTCGGGGCAGGGAGATGCCCTGGCTCTGGGTTCTCTGGTAAAAATTCACCCGGGAGCCTGAGAAGTTGTGCAAAAACTAATTCTGCTGGAGAGGCGTCTAAATCCTCTTTGGGCGCAGCACGCAACCCCAATAAAACCCAGGGAAGTTTATTTACCCAATTTGTATCCGTTAGTGAGGCTCTGAGGGCGGCCTTTAAAGATCTGTGAAAACGCTCGCATAACCCATTAGCCTGAGGGTGATAAGCGGTGGTGCGGTGAATTGTTGCCCCTAAGCTGCTGGCCATGGCTGACCAAAGCTCCTAGACAAATTGAGGCCCCCTATCGGACGTGATGTCCGATGGGACGCCAAAACGTGCCACCCAGTTTGTCAAAAAAACGCGAGCGACTTCCTCCGCTGTGGTTGACGCCAGAGGGACTGCCTCTGGCCAGCGCGTGGTGCGGTCTATCATTGTTAACAGATGTGTGAAACCTTGGGAGGAAGGTAGCGGCCCCACAAGGTCGACATGAACGTGGTCGAACCTTCTAGCAGGGATTGGAAAAGGCTCCAGAGGGGCTTTTGTGTGTTTGTGTATTTTGGCACGCTGACAAGAAATGCAAGTTTTTGCCCATTCTTTTACGTTTTTGCGCAGGCCAGGCCACACAAACTTTTCGGCGACCATTTTAACTGAAGCGCGCACACCTGGGTGCGCGAGGGAGTGAATCGAGTCGAAAATACGGCGGCGCCATGCAGCTGGAACTAACGGGCGAGGTCGGCCGGTTGAGATGTCGCATATTAGGGGGGGCACACCGTCGCGTAGACCCCTTTTCTCCAGCCTTAACCCTGTTGGTCCAGACAGGAGTGCGCGCACGTCCGTGTCACTACTTTGCTCCTCTGCCATGGCTGCATAATCTATCCCTGCGTGGATTAGTGCTGCGTATGCGTCCGCGTTGGCGAAGAGTTCCGCGGCTGAGGTAGTATAATCTGTCTCCTCGCGCTCTGGCGATGTCACAGCGCGAGAGAGACAGTCTGCTACCACGTTAAGTTTGCCTGCCACATGTCAAATGTCTGTGGTGAACTCTGAAATCGCAGCTAGCTGTCTTTGTTGCCTGCCTGACCACGGTTCGGAAATTTTAGCCATAGCAAAGGTGAGCGGTTTGTGGTCTACAAAAGCCGTAAAACGCCGCCCCTCTAACCAGAACTGGAAGTGGCGGATGGATAAATGGAGCGCTAGTAGCTCTCTGTCAAAAGTGCTGTATTTACGCTCAGTTTGGTTTAGCGATTTGCTGAAGAATGCCAAAGGTTGCCAGATTCCGCCGACGGGTTGTTCTACAACTGCCCCTATGGCCAGGTCTGAAGCGTCTGTGGTTAGCGCAATGCGGGCCAAGGGATCGGGGTGAACCAACAATGTGGCATTAGCTAGGGCGCTTTTTACTTCCGCGAAGGCGCGTTCGCGCTCCGGAGTCCATTCGACCGCGTTGGAAGGTTTTTGTTTTCTGAGCGCGTCATATAGGGGCTGCATGAGCTGAGCTGCGTGGGGGAGGAAGCGGTTGTAAAAATTAACCATGCCCAAAAATTCCTGCAGCGATTTGACCGTTTGTGGCCGTGGGAAACTTTTTTACTGCGTGAACTTTGTCTGGAAGTGGGACTGCCCCCTTCGGAGAAACTCTGTGTCCTAAAAAATCAATTTGTGACACACCGAATTTGCATTTGGCTGGATTGATTATTAACCCGTGCTCTTCTAGTCTCTGAAAAACCATAGTGAGATGCTGTTCGTGTTCTTCCTCAGACGAGCTGGCTACCAGCATATCGTCGAGGTAGACGAACACGAAAGGGAGGTCGCGTAATACCGCATCCATCATCCGCTGAAAGGTTTGAGCAGCGCCTTTGAGGCCGAAAGGCATCCGCAAAAATTCAAAAAGACCGAAGGGGGTTATTACAGCTGTTTTAGGAATGTCCTCTGCTCGAACAGGGACTTGATGATAACCGCGGACCAGGTCTATTTTTGAAAAAATGCGCGCACCCGCCAGATGTAGTGAAAAGTCTTGAATGTGAGGAATTGGGTAGCGGTCGTGCGCTGTCGCATTGTTTAATCCGCGGTAATCGCCGCACGGCCTCCAAGAACCGTCGGATTTCGGGACCATGTGAAGTGGTGACGCCCAGGGGCTTTTCGAGCATCTGATAATGCCTAATTTTTCAAGGGTGGTAAACTCGTCCCGAGCTATGGCGAGCTTGGTCGCGTCTAAGCGCCGAGCTTTGGCGAATACGGGTGGGCCTGTTGTGGGAATAAAGTGTTCGACCCCGTGTCTAGCCACTGTGGCTGAGAATTTGGGAATTGTGAGTGCTGGAAATTGGGTGAGGAGTTGATCAAACTTACCTCCTGCTGTGGTGACGCTAGCCTGCACGGGTGGTGGAGAAAGTCGAGCTGAGCAGGGAATAGAAGCAAAGGACAGTGCATTAACCAAGCGCCTGTTCGCTGGATCAACTAATAACCCATGTGCACACAAAAAATCTGCGCCCAACAACTTAAAACTCACCGCCGCTACCACAGATGTCCATCTGTAGTTGCGGCCGTGGATGCAGAGGGGCAGGCTCTTTTCGCCAAAAGTGTCGATGATGGAGCCGTTGGCTGCCACCGCTCCATTGCCCCGGGGGCCCATGGCCCGGTCTGCTTGGGAGGGCATGACAAAACTTAGTTGAGCTCCCGTGTCGATAAGGAACCGCTTGCCGGTGTGTCCGTCCGTCACATATAAAAGCTTGCTTTTTTTGCCGAGAACCGCCGCTGTTAACGGCTCTCGGCTTCGGCGTTTTCCCGAAATTGTGAATTTTTTTTTTTTTTTTGTTACTTATTTGTACCCATAGGTAGATTTGGTTTGCAGTCTGGTGACAAGCCACCGGCTGCCGGTCGCTGCATGCGCGAGCGCCCTAAACCTACATGTTTTTGGTATGCGGGAGGAAACCGGAGAAATCCGGGAGTAAACCCACGCAACACGGGGAGAACATGCAAACTCCACACAGCTCACTGTTGGTCGGGGGCTGGGATCGAACCCACGATCTCATGATCCCCGCGATCCCCCGGCCAAGGGTAAAACTGTGCTGCCACAGTGCTAAACCACTGCGCCACCGTGCAGCCCAGGGGGGAACGCATTTGTAAGCCTTCTCGGCGAAGCGGTGGTGGTAATAACAAACGTCACTCCATCTGTTGCGTCCTGGCCGTGTCGCTGTCACCGCAGGCTGATTCTGCTCGGTGATTTGTGGCTCCTCGTGGCTCTGGACATCAGCGTTGAAGTTTGCGGATGCTGCTGTGGGTGTCTGCTCCTTGCAGGCGTTGACGAGCCGTTGAGCTTCATGAGCCAGCGTGCGGAAGTCTCGCTGGGTGCTGCATCGCATGTTGGCAAGCATCCCTCTCATGTGTGGCGGCAGCGTACTGAGGAATATGAAATGGAAGAGGAAGTTGTCATTGTCCTCTTCTTTAAGTTGCAGCAAGTCCTCCATGAGGGCCTTGGGTCTGCCTCCTCTGTGGCCGTAGACCGCCAGGATCCTCTCGGCTCTCTCCTCGGCTGAGGGGACGTAATTTGCCACGATGGTCGCTTTCAGTTCTTTATATTTGCCCTGGGCCGGCGGCCGCTGGATTATGCTCCGCGCACATCTTGAAGTGGCGGCGTCGAGTTTGGCGACGATGTGATAGAACTTTGTATCGTCGGCCGTGATGCCCGCAAGTGCAAACTGGGCTTCAGCTTGCTGAAACCACGAGGTGGGGTATTCCTGCCAGAAGTCCGGCAGGTTGATGGTGACGGCGTTTGTGTGGACTGTCACTGATGTGTCCGCAGGGTGAGAGTGCCTTGCTTCGGCTCTCTCCGCGGCGCTGGTGCTCGGTTGAGCCCTCTCTATCACGTCTGCCGTGGGGGAACGTCGTCCATCTGTTCCCCTGTCTGCGTGGGCGCCGGCGTCTGCCTGGGTCGCCACAGATGAGTCGATCGCGGGGGAACGCCTCTGGTCCATTCTCGCGTCAGGGTCACCAGTGTAGAGGAGCTTGAAATAACGAGGCGATGTGATTCATAAACCAAAGTTTATTATCAGCTCCTCTAACAAGTCTCATCTAGGTGCAGCAGCAGAAGAAGTAAGAGAGCGAACACCTTCGGCTCTACGAACTTATACTCGCACATAACAAAAGACATGCATATCAAAAGCTGACATCCCTCATTATCTTAATCCCCCCATTGTCTTGGTACTCCTCATCCTGGCCCTGGGGGGTGAGGGCAACCCATCCGGTCTCCACCGCAGCGCCTTGGATGCTCTTTGATCTTCACTGGCGGTTGAGACTCTTTGTCCTGTTCTGAGGTGTGAAGTCGCCTTACATATGTAATCACCAAACACTCTCACATGCTTAAACATATGTAGGTTATGGAATATATGATTAATATAGACCACATTCTTGGCCTTTTTCAGCAGAAATGTGCAGCTTGTTTGTTTAAATTTTTATCTGTTTTCTCATGAATTAGTAATTTTTTTCCCACGAAATGATCAACTTTTTTTCAACATCATCTGGATGCTGCAGGTTAGAATTTTGATCTGTGGAATTAAATTGTAATTTGCAACTTTTTTCTCATAAATTTGCATTTTTTTTCCGGTAAATTTTTAACTTTCTCCTTGTATATTTACAACTTTTTTCTCATAAATTTGCATTTTTTTTTTCTGGTAAATTTTCAACTTTTTCTTTTTCTTCCTTCAGTTCACATATTAAATTTGTTTCTAAGACTGCCTTCTATCATTTGCGTAATATTGCCAAGATTAGGAGCATCTTGTCTCAGAGTGATGCTGAGAAACTGATCCACGCTTTTGTTAGCTTGAGATTAGATTATTGTAACTCTTTATTATCAGGCTGTCCTAAAACATCTTTAAAAAGTCTTCAGCTGATCCAAAATGCTGCAGCAAGAGTTTTAACAGGTACTAGAAAGAGAGATCATATCTCTCCGGTTCTGGCCTCCCTTCATTGGCTTCCCATAGAGTTTAGAATTAAGTTTAAAATCCTTCTTCTCACTTACGAAGCTCTAAACAATCAGGCTCCTTTTTATTTAAAAGATCTGATGCTACCCTATTATCCTAACAGAGCACTACACTCCCAAAATGCAGGATTACTTGTAATACCTAGAATCTCCAAAAGTATAATGGGAGGCAGAGCCTTCAGTTATCAAGCTCCTCTCCTGTGGAACCAGCTGCCATTCTGGATTCGGGAGTCAGACTCGATCTCTGTTTTTAAGAATAGGGCTAAAACCTTCCTTTTTGATATAGCCTACAATTAGGGGGGGACCATGTGTTTCTGAACCCTCCCTTAGTTATGTTGCTAATAGGTTTAGTCAGCCGGGGGACCTCCAGTAATGCACTGGGCCTCACTCCTTTCCTCACTCTCTATGAAATATTTTTTTTGCTGGTCATTAACATTTGTTTGTTCTCTCCCATAGATTGAGTTCCCATCGTGCTGTTTGCTCTCTACATGTCTGTTCTTTTCTTCTTCTCTATCCCCTCACCCCCCAGCCAGTCGCAGCAGATGACTGCCCCTCCCTGAGCCTGGTTCTGCTGGAGGTTCCGTCCTGTTAAAAGGGAGTTTTTCCTCTCCACCGTCGCCAAGTGCAGCTCACAGGGGATCTCCTGATTGCTGGGGTCTTTCTGCAACTGTGGGGGTTCCCCCTACAGTTGATAGTGCTATGAGATGACTGTTGTTGTGAAATGGCGCTATATAAATAAAGCTGAATTGAATTGAATTGTATATTTGCAACTTTTTTCCTAGAAAATTTGCTTTTTTCCCTGTAAATATTTTTTCATAAATTTGAAACATTTTTCTGTAGAGTTTTGGACTTTTTTCTTCTAAATTTGAAAAAAAAAAAATCTCCTAAATTTGATTTTTTTCCCTGTAAATTTTCATCTGTTTTCTCATAAATTTGCAGGTTTTTATTTTCAAATCTGAGACTTTTTTCTCCAAAAATGTGAACGTTTTTCTCCTGAATTAGCAATAAATAAATAGATCAAATAAAATAAAATTATTCTAAATTTGAATATTTTTGCTGTAAATTTTCAACTTTTTCTTTGTATATTTAAAACTTTTTTCTCAATAATGTGCAACTTGTTTGTGTAAATTTTCATGTTTTCTCATGAATCAGTAATTTTTTCCCATGAAATGATCAACTTTTTTTCAACATCATCTGGATGCTGCAGCTTAGAATTTTGATCTGTGGAATTAAATTGTAATTTGCAACTTTTTTCTCATAAATTTGAATATTTTTTTTTTCCGGTAAATTTTTTTAACTTTCTCTTTGTATATTTGCAACTTTTTTTCTCGAAAATTTGCTTTTTTCCCTGTAAACATTTTTTCATAAATTTGAAACATTTTTCTGTAGAATTTTGGACTTTTTTCTTCTAAATTTGAAAAAAAAAATTCTAAATTTGAATTTTTTTCCAGTAACTTTTTATTTGTTTTCTCATAAATTTGCAGTTTTTTTTTTTAAATCTGAGACCTTTTTTCTCCAAAAATGTGAACGTTTTTCTCCTTAATTAGCAATCAATAAATGAATAGATTAAATAAAATG
The DNA here is from genome assembly GCA_020510985.1 of Pholidichthys leucotaenia. NCBI lineage: Eukaryota > Metazoa > Chordata > Actinopteri > Cichliformes > Pholidichthyidae > Pholidichthys > Pholidichthys leucotaenia. Next base: position 1,179,778 of record JAJAQF010000043.1, on the reverse strand, counting down.
AAATTTTTCTAAATTTGAATATTTTTGCTGTAAATTTTCAACCTTCTCTTTGTATATTTGCAACTTTTTTTCTCGAAAATTTGCTTTTTTCCATGTAAACATTTTTTCATCAATTTGAAACATTTTTCTGTAGAGTTTTGGACTTTTTTCTTCTAAATTTGAAAAAAAAAATCTTCTAAATTTGAATTTTTTTCCTGTATATTTTCATCTGTTTTCTCATAAATTTGCAGGGTTTTTTTCAAATCTGAGACCTTTTTTCTCCAAAAATGTGAATGTTTTTCTCCTGAATTAGCAATAAATAAATAAATCAATAGATCAAATAAAATGAAATTTTTCTAAATTTGAATATTTTGGCTGTAAATTTTAAACCTTCTCTTTGTATATTTGCAACTTTTTTCTCGAAAATTTGTTTTTCCCTGTAAACATTTTTTCATAAATTTGAAACATTTTTCTGTAGAATTTTGGACATTTTTCTTCTGAATTTGAAAAAAAAAAAAATTCTAAATTTGAATTTTTTTCCTGTAAATTTTCATCTGTTTTCTCATAAATTTGCAGGGGTTTTTTTTCAAATCTGAGACTTTTTACTCCAAGAATGTGAACGTTTTTCTCATGAATTAGCAATAAATAAATAAATAGATCAAATAAAATAAAATTATTCTAAATTTGAATTTTTTTGCTGTAAATTTCAACTTTTTCTTTGTATATTTGCAACTTTTTTCTCAAAAATGTGCAGCTTGTTTGTGTGAATTTTTATCTGTTTTCTCATGAATCAGTCATTTTTTTTCCCACGAAATGATCAACTTTTTTTCAACATCATCTGGATGCTGCAGCTTAGAATTTTGATCTGTGGAATTAAATTGTAATTTGCAACTTTTTTCTCATAAATTTGCATTTTTTTTCCCGGTAATTTTTTAACTTTCTCTTTGTATATTTGCAACTTTTTTTCTCGAAAATTTGCTTTTTTCCCTGTAAACATTTTTTCATAAATTTGAAACATTTTTCTGTAGAATTTTGGACTTTTTTCTTCTAAATTTGAAAAAAAAAAAAATTCTAAATTTGAATTTTTTTCCAGTAACTTTTTATTTGTTTTCTCATAAATTTGCAGTTTTTTTTTATTTTTTAAATCTGAGACCTTTTTTCTCGAAAAATGTGAACGTTTTTCTCCTTAATTAGCAATAAATAAATAAATAGATCAAATAAAATAAAATTATTCTAAATTTGAATTTTTTTGCTGTAAATTTTTAACTTTTTCTTTGTATATTTAAAACTTTTTTCTCAAAAATGTGCAGCTTGTTTGTGTGAATTTTCATCTATTTTCTCATGAATCAGTCATTTTTTTCCCACGAAATGATCAACTTTTTTTCAACATCATCTGGATGCTGCAGCTTAGAATTTTGATCTGTGGAATTAAATTGTAATTTGCAACTTTTTTCTCATAAATTTGCATTCTTTTTCCCGGTAAATTTTTAACTTTCTCTTTGTATATTTGCAACTTTTTTTTTCTCGAAAATTTGCTTTTTTCCCTGTAAACATTTTTTCATAAATTTGAAACATTTTTCTGTAGAATTTTGGACTTTTTTCTTCTAAATTTGAAAAAAAAAAATCTTCTAAATTTGAATTTTTTTCCTGTAAATTTTCATCTGTTTTCTCATAAAGTTGCAGGGGGTTTTTTTTCAAATCTGAGACCTTTTTTCTCCAAAAATGTGAATGTTCTTCTCCTGAATTAGCAATCAATAAATAAATAGATCAAATAAAATAAAATTATTCTAAATTTGAATTTTTTTGCTGTAAATTTTCAACTTTTTCTTTGGTATATTTGCAACTTTTTTCTCAAAAATGTGCAGCTTGTTTGTGTGAATTTTCATCTGTTTTCCCACGAAATGATCAACTTTTTATCAACATCATCTGGATGCTGCAGCTTAGAATTTTGATCTGTGGAATTAAATTGTAATTTGCATCTTTTTTCTTATAAATTTGCATTTTTTTTTCCGGTAAATTTTTAACTTTCTCCTTGCATATTTACAACTTTTTTCTCATAAATTAGAATTTTTTTTCTGGTAAATTTTCAACTTTTTCTTTTTCTTCCTTCAATTCACATATTAAATTTGTTTCTAAGACTGCCTTCTATCATTTGCGTAATATTTCCAAGATTAGGAGAATCTTGTCTCAGAGTGATGCTGAGAAGCTGATCCACGCTTTTGTTAGCTCGAGATTAGATTATTGTAATTCTTTATTATCAGGCTGTCCTAAAATATCTTTAAAAAGTCTTCAGCTGATCCAACATGCTGCAGCAAGAGTTTTAACAGGTACTAGAAAGAGAGATCATATCTCTCTGGTTCTGGCCTCCCTTCATTGGCTTCCCATAGAGTTTAGAATTAAGTTTAAAATCCTTCTTCTTACTTACAAAGCTCTAAACAATCAGGCTCCTTTTTATTTAAAAGATCTGATACTAACGTATTATCCTAACAGAGCCGTCGGCCTCCGTCGGTCAGAATCAGAATCAGAATCAGAATCAGGTTTATTGCCATTGTTCATGTAGTACACAAACTAGGAATTTGTCTACGATGGTCTACGAAGGTCTACGATGACCATGGAAGAGAATCCTAAACGTCTACTCTGCTGGAACAGCACCGCCTGTGGCTGAACAGGCCGATGCGCGAATGGCAGTCCCTGTCACACAGGTCGAACTTGTGGGTGGTCTCCGTGCTGCTGGGTCTGTGGCGGTTCTTCCTGCGGGTCCTTTTTTCATCTGCAGCAGCAGTCAGTCCCTCTTCACCCGCCTTGAGCTGTCTGGTCAGGGTGCCTCTCCATTTGGGGCGGTCCGTTGCAAGGTCCTCCCAGCGCTCTGTGTTGATCTCCAGGGCCTTCATGTCTCTCTTGCAGACGTCTCTAAAACGCAGCTGTGGGCGGCCAACGTCTCTCTTGCCAGTTGCCAGTTCTCCATAGAGGACGTCTTTGGGGATTCTGCCATCCTCCATACGGTGAACGTGGCCTAGCCAGCGGAGCCTGTGCTGTCTGAGTAGAGTGAACATGGAGGGAAGGCCGGCGCGGGACAGAACTTCTGTGTTGGGCACTTTGTCCTGCCAGGATATGTCCCGGATGTGGCGAATGCAGCGCAAGTGGAAGGAGTTCAGTCTCCTTTCCTGCCGGGCGTATGTTGTCCACGTCTCACTCCCATAGAGCAGTGTGCTGATGACGCAGGCGTTGTACACTGCCATCTTCGTCTTGACAGAGAGTTTGGGATTCTCCCACACTCGTGTGGTGAGGCGAGCGAGTGTGAAGGCTGATTTTCCAATCCTCTTGTTGATCTCTGTATCAAGAGAGGGGTTGTTGCTGATCGTGGACCCCAGGTACGTGAACTGATTCACGACCTCCAGCTCGTAGTCGTCAATGGTGATGGTTGGTGGTGCTTCCGTGCCTTGCGCCAAGACGTTAGTCTTCTTCAGGCTGATGGTAAGCCCGAAGTCCCTGCATGCCTGGGAGAAGCGGTCCATAAGGGTCTGAAGCTCCTGCTGTGTGTGGGTTGCGACTGCAGCGTCGTCTGCGAACAGCATGTCTCTGATTAGAGCCTCGCGTACTTTGGTTCTGGCTTTCAGGCGGGCAAGGTTGAAAAGCCTGCCGTCAGATCTTGTGTGCAGGTAGATTCCCTCTGTTGCTGTGCTGAAGGCATGCCTCAGGAGCATAGCAAAGAAAATCCCAAAGAGGGTTGGCGCAAGTACACAGCCCTGTTTCACTCCGCTGCGTATGTTGAAAGGCTCTGAGACGTTGCCATCGTGCTGCACTATCCCCTGCATGTTGGTGTGAAACGATTCAATGAGGCTTTGCAACTTTGGTGGGCATCCTATCTTTGGCAGGATCTTGAAAAGGCCCTCTCTGCTGACCAGATCGAACGCTTTGGTGAGGTCGATGAAGGCGACGTACAGGGGCATGTTCTGTTCTCTGCATTTCTCCTGGAGTTGGCGGATGGAGAATATCATGTCTACCGTCGATCGCTCAGCGCGGAAGCCACACTGAGACTCGGGGTAGACACGTTCGGCAAGCTTATGTAGACGAACGAGAACAACTCGTGCATAGACTTTGCCAACAACGCTGAGGAGGGAGATGCCTCTGTAGCTGTTGCAGTCGCTTCTCTCCCCTTTGTTTTTGTAGAGGGTGATGATCTTGGCGTCCCTCATGTCCTGTGGTACGGCACCTTCCTTCTAACACTGGCAGAGGACGTCATGCAATGGCAGCAGTAGGGCGGTCTTGCAGTGCTTGATCAGGTCGGGGGGTATGCCGTCGTTGCCGGGTGCCTTGCCAGCGGCCAAGCTATCAATGGCCTTGCTGAGTTCGTCGATGGTTGGCTTGGCGTCAAGTTCGTCCATGGATGGCAGGCAGTCGATGGCATCAAGGGCTGACGGTGTCACGGTGTTCTGTCTGGAGTAGAGGTCGGAGTAGTGTTCCACCCATCTCTCCATCTGCTTGTTCTTTTCTGTGATCATCTCCCCAGTGGAGGATTTGAGGGGGGCCGTCTTGCTCTGAGCCGGACCAAGTGCTTTCTTGATGACATCGTACATACCACGGATGTTCCCTGTTATGGCAGCGGTTTGAATGTCTTGGCTGAGCTGAGTCCAGTACTCGTTGGCACAGCGCCGAGCAGTCTGCTGAACTTTGCTTCTCGAAGCCCTGAGAATCTGGAGATTCTTCTTGTTTGGGTACTTCTTGTACTCAGCAAGTGCTAAGCGCTTGGCTTCAATGACGGGGGTCATCTCGGTCAACTTGGCATCAAACCAGTCCTGTGACTTCGAGGTCTTCCTCCCAAAGGTAGCCAAGGCTGTGTGGTGGATGGTGTTTCGCAGCTCTTCCCACTTCTGCTTTGCAGATTCTCCTTCTTGTGGTACACCAAGTTCCTTCTCAAAGGTGGAGGCAAACTGCTCAACAAGTTCTGGTTGAGCCATCTTGCTGGTGTCAATCCGTGCCTTTCCAGGTTGTCTAGCACGATGGAATTTCTTCAGCTGCAGCTTGACCTTGCAACACACCAATGAATGGTCTGTGTCGCAATCTGCACTCTGGAACGAACGGGTGATTAGCACGTTCTTCAGTGAGGTACGCCTGGTCAGGATCAAGTCCAGCTGGTGCCAGTGCTTTGAGCGTGGATGTTGCCAGGAAACCTTGTGTTGGGGCTTGGTCTTGAAGAACGAGTTTGTGATGCACAGATCGTGATATGTGCAGAACTCGAGCAGCCGCTGTCCGTTGTCATTCATTCTGCCCACGCCAAAAGGTCCAAGACAGGAGGGCCAGGAGTCGTGGTCAGCACCCACTCTGGCATTGAAGTCTCCAAGGAAAATGAGTTGTTCAGAGTTGGGGACGATCCTGACAGTTGTTGCGAGATTCTCGTAGAACTCGTCTTTTGCCTCTGGTGTGGCTGTCAGTGTTGGGGCATACACACTGACGAGGGTGACTGAGCCTTGAGTGGTGTTCAGGCGGAGGGTGAGGAGTCGAGCAGAGCCAGTGCTGCTCGGTTCCACCATCTTCAGCAAGGTGTTCTTCACTGCAAAGCCCACTCCGTGTTCCCTGTGTTCGTCACTGCCCTTTCCCTGCCAGTAGAACGTGTAGTCCTTCTCTCTCAGTGTGCCTGCGTCAGCCAACCGTGTTTCCTGGAGAGTGGTGATATCCACTCGCAGTCTCTTCAGCTCATTATTGATGATGGCAGTCTTCCTGGTGTCGTTGATGTCCTTGAGGTTAGTAGCGAGTCCTGTCATCATAGTGCGGACGTTCCAAGTTCCCAGTTTTAGAGTTGGTTTCTTTTGTTTTATTGTCTTGCCTGGTGCGAAAGTTTTCAGCCTGCTGTTCGGATTTCTCCTCATCCCCATGCACCCAATGAGGAAAGCAAGCTGTGGCGGGACATCACCTTATTGGCTCGGGGCTGCCCAGCTTAAGGCGGGCGGTAGCTGTCCAGTGAGATCCAATGATCCCTCCCACCGTCGGGAATAACCCCTGGCGCCGAGTTCTACGCCAATTGAGCGGTGGCTTATAACCGGTAACTGTCATTCCCCGTGTTTTGTCTACGCCAAAGGCAAAGCTGGAGTGTCCTCTCCAGTGATCCATTGTTCTACCTTCCAGCGTTGGGCGTTGGTAGGATTCAAGCCTGGGCAGGAAGATATGAAGGATAAGATGTTGCCCATGCAGCATGTCCCCCCTCTCCACGTCACTGACGGATCCAAAGGAACAGCAGGGCTGCTACAGTTTGGCACCAGCGCCATTGCAGGAGCTGCCAGAACGATGTTGAGCACAACATAGAACTGCCTTAGGGGCTCCGACTCCGGATTTTATCTCAGGGTTGACTCCCGAAGCCTTTCCCGTGACCGGGTATGCCGCAAGGCAGCGGAGGTTTGAAATCAGGGTTTACCTTCCCCTAGATGGGCTACCTTCCCAGGTTGACGAGCCACCATCTACCCGAAGCATCTGGTTTTAAGGCGCCAGAGATCCGCCCTCGTCCCTTCTCCTATTAGTAAAAGCAGTTCTGCCGGGCTTAGAGACTAAACCACACGAGCAGGCTAGGAGTTGGACTTAGTTGTCAGAGGCTTTTCGAGACGCACGCCATAAGGAGCATTTTATGAGCACTGGGAGCTTAACAGAGCACTACGCTCCCAAAATGCAGGATTACTTGTAATACCTAGAATCTCCAGAAGTATAATGGGAGGCAGAGCCTTCAGTTATCAAGCTCCTCTCCTGTGGAACCAGCTGCCAATCTGGATTCGGGAGTCAGACTCGATCTCTGTTTTTAAGAATAGGGTTAAAACCTTCCTTTTTGATATAGCCTACAATTAGGGAGGGATCATGTGTTTCTGAACCCTCCCTTAGTTATGCTGCTAATAGGTTTAGTCAGCCGGGGGACCTCCAGTAATGCACTGGGCCTCACTCCTTTCCTCACTCTCAATGAAATATTTTTTTTGCTGGTCATTAACATTTGTTTGTTCTCTCGCATAGATTGAGTTCCCATCGTGCTGTTTGCTCTCTACATGTCTGTTCTTTTCATCTTCTCTGTCCCCTCACCCCCCAGCCAGTCGCAGCAGATGATTGCCCCTCCCTGAGCCTGGTTCTGCTGGAGGTTCCGTCCTGTTAAAAGGGAGTTTTTCCTCTCCGTCGCCAAGTGCTGCTCACAGGGGATCTCCTGATTGCTGGGGTCTTTCTGCAACTGTGGGGGTTCCCCCTACAGTTGATAGTGCTATGAGATGACTGTTGTTGTGAAATGGCGCTATATAAATAAAGTTGAATTTAATTGAATTGTATATTTGCAACTTTTTTCCTAGAAAATTTGCTTTTTTCCCTGTAAATATTTTTTCATAAATTTGAAACATTTTTCTGTAGAGTTTTGGACTTTTTTCTTCTAAATTTGAAAAAAAAAAAATCTCCTAAATTTGAATTTTTTTCCTGTAAATTTTCATCTGTTTTCTCATAAATTTGCAGGATTTTATTTTCAAATCTGAGACTTTTTTCTCCAAAAAAGTGAACGTTTTTCTCCTGAATTAGCAATAAATAAATAAATAAAATAAAATAAAATTATTCTAAATTTGAATATCTTTGCTGTAAATTTTCAACTTTTTCTTTGTATATTTAAAACTTTTTTCTCAATAATGTGCAACTTGTTTGTGTAAATTTTCATGTTTTCTCATGAATCAGTAATTTTTTCCCATGAAATGATCAACTATTTTTCAACATCATCTGGATGCTGCAGCTTAGAATTTTGATCTGTGGAATTAAATTGTAATTTGCAACTTTTTTCTCATAAATTTGAATTTTTTTTTTTCCCGGTAAATTTTTAACTTTCTCTTTGTATATTTGCAACTTTTTTTCTCGAAAATTTGCTTTTTTCCCAGTAAACATTTTTTTCATAAATTTGAAACATTTTTCTGTAGAATTTTGGACTTTTTTCTTCTAAATTTGAAAAAAAAAATTCTAAATTTGAATTTTTTTCCAGTAACTTTTTATTTGTTTTCTCATAAATTTGCAGTTTGTTTTTTTTTAAATCTGAGACCTTTTTTCTCCAAAAATGTGAACGTTTTTCTCCTTAATTAGCAATAAATAAATAAATCAATAGATCAAATAAAATGAAATTTTTCTAAATTTGAATATTTTTGCTGTAAATTTTCAACCTTCTCTTTGTATTGTCATAACTCTGGCTCTCACGAGCCAGAAAAGAGATACGAGGGCGACCAGTGAGTTGGCGTAATTTATTAATTCAAACACACACACTACACTAAATAACAAACAGCAAAGTAAAGAGCCACGTGGGGCAAAAACACACACAGAACTGAGGATAACATACAACCCAGGGAGAAAGGCTAGAGAGGCGGCGAGGGAAAAACGCACGCTGAGTCGCAGCACTTACTTTGGGGAAGCGCCGAGGTAACGGCGAACTGAAGCTAGTCGTAGGAGCTAACAGTCGTGGAAAACACAAGGCATGTCTTTCCATAGCGAGGTCGCAGCAACGAGTAACTCTCGGCTGCTCGGTTAAATGGGGGAGATGATTGGGAATAGGAGACAGCTGTCCCAGCGCAGCTGAACTAGACAGCTGGCAATCAGCTGAGCGCTGTCAAAGAACGGGCCTTGGAAAACCCGGCACGGACTACCACGGAGCAGGAGCAACACTGGACAACCTGAACGCAGAGAAAGATAGCGTTCAGGTCGTGACAGTACTCCTCCCCCGAGCCGCGCCTCCTGGAGCGGGCTAACCCCCCCCCCCCCCCCCCGAGGGAAGACCAGGGAGGGCGGTGGGGGCCAGATCTGGGAGAAAGGGAGGGACCAGGAAAAGGAGGCAGGGAAGAAAAAAAACAAAACGTAGGTACAGTATAGGACCAGATACCATAGTAATAATTTCAAAAACAGGAAAAAAAAACCATCACCCCCTCCTGCAGAGGCCAGACGGTCTGTGCAGGTGACCACAGGAGGTGGGGAGAACAACCTGCAGAAATATAGCGACATAGTCACGGAAAAAAAGGTTCACAATAACTTAGGACAAGGACAACGCAAAACTCGTGTCCCGGCAACCACAAAAAAAAAAAACTACAAAACTCAGTGAATATAAGGTTAAAGAAGATTTACCCATGTAACCCCGGCCAAGACAGAATATACAAAAAAAAGGTAATCCGGGCACAAGCCCTGAAAATAGAGCCTGGAGCTACCGATCGGCATATAAACACAAAGGAATCCACTCCTCGATCATGAATTAGTACAACAGATATCACCAAACAGTGTGGAGGAGGATAAAAATGCAGATAAACCAGGCTACTCTGAATGAGGCCAGGCAATGTGAAGCAAATGCAACTTAAGGGACAAATTAGAATAAGAGTACATACAGGGATAGTAAAACATAGAAAATAGTCTAAGGAAACGCTTGGTTGCAATGACACCACAATAAGGACTCTAGCACAGAAAGTTCCTCGATGTCCTGAATGAAATTAAATAATGAAGGGTAAATAAATAAGGCTATGAACAGTCAGTCAATCCTTCAGGAACGACAGCAGGTGGAGCAGGCAATGACCGCTTGTCCGGCGGGCGGCCCGAACTCCACCAAGCCAGGAACCACAACACCAGTTCGGGTGGCCTACCCGAGTCCCAGGCTAGGAGACACAGTTCCTCCGGAGGCCGACCCAGATCACCGAACCAGCCAGATGGCTCCCCAGGCGGTCGTCCCGTGACCTCAGACCACGGAGAGCTGAGGGAGAAGTCTTGGCGCAGCTTCCTCCTTGAGGGAAACGGCAGGAGGAAACTGACCCAGGTGAGAAATACCCCAACAGTAGTAGGGGGAGAGGAGATGGAGGCAAGGGGCAAAGTCAGCCTGCCATCTAATAAGGGCAGGGGGAAACTGGCCCGGGTGAGAGGAACCCCAACAGCGGCAGGAGGAGAGATGATGGAGGCAAGGGACGAAGTCAGCCTGATGTCAGGCGAACACAATCCTCCAGCTCCCACACTAACTGTTACCCGGACCGGCGCAGCACCCCCGGTGGACCCCGATCGGGCCGGCGACACACTCCCGGTGGACCCCGATCGGGCCGGAACAGCACCCCCGGTGGACTCCAGCTGGACCGGCGAAACACTCCCAGTGGATTCCAGCTGGACCGGCGAAACACTCCCGGTGGACTCCAGCTGGTCCGGCGAAACACTCCCGGTGGACTCCAGCTGGACCGGGACAGCACTCCCGGGCGCAGCATCTGAGGCGAACACCGTGCAGAGAACCGGAACCTCCGAGATGGCACCCAGAGCAGGTTCATCTCCGGTGACCCTGGGGAGAGGCTCAGAGGGACAAAAGGAACCGGGATCAGGATCACCGGCAGCGGCAGAGCCCGGCGGAACAGGCTCGAGCGCAGCAGACGGCTGCACCCGGCCCGCCCCCCCCGAGAGACAGGCAATAATGCTCCAGAGAATGAATGAAAGAAGGAAAATAGAGCACTCGCCTGATCTCGGGTTCTACCGCCATCCAGGACTTCGATGCTCCGGGCTCAGCATGCAGGACTCCGTCCTCTGGCTCCAACTCGACTGCGAATGGCTCCGCAGCTGGCATGATTGTTTCCACAGTCAAACGACCTCCAAATGCCGAAGACCGTGTCAACAGCCCGCCTGGCGTGGAGGCAGGAGATCTGGACTCTGCTGGACCGAACCATTCCTCCGTGGAGACCCGGGGACGCTTAATCGTCGGCGCTGGCTCCAACAGGCAGTTCGACCTTCTCCTCTGCCCATGACGTGGCTGCGGGGCTGGGACAAAACCTTCCAGGGCCGCAGGCCGCCTCCTCCTCACGCGGCGGTGTACACCTGGCACCGGGGCACACTCAGGGGGAAGAGACACAGAGGACGCAGGTTCATATTCAATTTTTGCAGCGGGAGGAGAGAGCTCAGGGGACTGTGAACCCTGAACTCCTCCCCCAGGAATCAAACAAGGCAATTCACTCATAATGGGAGGAGAATGAAAGGACACTTGCCTGATTCCCGGAGGGCCGGTGGAATCCGCTACAAGGGACTTGAGTCTTTCCTCTCCCAGCCGGATAGAAGTGGAGGACCCCCCGGACAGACGAGGTGGTGCTACCCGCACCGGATAGGGACCGGGAACACCTGGGGATGAATTTGCGCCATTCCCAGCAGCCGGAGTGAATGACGAAGAGGGGGGGTGAAACAGCTGAGGAGAGCCGGGGGCCCAAAGCTGACGGGACAGCAGGGAGAGCGGGCCCAGGAGCGGGAGCAGCTGATTCACTTCTTCGGCGAGACACGGGAGCTACAGCAGGCTGGGAGGCGGAATTCATGTGGTTTCCTGGAGCGGGATCCGGACGGGGCTCTCGCTGAGATGAGCGGGGAATTTGGGAGCGACGTCTTCTGAATGTGAGATCGGGAAAACGCCGCTCCTGTGCAGTGAGCGAAGCCAACAGGTCAGCGTACTCCGGATAATCGTTCAGCTCTGGGTTCTTCTCGACCAGCCTGACCGCCACAATCACGTTCTTCATGGCTACGGGGGGAACAGCGGCGGAACAAGCGGCTGCCACTCGGTCCGCAATGCGCATCGCTGTCACTCTCATCTTCTCCGGGGGAAACCCGGTTGACGTCACTCTATCCTGGGGATCACCCCTGGGTGAGGCGAACTCCTGGACTGGATCGGCGGCAGGAGCGGGATTCCGAAGCGAGGAGCGATGGCGTCCTGTCTTCGGCTTCCTGCTGGAGTTCTCCTCCAGCCTACGAAGTCTCTCCCAGGCCACAGAGATGTCTGCCCTCCTCGCCTTAACCTCGGGGAGAAGGAAGTAGCGAGAAAAGTTGTTAATCATACCCTCGGCGAGCTCCAAGCGCCAGCGTATCTCGCTGGGAGAATCGTAGAGGTCCGTGGTGAACAGCGTTCCGTCCACAAGGTCCAGAGCCTCCGAGAGATCGTGGCCTGGGTGCCGCATGCGTCTCCTGGAGGGAGACATGATACAGGCCTGCCTGCACCCAGAGGAAGGGAAAAGAAAACGTCGAGTCCCACAGCAAACTCACGGTCGCGGCCGTCTCAGTCTGGCTGCGACCTACTGTCATAACTCTGGCTCTCACGAGCCAGAAAAGAGATACGAGGGCGACCAGTGAGTTGGCATAATTTATTAATACAAACACACACACTACACTAAATAACAAACAGCAAAGTAAAGAGCCACGTGGGGCAAAAACACACACAGAACTGAGGATAACATACAACCCAGGGAGAAAGGCTAGAGAGGCGGCGAGGGAAAAATGCACGCCGAGTCGCAGCACTTACTTTGGGGAAGCGCCGAGGTAACGGCGAACTGAAGCTAGTCGTAGGAGCTAACAGTCGTGGAAAACACAAGGCATGTCTTTCCATAGCGAGGTCGCAGCAACGAGTAACTCTCGGCTGCTCGCTTAAATGGGGGAGATGATTGGGAATAGGAGACAGCTGTCCCAGCGCAGCTGAACTAGACAGCTGGCAATCAGCTGAGCGCTGTCAAAGAACGGGCCTTGGAAGACCCGGCACGGCCTACCACGGAGCAGGAGCGACACTGGACAACCTGAACGCAGAGAAAGATAGCGTTCAGGTCGTGACATGTATATTTGCAACTTTTTTTCTAGAAAATTTGCTTTTTTCCCTGTAAACATTTTTTCATAAATTTGAAACATTTTTCTGTAGAGTTTTGGACTTTTTTCTTCTAAATTTGAAAAAAAAAAAATCTCCTAAATTTGAATTTTTTTCCTGTAAATTTTCATCTGTTTTCTCATAAATTTGCAGGGTTTTTTTTTTCAAATCTGAGACTTTTTTCTCCAAAAATGTGAACGTTTTTCCTCACGAATTAGCAATAAATAAATAAATAGATCAAATAAAATAAAATTATTCTAAATTTGAATAATTTTATTCTAAATTTGGGGCAGCACGGTGGCGCAGTGGTTAGCACAGTGGCAGCACAGCAAGAAGGTCATGGGATCGATTCCACCCTTGACCATCGTGGGTTCGATCCCACCCCCAGACCATCGGTGACCCTTCTGTGTGGAGTTTGCATGTTCTCCCCCTGTCTGCGTGGGTTTACTCCGGGCACTCCGGTTTCCTCCCACATGCCAAAAAAAACATGCAAGTTAAGTTAATTGGCATCAAAACTGGGGATTCTAAATTGTCCTTAGATGACTGTGAGAGTGAATGGTTGTCTGTCTCTCTGTGTTGGCCCTGCGATGGACTGGCGATCTTTCCAGGGTAGACCCTGCCTCTCGCCCAAAGGTGCTGGGATAGGCTCCAGCCCCCCCGCGACCCGAAAAGGATTAAGCGGTAGAAGATGGATGGATGGATGGATATTCTAAATTTTAATATTTTTGCTGTAAATTTTTAACTTTTTCTTTGTATATTTAAAACTTTTTTCTCAAAAATGTGCAACTTGTTTGTGTGAATTTTCATCTATTTTCTCATGAATCAGTCATTTTTTTCCCACGAAATGATCAACTTTTTTTCAACATCATCTGGATGCTGCAGCTTAGAATTTTGATCTGTGGAATTAAATTGTAATTTGCAACTTTTTTCTCATAAATTTGATTTTTTTTTTTCTGGTAAATTTTTAACTTTCTCTTTGTATATTTGTAACTTTTTTTCTCGAAAATTTGCTTTTTTCCCTGTAAACATTTTTTCATAAATTTGAAACATTTTTCTGTAGAATTTTGGACTTTTTTATTCTAAATTTGAAAAAAAAAAATTCTAAATTTGAATTTTTTTCCTGTAAATTTTCATCTTTTTTCTCATAAATTTGCAGGGTTTTTTTCAAATCTGAGACCTTTTTTCTCCAACAAATGTGAATGTTTTTCTCCTTAATTAGCAATAAATAAATGAATAGATCAAATAAAATGAAATTTTTCTAAATTTGAATATTTTTGCTGTAAATTTTAAACCTTCTCTTTGTATATTTGCCACTTTTTTCCGAGAAAATTTGCTTTTTTCCCTATAAATATTTTTTCATAAATTTGAAACACCCCTCATGGATCGTCACCTTATCGTGGTGGGGGGGTTTGCGTGCCCCAGTGATCCCAGGAGCTATGTTGTCCGGGGCAATTTGTCTCTGATAGGGTCTCCCAAGACAAACTGGTCCTGGGTGAAGGGCCAGACTAAGAACGATCCAACAGACTCTCATGATAAATTCTATGTCAAGGAATCATTGTACCCCGCCCGGTATGGGGTTACCGGGGCCCCACCCTGGAGCAAGGCCTGAGGGAGGGGCTCGAAGGCTAGCGTCTGGTGGCCGGGTTTCCACCCATGGGACCCAGCCGGGCTCAGCCCGAAGGAGTTACATGGGTCCGCCCTCCAGTGGGCTCACCACCTGCAGGAGGGATCATGGGGGTCCGGTGCTATGTGGATTAGGTGGCGGTCAAAGGCGGAGACCTTGGCGGACTGATCCCAAGCTTTCTAAACTGGCTTTTGGTACATGGAATGTCACCTCTCTGGTGGGGAAGGAGCCTGAGCTGGTGTACGAGGTTGAGCGATACCGGCTAGATATAGTCGGCCTCACCTCAACACACAGCTCCGGTTCCGGAACCAGTCTCCTGGAGAGGGGCTGGAGCTTGGCCTTTTCTGGAGTTGCCCCGGGCGAGAGGCGACGAGCAGGGGTGGGTATTCTTGTATCGCCCCACCTTGCTGCCTCTATATTGAAGTTTTCCCTGGTGAACGAAAGGGTTGCTTCCCTGCGCCTTCGGGTTGGGAAACGGGTCCTGACCATCATTTGTGCCTATGCACCAAATGATGTTTCAGAGTACCTACCCTTTTTTGAGTCTGTGACTGGGGTGCTGGAGGGTGCTCCTCTTGGAGACTCAATTGTCCTACTGGGGGACTTCAATGTGCACGCGGGCAACGACAGTGAAACCTGGAGGGGGGTGATTGGGAGGAACGGCCTGCCCGATCTGAACCCGAGTGGTGTTCAGTTATTGGACTTCTGTGCTAACCACAGTCTGTCCATAACAATCACCATGTTCAAGCATAAGGGTGTCCATATGTGCACCTGGCACCAGGACACCCTAGGTCGCAGGTCGATGATCAATTTTGTTATCGTATCATCAGACCTGCGACCGTATGTCTTGGACACCCGAGTAAAGAGAGGTGCAGAGCTGTCAACTGATCACCACCTGGTGGTGAGTTGGATCCGATGGCAGGGGAGGAAGCCATTCAGACCTGGTAGACCCAAACGTATAGTGAGGGTGTGCTGGGAGCGTCTGGCTGAGGCCCCTGTCCGGGAGGTCTTCAACTCCCACCTCCGGAAGAACTTCAACCACATTCCGAGGGAGTCTGGAGACATGGAGTCTGAATGGGCCATGTTCTCCACCTCTGTTGTTGAAGCAGCGGCCCAGAGCTGCGGCCGCAAGGTGGTCGGTGCATCTCGTGGTGGCAACCCCCGAACCAAGTGGTGGACACCAGTGGTGAGGGGGGCCATTAAGCTGAAGAAGGAGTCCTATCAAGCTTGGTTGGCTTGTGGGACTCCCGAAGCAGCTGAGGTGTACCGGCAGGCCAAGCGGAGTGCAGCTCGGGTGGTTGCTGAAGCAAAAACCCGGGTATGGGAGGAGTTCAGTGAGGCCATGGAACAAGACTTTCGGTCAGCCTCGAAGAGATTCTGGCAAACTGTTCGGCGGCTCAGGAGGGGAAAGCAGCTCCCCGTCCACACTGTGTATGGTGCGGATGGGACACTGTTGACTTCAACTGGGGATATCGTCGGGCGGTGGAAGGAATACTTCGAGGATCTCCTCAATCCCACTGATACGCCTTCCACAGAGGAAGCAGGGTTTGGGGACGAGGGGGATGACTCGCCTATCACAGGGGCTGAGGTCGCCAAGGTGGTTAAAAATCTCCTTGGTGGCCGGGCCCCGGGGGTGGACGAGATTCGCCCCGAGTACCTCAAGGCCCTGGATGTTGTTGGGTTGTCATGGTTGACACACCTCTGCAACATTGCGTGGAGGTCGGGGGCAGTGCCTTTGGCATGGCAAACCGGGGTGGTGGTTCCTCTCTTCAAAAAAGGGGACCAGAGGATGTGCTCCAACTTTAGAGGGATCACACTCCTCAGCCTCTCTGGGAAGGTCTATGCCAAGGTACTGGAGAGGAGAGTCCGGCCGTTGGTCGAACCTCGGATTCAGGAGGAGCAATGTGGTTTTCGTCCTGGCCGTGGCACATCGGACCAGCTCTTTACCCTCTCGAGAATTCTTGAGGGTTCGTGGGAGTTTGCCCAACCAGTTTACATGTGTTTTGTGGACTTGGAGAAGGCATTTGACCGCGTCCCTCGTGGATTTTTGTTGGGGGTGCTTCGGGAGTATGGGGTATCGGGCTTGTTGTTACGAGCTATTCGGTCTCTGTACGACCGTTGTGAGAGTTTAGCTCGTATTGCCAACACTCGGTCGGAGTCATTCCCAGTGAGAGTTGGACTCCGCCAGGGCTGCCCTTTGTCACCGATCCTGTTCATAATTTTTATGGACAGGATTTCTAGGCGCAGCCAGGGAATGGAGGGTGTCATGCTTGGTGACCACAAGATCTCATCTCTGTTGTTTGCAGATGATGTTGTCCTGTTGGCTTCATCCAGCAATGACCTACAGCTCTTGCTGGGACGGTTTGCCGCTGAGTGTGAAGCGGCTGGGGCGAGAATCAGCACCTCCAAGTCCGAGTCCATGGTCCTCAGCCAGAAAAAGGTGGATTGTCCTCTCCGGGTTGGGGACAGGCTCCTGCCCCAAGTGGAGGAGTTTAAGTATCTTGGGGTCTTGTTCACGAGTGAGGGGAAAATGGAGTGAGAGATCGACAGATGGATTGGAGCAGCATCTGCAGTGATGCAGACATTGTACCGGTCTGTTGTGGTGAAGAGGGAGCTTAGTTCTAAGGCAAAGCTGTCGATTTACCAGTCAATCTACGTTCCTACTCTCACCTATGGTCACGAGCTTTGGATGCGGCCTTGGATGCGGCCTTGGATGCGCTCTGCAGAGCGTGCCCAAATGCCAAGTCACGTTTCGTTACCTTGTATTCATACATGTGTAATGACAATAAAGTTGAATCTCATCTCATCTCATCTAATGACCGAAAGAACGAGATCGCGGATACAAGCGGCTGAAATGAGCTTTCTCCGTAGGATTGCTGGACTCACCCTCAGAGATAGGGTGAGGAGCTCAGTCATCCGGGAGAGGCCCAGAGTAGAACCGCTGCTCCTCCACATTGAAAGGAGTCAGTTGAGGTGGTATGGGCATCTGATTAGGATGCCTCCTGGACGCCTCCCACTTGAGGTGTTTCAGGCACGTCCCACTGGGAGGAGACCCCGGGGCAGACCCAGGACTCGGTGGAGACACTATGTCTCCCAGCTGGTCTGGGAACGCCTTGGTATCCTCTCTGAAGAGCTGGAGCAGGTGGCTGGGGAGAGGGAAGTCTGGGCTTCTCTGCTTGAACTGCTGCCTCCGCGACCCGGTCCTCCGGAAAAGCGGTAGAAGATGGATGGATGGAAATTTGAAACATTTTTCTGTAGAGTTTTGGACTTTTTTCTTCGAAATTTGAAAAAAAAAATCTTCTAAATTTGAATTTTTTTCCAGTAAATTTTCATCTGTTTTCTCATAAATTTGCAGGTTTGTTTTTTTTTTTTTCAAATCTGAGACCTTTTTTCTCCAAAAATGTGAATATTCTTCTCCTGAATTAGCAATAAATAAATAAATAGATCAAATAAAATAAAATTCTTCTAAATTTGAATATTTTTGCTGTAAATTTTTAACTTTTTCTTTGTTTATTTGCAACTTTTTTCTCAAAAATGTGCAGCTTGTTTGTATGAATTTTCAACTGTTTTCTCATGAATCAGTAATTTTTTTCCCACGAAATGATCAACTTTTTCCAACATCATCTGGATGCTGCAGCTTAGATTTTTATTCTGTGGAATTAAATTTGTTATTTTTTTAAATTTTTAAATTAGCATCTTTTATCATATATCGGCACCTTTATTCTTGCAAATTTGTACCTCCTGCTAAATTTGGAATAACCCCCCCACTTAACAACAAGTCATTTCCTGATAATGGTCTTCTTGGCCTTTTTCAGCAGAAATGTGCAGCTTGTTTGTGTAAATTTTCATCTGTTTTCTCCATCCATCCATCCATCCATCTTCTACCGCTTAATCCTTTTCGGGTCGCGGGGGGGCTGGAGCCTATCCCAGCGTCTTTGGGCGAGAGGCAGGGTACACCCTGGACAGATCGCCAGTCCATCGCAGAGCCAACACAAAGAGACAGACAACCATTCACGCTCACAGTCACACCTAAGGACAATTTAGAATCCCCAGTTTGATGCTAATTAACCTAACTTGCATGTTTTTGGCATGTGGGAGGAAACCGGAGTGCCCGGAGTAAACCCACGCAGACACAGGGAGAACATGCAAACTCCACACAGAAGGGTCACCGATGGTCTGGGGGTGGGATCGATCCCATGACCTTCTCGCTGTGCTGCCACTGTGCTAACCACTGCGCCACCGTAATTTTTTTCCCACGAAATGCTCAACTTTTTTTCAACATCATCTGGATGCTGCAGGTTAGAATTTTGATCTGTGGAATTAAATTGTAATTTGCAACTTTTTTCTCATAAATTTGCATTTTTTTTCCGGTAAATTTTCAACTTTTTCTTTTTCTTCCTTCAATTCACATATTAAAATTGTTTCTAAGACTGCCTTTTATCATTTGCGTAATATTGCCAAGATTAGGAGCATCTTGTCTCAGAGTGATGCTGAGAAACTGATCCACGCTTTTGTTTGCTTGTAGCGGTTTGATTCAACCCCCACAACACACAGACAGAACACAGAGACAGTCAGCTCGCACTCCTGGGTTTTTTCCGCTGCATGCTGCGTTTACAGCCGTGAAGTTAAAGTGTTCATGCGTCTTGTCCTTACTGTGCTTCTTCTGAGCATCTTACATATGTAGATGTGCTTTGGTGTAAATCCCCACAAACAGACTGGTCAAACACAGCGCTCGGCTAGAGCAAATAACAGAACAGTGAAATGTGTATTAATGTCTACAGGCAGCCTCGTTTTGTCTGGCTCACTTCTGTGATGTTAATTGTTGCCTTTCATGCAAATGTCTCATGCCTGTCCTGTTATCTCTTTGATCAGACCAACTGCTGTGAATGCTTTGATGTATTGTTGTAGTTGGGTGTATATATACTGCATTGTAACCATGCTCTCGATCTCTCAATCTCACTTCAACCTCTGCTGCAGGACACAGACTTTGTGTCCTCCTCTCCTTCTCTGAGAGTCGTGGGCTCGCTCTCGGCGTGCATGCATGGCGCCGGGAGCGGAGCTTGTGACGGCGGTATGATAATAAAACTCTACTTAAAACCTTCAACAACGCCACATTATTTCATGCCGCCGCAAGCTCGAGATTAGATTATCGTAACTCTTTATTATCAGGCTGTCCTAAAACATCTTTAAAAAGTCTTCAGCTGATCCAAAATGCTTCAGCAAGAGTTTTAACAGGTACTAGAAAGATAGATCATATCTCTCCGGTTCTGGCCTCCCTTCATTGGCTTCCCATAGAGTTTAGAATTAAGTTTAAAGTCCTTCTTCTCACTTACAAAGCTCTAAACAATCAGGTGTGGCACATATGTTGGGTACATATTTTCCACAAATGTATTACTGAATGTTTATTGTGTGCTTCACGTTTCGAGGGACAAAAAGACTGAGTCTGCAGAAGATATCGAGAAGGTGTGAGATTTGGCCTTTGTCTCAGAGAGACGCCCTGGAGGGATTCCCAGATCATCGAAGGCTAAGGGACAATGGTGAAAGATCAAAGGGTTACATTGCAGCTGGGATTAAATACCATGTGACTGTATGTTTGCTCAGACACCATGTGATTTGAGTTTCGATGTTCTGGAGGTTAAAAGAGCGATGTGATTTTGATCTCTCTCTTTTCTTGCTTGGAGATAGTTAGAGAATGTATTCTGTTAATACAGCTGAACCTGAGAAATAAACTCAGCCTCATCCTTGAGCACATCCTCTACACTGGTGACCCTACGACGAATTATGGCCGGTGACGATTCTCCTGCACCAGACTCATCAGGAGCCAGCCAGGCTAATGCAGCTACCACAGTTCAGCTACCTGATTTCTGGCAGCATAGCCCGCGCTCCTGGTTTAACGCAGTCGAGGCACAGTTCCATCTTCGGGGAATTTCGGCAGACGCCACGAAATTCTACCATGTGGTTGCAAAGCTGGACAGCCACACAGCCCAGCGGGTGGAGAACCTGATTAACCACCCGCCAGGCGATGACAAGTACGGCGAATTGAAAGCGGCTCTCATCCGTTCTTTCACCCCCTCGCTGGGAGAGCGAGCAGAGAAGCTCCTGGCGTTGACTGAGGGCAAGGTCGAGAGACCTGCAGACTTGATGGCGAAGATGCTGAGTTTGAGAGACTCCGAAGATGATGGTTTTATTTTCGCCCACCTTTTCCTCAGAACACTACCGCCAGCGGTGAGAGTTACCCTGGCCAGTTCACAGCTGCTGGCCCACCAAGACTACCAGGAGCTGGGCCGGGAGGCGCAGCGACTCGTTGACGCCCATAGATGACACACGGCCACGACCGCAGTAGCGGAGCTGAGCGCAACACCCGGAGATGACAGGGGGCCAGAGGCTGCAGCACCAGACTTACTGACAATGGCAGCGGCGGAGGCCAGGAGACGCGGAGCGGGCGACGTCCTCTGCTTTTACCATCGCCGTTTCACCGAGAGGGCACACAAGTGCATTCCACCGTGCCAGTTCAAGCGCTCGGGAAACGCCAAGACCAGGAGTCGGTAGCAGCTGCGGCTCTCGGTGAAAAAAACAAGCTGCTCTACCTGAGGGACGGGCGATCAGGGAGGCACTTCTTGGTGGATACAGGCTCCCAGCTGAGTTTCATCACACCTTCCTACGCTGACCGGCTGGCGCCTTCCAGTGGTCCCCTGGTGTCGGCGGCGAATGGCTCGGCGATTAAGACCTTCAGGGAGAAGACTCTGCTTCTGTCTCTACACGGCCAAACATTCGAGTGGACTTTCATCATAGCGGCAGTCAATTTCAACATGTTAGGTGCTGATTTTTTATGCTCCCATGGTTTATTGGTTGATCTTGCTAATAGACGTCCGGTTAATGCACTGTCTTTTCACTCTATTCCCTGCACAGCCCGGGTGGCCCCGCCGACTGCACAGGCCACCGTCACAGCTGCAGGTGGTAAGTTTCACGCACTGCTCACTCAGTTCCCAGCACTCACAGTCCCAACGTTTTCAGCAACAGTGGCTAAACATGGGGTGGAACATTTTATCACGACCTCCGGGCCGCCCGTTTTTGCAAAAGCTCGGCATTTGGACTCAGTTAAACTGGCCATAGTGCGCGAGGAGTTCGCCAACTTGGAAAAACTGGGCATCATTAGACGTTCTAAAAGCCCCTGGGCTTCACCGCTACACATGGTCCCAAAGGCTGATGGTTCGTGGCGACCTTGCGGTGATTTCCGCAGGTTGAATAACGCCTCAGCGCACGACCGCTACCCAATTCCGCACAGCCAAGATTTTTCGGTTCATTTGGCGGGGGCGCGCATTTTTTCTAAAATAGACTTTGTGCATGGATACCACCAGGTCTCAGTGTGTGCTCAGGATATACCCAAAACTGCGGTAATAACTCCTTTCGGGCTTTTTGAGTTTTTGCGCATGCCTTTTGGACTAAAGGGTGCCGCGCAGACGTTCCAGCGTATGGTGGACGCGGTCCTACGCGACCTCCCTTTCGTGTTCGTCTACTTGGACGACATTTTGGTAGCCAGCACGTCCAAAGACGAACACGAAAGCCACCTCACAGAGGTTTTTCGGAGGCTGGCAGAGCACGGGTTAATAATTAACCCAGCGAAGTGTCAGTTTGGAGTGGTGCAAATTGATTTTTTGGGGCATCGCGTTTCGCCAGAAGGAGCTGTTCCTCTGCTCGATAAAATACGCGCAATAACAGATTTTCCCCAACCTCAAACGTTCAAAGCGTTACAGGAGTTTTTGGGAACGGTTAATTTTTATAACCGTTTCCTCCCAAGCGCAGCGCAGCTCATGCAACCATTGTATGCTGCACTAAAGAAGCAAAAACCCACAAATAAAATCGAATGGTCTCCGGAGCGGGTGAGCGCATTCTCCCAAGTCAAATCAGCCCTGGCAAACGCGGTTTTGTTGGCACATCCAGTTCCAACGGCCCGCATGGCGCTCACCACTGACGCTTCTGATTTAGCGGTGGGGGCGGTCGTTGAACAGTTTGTAGCAGGGACCTGGCAGCCGCTCGCGTTTTTCAGCAAAACCTTGCACGATAGCGAGCGAAAATACAGCGCGTTCGACGGGGAGCTTTAGCCCTACACTTGGCCATCCGCCATTTCCAGTTCTGGCTGGAGGGGTGCCGTTTCACCGCGTTTGTGGACCACAAGCCACTAACGTTTGCGATGGCCAAGATTTCGGAGCCTTGGGCGGGCTGGCAGCAAAGACAGCTGGCCGCGATATCGGAGTTCACCACCGATATCCAGCACGTCGCAGGTAAACATAATGTAGTGGCAGACTGTCTCTCGCGTGCTGTGGCGGCGCCAGGCCTCGTGGGGGCAGACTCTGCAGCCGTGGCCGCTGGCCAGGGTAGCGGCACGGAAACGCACGCAGCCCCGGTCAGCGTAGGTTTAGATTATGCAGCCATGGCCGCAGAGCAGGTTAGCGATGCGGATGTGCGCGCGCTCCAGTCTGGACCAACAGGGTTAAGGCTGGAGCACAGGGTGCAGCAAATTGGTATGTCCCCCCTAATCTGCGATGTCTCCACGGGGCGACTGCGTCCCGTGGTTCCAGCTGCGTGGCGCCGCCGCGTTTTTGACTCGGTCCATTCCCTGGTGCACCCCGGGGTGCGCGCATCGATCAAGATGGTGGGGGAGAAATTTGTTTGGCCGGGGTTGCGTAAACAGGTCAAGGAATGGGCGGCAGCCTGCGTAGCGTGTCAGTTAGCCAAAATACACAAGCACACTAGAGCTCCTTTGGAGCCTTTTCACATTCCAGCTAAGCGCTTTGATCATGTGCATGTCAACTTGGTGGGCCCCTTTCCGTTGTCACAGGGGTACACACACCTTTTGACAATGGTGGATCGCACCACGCGTTGGCCAGAAGCGGTTCCTCTGGCATCAACCACAGCGGAGGAAGTTGCGCGCGCGTTTTTAACAGCTTGGGTTGCGCGTTTTGGAGTTCCGTCGGACATAACGTCCGACAGGGGTCCTCAATTTGTTTCCGAACTCTGGTCATCGATGGCCCGCAGCCTAGGGGTGAAGATCCACCGCACTACCGCATATAATCCCCAGGCTAACGGTTTATGCGAACGTTTTCATAGGTCATTGAAAGCAGCCCTCAGAGCGTCACTTACGGATACAAATTGGGTTGACAAACTTCCATGGGTTTTATTAGGGTTGCGTTCTGCACCTAAGGAGGATTTGCAGGCCTCCCCAGCTGAGTTAGTTTTACACAACCTCTCCGTTTACCTGGTGAATTTCTCCCCGACAATCCTGCGCCAAATTGCCCCCCCCGCTCAGCTGTTGGAGAGTGACACAGGATCAAACACGCTTCCTGGCCCGGTTCATCAGTTTCCTATGCGTTTTTGTGCCAAAAGCTTTAAAAAATGCAGAGTTTGTTTTTGTTAGACATGATGCTCATCGCCCAAATTTGCGGCCACCTTAAGATGGACCTTTCAGAGTGCTGGAAACAGGAGAGAAGCATTTTTTGCTCGATTTGGGAGACAGGAAGGTGTTGATTTGTATAAACAGACTCAAACCTGCTTTTGTTTTGGCGGATGAACAAGTGCAGTTGGCGAGGGCCCCCCGTCGTGGCAGACTGCCGAGAAGGCATTCTCCAGAACCCCCACAGAGTTTGGCTAACAGTTCTAATCCACAGGTGCAGGAAGACGCTGCAGAAGCAGCAAGGCCGGCTTACAGCAGATACGGCAGGAGGTTTAGACCTAGGCAACTGGTAGATTGATATTTGATATGTGGTAATGTTTTTTTTTTTATGCCATGCATCTCTGATTATGTTTGTCCCATATTAGACATTTGGGGGGGGGTCATGTGGCACATATGTTGGGTACATATTTTCCACAAATGTATTGCTGAATGTTTATTGTGTACTTCACGTCTCGAGGGACAAAAAGACTGAGTCTGCAGAAGATATCGAGAAGGTGTGAGATTTGGCCTTTGTCTCAGAGAGACACCCTGGAGGGATTCCCAGACCATCGAAGGCTAAGGGACAATGGTGAAAGATCAAAGGGTTACATTGTGGCTGGGATTAAGTACCATGTGACTGTATGTTTGCTCAGACACCATGTGACTTGAGTTTCGATGTTCTTGAGGTTAAAAGAGTGATGTGATTTTGATCTCTCTCTTTTCTTGCTTGGAGATAGTTAGAGAATGTGTTCTGTTAATAAAGCTGAACCTGAGAAATAAACTCAGCCTCATCCTTGAGCACATCCTCTACACAGGCTCCTTTTTATTTAAAAGATCTGATGCTACCCTATTATCCTAACAGAGCACTACACTCCCAAAATGCAGGATTACTTGTAATACCTAGAATCTCCAAAAGTATAATGGGAGGCAGAGCCTTCAGTTATCAAGCTCCTCTCCTGTGGAACCAGCTGCCAATCTGGATTCGGGAGTCAGACTCGATCTCTGTTTTTAAGAATAGGGTTAAAACTGCACGGTGGCGCAGTGGTTTAGCACTGTGGCAGCACAGTTTTACCCTCGGCCGGGGGACCGCGGGGATCATGAGATCGTGGGTTCGATCCCAGCCCCCGACTAACAGTGAGCTGTGTGGAGTTTGCATGTTCTCCCCGTGTTGCGCGGGTTTACTCCGGGATTTCTACGGTTTCCTCCCGCATACCAAAAACATGTAGGTTTAGGGCGCTCGCGCACGCAGCGACCAGCAGCCGGTGGCTTGTCACCAGACTGCAAACCAAGTCTACCTACGGGTACAAATAAGTAACAAAAAAAACCCTACCTTTTTGATATAGCCTACAATTAGGGAGGGATCATGTGTTTCTGAACCCTCCCTTAGTTATGCTGCTAATAGGTTTAGTCAGCCGGGGGACCTCCAGTAATGCACTGGGCCTCACTCCTTTCTTCACTCTCAATGAAATATTTTTTCTTTTGCTGGTCATTAACATCTGTTTGTTCTCTCGCATAGATTGAGTCCCCATCGTGCTGTTTGCTCTCTACATGTCTGTTCTTTTCATCTTCTCTATCCCCTCACCCCCCAGCCAGTCGCAGCAGATGACTGCCCCTCCCTGAGCTTGGTTCTGCTGGAGGTTTCTTCCTGTTAAAAGGGAGTTTTTTCTCTCCACCGTCGCCAAGTGCTGCTCACAGGGGATCTCCTGATTGCTGGGGTCTTTCTGCAACTGTGGGGGTTCCCCCTACAGTTGAAAGTGCTATGAGATGACTGTTGTTGTGAAATGGCACTATATAAATAAAGTTAAATTGAATTGAATTGTATATTTGCAACTTTTTTTCGAGAAAATTTGCTTTTTTCCCTGTAAACATTTTTTCATAAATTTGAAACATTTTTCTGTAGAATTTTGGACTTTTTTCTTCTAAATTTAAAAAAAAAAATTCAAAATTTGAATTTTTTTCCTGTAAATTTTCATCTGTTTTCTCATAAATTTGCAAGGTTTTTTTCAAATCTGAGACCTTTTTTCTCCAAAAATGTGAATGTTTTTCTCCTGAATTAGCAATAAATAAATCAATAGATCAAATCAAATAAAATTCTTCTAAATTTGAATATTTTTGCTGTAAATGTTCAACTTTTTCTTTGAATATTTGCAACTTTTTTCTCAAAAATGTGCAGCTTGTTTGTGTGAATTTTCATCTGTTTTCTCATGAATCAGTAATTTTTTTCCCACGAAATGATCAACTTTTTCCAACATCATCTGGAGGCTGCAGCTTAGATTTTTATTCTGTGGAATTAAATTTGTTATTTTTTTTAATTTTTAAATTAGCATCTTTTATCATATATCGGCACCTTTATTCTTGCAAATTTGTACCTCCTGCTAAATTTGGAATACCCCCCCCCCCACTTAACACCTATCATTTCCTGATAATGGTCTTCTTGGCCTTTTTCAGCAGAAATGTGCAGCTTGTTTGTGTAAATTTTTATCTGTTTTCTCATGAATTAGTAATTTTTTTCCCACGAAATGCTCAACTTTTTTTCAACATCATCTGGATGCTGATCCACGCTTTTGTTAGCTCGAGATTAGATTATTGTAATTCTTTATTATCAGGTTGTCCTAAAACATCTTTAAAAAGTCTTCAGCTGATCCAAAATGCTGCAGCAAGAGTTTTAACAGGTACTAGAAAGAGAGATCATATCTCTCCGGTTCTGGCCTCCCTTCATTGGCTCCCCATAGAGTTTAGAATTAATTTTAAAGTCCTTCTTCTCACTTACGAAGCTCTAAACAATCAGGCTCCTTTTTATTTAAAAGATCTGATGCTACCCTATTATCCTAACAGAGCACTACACTCCCAAAATGCAGGATTACTTGTAATACCTAGAATCTCCAAAAGTACAATGGGAGGCAGAGCCTTCAGTTATCAAGCTCCTCTCCTGTGGAACCAGCTGCCAATCTGGATTCGGGAGTCAGACTCGATCTCTGTTTTTAAGAATAGGGCTAACACCTACCTTTTTGATATAGCCTACAATTAGGGAGGGATCATGTGTTTCTGAACCCTCCCTTAGTTATGCTGCTAATAGGTTTAGTCAGCCGGGGGACCTCCAATAATGCACTAGGCCTCACTCCTTTTTTCACTCTCAATGAAATATTTTTTCTTTTGCTGGTCATTAACATCTGTTTGTTCTCTCGCATAGATTGAGTCCCCATTGTGCTGTTTGCTCTCTACATGTCTGTTCTTTTCATCTTCTCTATCCCCTCACCCCCCAGCCAGTCGCAGCAGATGACTGCCCCTCCCTGAGCCTGGTTCTGCTGGAGGTTTCTTCCTGTTAAAAGCAGGGATGGCAATTTTCCGCTGATCCGTGGATTTCCGCCGATTTATTTTCAAATTGATCATTTCTGTGAATCGTTTAAATCCGTTGAGAAAATTTTAGTGGGGTGTAGAGGGTGCGTTCAATGATGAGACTGAGTGTATTTCTCAGATTCAGCTTTATTCTCAGAACACACACTCTAGCATTCTCAAAGCAGGAAGAAGAGAAAGAACAATATCACATCACCTCTTTATACCTTTCCGGCATCTGAACTCAAGTCACATGGTGCATTGTCAAACATACAGTCACATAGTACTTAATCCCAGCCCCAATGTAACCCTTTGAACATTCATCATTGTCTCTTATTCCTTGATGAACCGGAAATCTCCCTGGGGCATCTTCTCCGAGACACAGGCCTGATCTCGCACCTCCTTGTCATCCTCTGCAGCTGCCGGCCTTTTGTCCTTCGAGACGTGAAGCCTCCAATAAACATTCAGTCATGTCTTGTGGTAAATATGAGCCCAACATTCAGTCATATCTTGTGGTATATGAGCCCAATATATGTGCCACATATGTGCCACAGGGGTAAGGTACCTTACTGTTACCGATTTTAGCAAAAATCAACACGATTACATAAGTGCTCAGCGCTTCCCCGGAAGTCGTCTCCCGCGATAACCCAGATGTGTTGTGTTCAAGCTACTGCTGTATTGCAGTAGCTTGACAGCCCTGCGATTGGATAGTTGCAAATGATTGGACCAATCAAATGGCTCGTTGTATGCTTTTTCAAAGATTGGTGGCGGCGTGTTCTCAGGGATGTGATTTTCTGCTAATTCGCCAAATTCCGCTTTATTTTATCTTCCAGGAAGATAAAGTACGTTAAGTACGTTAGCGGCTTGTGGTCCACGAACGCAGTGAAGTTGCGCCCTTTCAGGCAGAACTGGAAGTGGCGTATGACCAGGTGGAGACTGTTACTGGCGGCGTACAACAGCTGGGCTGCACGGGGGAGGAAACAGTAATAAAAGTTAACCATCCCCTTTTATGATTCCAAACAGTTTGATATTGACAGTGGACATTGATTCATAACTTTTGAATATTTCTAAGACTTGGCTACATCAGTGATTGTGCAAAATGAACTGCTCAATTCTCAATGGAGATTGAAACTGGTGATCTGAAATGAATGCTGAAATTATAAAAAGTAATGGTATGTTGGAATTTTATTTCTATTATAAAGGAAGAAAGTTTCACATTAGAAGTGACTTGGTGACCAGTGTAAATAGGGTAATAAACTCTTATAGAACTGTTAAATATGTTGGACTAAAGACAGTGAGACAACATTGAAGAAAAAGTAAGTTAACTTTTCATTAAATTTAATGATTTATCTAAGTCTAGTATTTCATTTTTTTAAATCATTTTTTTCAGTCTAAATTACTTCTGTTTTACTGAAAACCTCCCAGCTTCAGGGGGGCTGTGCCCCCCCCGGCCCCCCCATAAGTCAATCGACCAAATTAGATCTCAGCTCAAATCAGAATTTCCTGTTGCCATCCCTGTAAAAGGGAGTTTTTCCTCTCCACCGTTGCCAAGCACTTGCTCACAGGGGATCGCCTGATTGCTGGGGTCTTTCTGCAACTGTGGGGTTTCCCCCTACAGTTGAAAGTGCTATGAGATGACTGTTGTTGTGAAATGGCGCTATATAAATAACGTTAAATTGAATTGAATTGTATATTTGCAACTTTTTTCTCAAAAATGTGCAACTTGTTTGTATAAATTTTCATCTGTGTTCTCATGAATCAGTAATTTTTTCCCACGAAATGATCAACTTTTTTCCAACATCATCTGGATGCTGCAGCTTAGAATTTTGATCTGTGGAATTAAATTGTAATTTGCAACTTTTTTCTTATAAATGTGCATTTTTTTTCTGGTAAATTTTCAACTTTCTCTTTGTATATTTGCAACTTTTTTGTAGAAAATTTGCTTTTTTCCCTGTAAACATTTTTTCATAAATTTGAAACATTTTTCTGTAGAGTTTTGGACTTTTTTCTTCTAAATTTGAAAAAAAAAAAAAAAATCTCCTAAATTTAAATTTTTTTTTTCCTGTAAATTTTCATCTGTTTTCTCATAAATGTGCAGGATTTTTTTTTCAAATTTGAGACCTTTTTTCTCCAAAAATGTGAACGTTTTTCTCCTGAATTAGCAATAAATAAATAAATAGATCAAATAAAATAAAATTATTATAAATTTGAATATTTTTGCTGTAAATTTTCAACTTTTTCTTTGTATATTTGCAACTTTTTTCTCAAAAATGTGCAACTTGTTTGTGTTAATTTTCATCTGTTTTCTCATGAATCAGTAATTTTTTCCCACAAAATGATCAACTTTTTTTAAACATCATCTGGATGCTGCAGCTTAGAATTTTATTCTGTGGAATTAAATTGTAATTTGTTATTTTTTTAATTTTTAAATTAGCATCTTTTATCATATATTGGCACCTTTATTCTTGCAAATTTGTACCTCCTGCTAAATTGGGAATAACCCCCCCACCACCACCACCACCACCTTAACGACAAGTCATTTCCTGATAATGGTCTTCTTGCCCTTTTTCAGCAGAAATGTGCAGCTTCCTGATAAACTTCCCTGTTGGCCATAACTGTCATGGATGAGGAGGAAGTGGTCTGGTGCCCAGAGATAGAGGTGCAGGGAGTTTTCAGTGCGGGGTCAGTGCTGCCCCCCCAGGATGAGGAGGCTGAAATAAAGCAGCATCAGCAGTGGGCAGAGCTGCTGCTTTCTCACAGCTGCTGCTGGCTGTCAGAGGCCAGAGAGGAAAGGAGCTGAGAGCGGCTTGGCATGTCTGCTGTGAGTCCGGCCTTTTATTTCTGCTGTGGGGGGGCGTCTTCAGTCAGGACGGAACCAGGAGGACGAAGCTGCTCCACAAAGCTCACATTCAGGAGGACAAAGGAGCATTTCACAGGACTAAAGGTACCAGGAAAAACTGCTCATGTGAGAGAAAAGGCTGATTATTCACAAGGAAAAAGGTCAAATTTAGGTGAAAATGTCAAATAATTTCTGAGACCAAAATGCTAATTTACAAGAAAGAAATTCTGAGAACATCTGCACAAATTTATGTCAAAAGTTGCTGATTAATGAGAAGAATATTACAAATTTTTCAGAAAAAAGTTAAAAATTCATAAGAAAAAATTGCAAATTTAAGAGGAAAGATGAACATTTACAAAAAATAGTTGCAAATTGATGAGAAAAATGCCACAAATTTATGAGAAAAAAGGTGAAAATTTACAGAAAAAAGTCACAAATTCACAAAAAATGCTAAAAATTGTTTACGAAAAAGTTTCAGATTTACAGCAAAAAAAGTTGCTAATTTGTGAGAAAAAAGTTGAATTTTTTTTGAGAAAAAAGTCACAAATTTAAAGAAAATCAAAATTGCAAATTTAAGACAAAAATGTCAAATTTATGAGGAAAAAAAGGTGAAAATTTACAGAAAAAAGTTGCAATATTACCAGAAAAAGAAAATAAATTTAAGAGGAAAAGTCACCAATTTTTGAGAAAAATGTAAATGTACAAAAAAAGTTCAAAGATTATCTGGAAAGGTTCCAGAATCAGGAAAAACAGTTTAAAATTAATTTATTTTTTTAAACATTTCTGCTGTTAAATTACAAGGATAAAAGTAATAAATTTATGAGGCAAAATGTTGCTGATTTACTTTTAAAAAGTTATTAATTTAAGAGGAAAAATAGTTAAAAAAAACCCCCACAAATTTATGAGAAAAAAATTACTTTTATAAAGTTCTTAATTTTTAAGAAAAATAGTTACAAAAAATTACATTTATGTGGAAAAAAATCTAATTTATGAAAAAACTAATTTAAGAAAAAAAGATGAAAATTTCGAGGGAAAAATAAGTCACAAATTTATGAGAATAAAGTTGCAAAATTTTCAGAGCTAAAATTCAATTTCAAATTTTATGAGAAAAAAGTTTGAAAATTTACAGGAAAAACATTGGAAATTTATGAGGAAAAAGTCACAAATTTTTGAGGGAAAAAAATGAAAATCCATAAGAAAAAAAATATAAATGTAGAAGAAAAGTTCCAGGTTTACCTAAAAATGTTGGACTCATGAAAAACTGTTTAAAATGAATTTAGTTCTTTTAAACGCAGACTGAAGAGCCACTTTTTCACCAGGCTTTCAGCTGAATCTTCATTATTTTCTCTATTTTAGGTCTTAGCCTATTTGATCACGTTTTAGTGTCCAATCCTGATTTATTTGATGTAATTTTTAAATGCTGAACTCTGGCGCTGGTGTCCCTCACTGCAAATCCAACATTCATGGCTGCCTTTTCCTCACATTCTCTTTTATTCCATGCTTTGTTTTAATGTCATCATTTCACATTACTTCTGTGCATCTATATGTGTGTGTGCGTGCGTGCGTGTGGCCTGGCTGGGTCTGGGTCACACATTCATCTTTGTTTTTGTTTTAACATGTAAAGCACTTTGTGCAGCATTGCTATTTGTTTGAAAAGTGCTTTATAAATAAAGTTTGACTGATTGATTGAAAACAATTTATGAGAAAAAAAATGGCAAATTTCTGTCATTAATTTATGATGATAAAAGTAATACATTTATGCGGAAAAAGTTGCTACATTACTTTGATAAAGGTGTTAAGAGGAATAGTCGTCGTCGGCCTCCGTCGGTCTATGATGACCATGGAAGAGAATCCTAAACATCTACTCTGCTGGAACAGCACCGCCTGTGGCTGAACAGGCCAATGCGCGAATGGCAGTCCCTGTCACACAGGTCGCACTTGTGGGTGGTCTCCGTGCTGCTGGGTCTGTGGCGGTTCTTCCTGCGGGTCCTTTTTTCATCTGCTGCAGCAGTCAGTCTTTCTTCACCCGCCTTGAGCTGTCTGGTCAGGGTGCCTCTCCATTTGGAGCGGTCCGTTGCAAGGTCCTCCCAGCGCTCTGTGTTGATCTCCAGGGCCTTCATGTCTCTCTTGCAGACGTCTCTAAAGCGCAGCTGTGGGCGGCCAACGTCTCTCCTGTCAGTTGCCAGTTCTCCGTAGAGGACGTCTTTGGGGATTCTGCCATCCTCCATACGGTGAACGTGGCCTAGCCAGCGGAGCCTGCGCTGCCTGAGTAGAGTGAACATGGAGGGAAGGCCGGCGCGGGATAGAACTTCTGTGTTGGGCACTTTGTCCTGCCAGGATATGTCCAGGATGTGGCGAATGCAGCGCAAGTGGAAGGAGTTCAGTCTCTTTTCCTGCTGGGCGTATGTTGTCCACGTCTCACTCCCATAGAGCAGTGTGCTGATGACGCAGGCGTTGTACACTGCCATCTTCGTCTTGACAGAGAGTTTGGGATTCTCCCACACTCGTGTGGTGAGGCGAGCGAGTGTGAAGGCTGATTTTCCAATCCTCTTGTTGATCTCTGTATCAAGGGAGAGGTTGTTGCTGATCGTGGACCCCAGGTACGTGAACTGATTCACAACCTCCAGCTCGTAGTCGTCGATGGTGATGGTTGGTGGTGCTTCCGTGCCTTGCGCCAAGACGTTAGTCTTCTTCAGGCTGATGGTAAGCCCGAAGTCCTTGCATGCCTGGGAGAAGCGGTCCATCAGGGTCTGAAGCTCCTGCTGTGTGTGGGTTGCAACTGCAGCGTCGTCTGCGAACAGCATGTCTCTGATTAGAGACTCGCGTACTTTGGTTCTGGCTTTCAGGCGGGCGAGGTTGAAAAGCCTGCCGTCAGATCTTGTGTGCAGGTAGATTCCCTCTGTTGCTGTGCTGAAGGCATGCCTCAGGAGCATAGCAAAGAAAATCCCAAAGAGGGTTGGCGCAAGTACACAGCCCTGTTTCACTCCGCTGTGTATGTTGAATGGCTCTGAGACGTTGCCATCGTGCTGCACTATCCCCTGCATGTTGGTGTGAAATGATTCGATGAGGCTTTGCAGCTTTGGTGGGCATCCTATCTTTGGCAGGATCTTGAAAAGGCCCTCTCTGCTGACCAGATCGAACGCTTTGGTGAGGTCGATGAAGGCGACGTACAGGGGCATGTTCTGTTCTCTGCATTTCTCCTGGAGTTGGCGGATGGAGAATATCATGTCTACCGTCGATCGCTCAGCGCGGAAGCCACACTGAGACTCGGGGTAGACACGTTCGGCAAGCTTCTGTAGACGAACGAGAACAACTCGTGCGTAGACTTTGCCAACAATGCTGAGGAGGGAGATGCCCCTGTAGTTGTTGCAGTCGCTTCTCTCCCCTTTGTTTTTGTAGAGGGTGATGATCTTGGCGTCCCTCATGTCCCTCATGTTGTTAAGAGGAATAGTAGTCAAAAGGAAAAACAAATTTATGTGAAAACGTAGATAATTCACAAGGAAAAGTTACAAATTTACCTTAAAAAGTCACAAATTTACAAGGAAAAATGTTTCAAATTTAAGAGAAAAAAGCACAAATGAATCTGAAAAACGTCACTGATTTAGGAGGGAAAAAAATCACGACTTTGTGACATAAAAATGCAAATTAGAAGAAAAAATAAATTTACGAGAAAAAGTTCCTAATTTATGAGAAAAATGTTGGTAATTTAAGAGAAAACAAAGCTGTAAATTATAAGAAATATGTATGAAATTAGTGGGAAAACTGCAAATTCTTTAAGAAAAGGTTGAGTATTTGCAAGAAAATTGACGTTGTGGAGGCACAGCGGGAGGCAGGACTCACACCCAGGACTCTGGGGACGGGGAAGGAAGGAGACCTGGTGACCGGAGCCTCAGGAGAGAGAAAGGAACCAGGTGCTGTGGCCCCCTGGGGGGTGAAACGATGAGACGCCGGTTTAGGCGCTGTTGGATAGGATATCATATATATATTTATATGGTGGTGCCCCGTGGTAAGGGGGTGATGCCCCGCCTCCTGGGGGTGGTGCCACCTGGTGGTAGAAGAGGCCACAGCGGGAGCCATCTTGTGTCTCCGCTGTGGCTCTCAGGCTAGCGGTAGTGACGCTTGTGTTCCTGCTCCTGTTCTATATAAAACGATAAAACGTCGCCTCGTCTCCTCCTTAATTAGAGACACAACAGGCGCCAGAGCGCCAGGGGGGAGAAAAGTTCCGACGTGCCTTCAGCTGGGAACCGCACGTGTGAATGTATTGAGATGTAATGCATGTATGATAATGACATGTACTCTGGGCGCCAAGGGTGAGAATGTGAAGCTGTATGAAGGTCCGCTTTGGCACCCAGAGGAGTCGTCTGACTTTGCTGTCAGAGGAATAAAGTCTACGTCTTCACAGCTCATGTCTCGTCTCGTTCATTCCTCTACAATATAAATTTATATGAAAACATGTTTAAATTTATGTAAAAAGTTTCAAATTTATGAGAAAAAAAGAAAAAATACTTTTATAAAGTTGTTAATTTAAAAGAAAAAATAGTGACAAAAAAATTTACATTTATGTGGAAAAAATCTAATTTAGGAGAAAACATTTGCAAATGTACTTTTCTAAAGTTATTAATTTAACAAAGTAGTTACAAGAAAAAAATCACCAATTTAAGAGAAAACGCTCCAAATGAATCTGGGAAAAAGTTACTGATTTAGTGGAAAAATTCCACGACTTTATTATGAAATGCAAATTAGAAGAATGAAACTTTGATGTGAAAAAAGTCCCTAATTTATGAGAAATACTTTGGTAATTTAAGAGAAAAAAGTTACAAATTATAAGAAACATGTAACACATTAATGACAAAAAAATTTATAATTTTATGTCAAAAGTAGCGAATTCGTGAGAAAAAATTCTGACTTTTATGACAAAACGGTAGGGTGAAGCGGTGAACTGGGATGCACCCTAACAAGTGAACTGTGTGTTTCCTGAATTGCAGTTCAGGTGCTGAGTGAGGGACTGTGGTTCTGGTGTCAGATGGAGGTGGCGGCACTCGGCCGACCTTTCAGCCTCGGCATGCTGTACGACTGCAGGAAAGACCTGCTGATCCCTGGTAAGAACCGTGGTTTTTAAATGGTGATGCATGACGGGGAACTTTTACATTCAAATCCTGTGGTAACCAAATCAATGTTGTGTTAGCAAGTTATCTGAATTATCGAATCTGATTTTTTTCCTCACATCAAAGACAAAAACAAAGATTTTGAGTCCCCCACCTGGTATGGGGTTGCTGGGGCCCCGGGTTTGATGGTGGCAAGTTTCTACCTGTAGATCTAGCCTGGCTGAGGCGAAACAAGCCACACAGGTCTGCCCTCCAGTGGGATCTCCAGCTGCATGGTGGTCATATGGGTCCAGTGCTACCTGAATTGAGTGGCAGTCGAAGGCCCAGACCTGAGCAATGCAATTCCCAGCTTCCACTACTGGCTTTAGGGGCTCGGAACATCGCCTGTCTTGCAGGGACGAAGCTTGAGCGGATACATGAGGTTGAGAGATAGCAGCTAGATAAGGTCCCATTCCAGAACCAGTCTCCTGGAGATGAGCTGCAGTTGGTTCTCCTCTGCAGTCATCCTGGGGGTAAAGCAGTGAGACATGTTGAGGTTCTCCCCAGTGGATGGAAGGGTTGCTTCCCTGTGCCTGCGGCTGGGAAACGGATCCTGACAGTCTTTGGTGCCTATTCCATAATGATCTTTCAGAGTACCCACCCTTTATGGTGTCTCTGACTGGTGTGTGGTAAAGGTGCTCCTCTTGTCCTACTGGGGGTCTTCAGCATGTATGTGGACAATAAAGAGAGAGGAGGTCCTGTTGGACAGCACAGACTCAGCACACTCCGCCCTCTGATGCTGCACAGAGTCCGGGACTCTGACTGAGCCACTTCAAAAACTCTGAACGCTAAGACTAGACCTCCCAAGTTAAAACTTATCAAAGCAGGTAGGATTTGAACAAAAAAGGGAAAAAAAAACGACATTTTTTTGTTTAGGTCTATCTAATTAGTCCTAATTTTAACGCCACACCTGCATACATCACAGATGTGTGTTTCTGACACAGCTCTGCTGTTTCTCGGGTTCATTCTCACCACAAAGAGAACATGTGTTGTTGATTAAAACTCCGAGCCTTGTCTTAATTTCAAAAGCTTTTACACTCGATGTGTGGACGACACTATTTGTAGGCTATAATTTAACCGACTAAATCCTAATTTTAAAAGATTTAAAGAGACTACAGCATGCAACACAAAATCTTAACCCTTGACCATGAATGTCTTAAATTAGGTCAGACAGAAGAAAGAGTAGAGTAGCACATGCACTACTAGGGTAGCACATGCACACACGTTTGTATGTGCTACACTAATAGCACTGGTCAACACCAAATTTATTGTCTGTGGTATATATCACTCATATATTCCATACCTACATTTGTTAGAGCATGTGGAAATGTTTGGGACAGAATATAGAAAGGAACTTCACACCTCTGAAAGGGACAAAGGAATCTCACCGCCGTGTGAAGACCAATGACGTCACAGGACGCCATGGCAACAGACCTGACACCTTCACCCCCTAAGGCCAGGAGAGGTTTTCCCATCACCTCCCAAGACGAAGGGAGGAGTTAACAGGACTAAGGGGGGATTTAGATAACAGGGGATTTCAGCCTGTATTTTGCATGTCTTTGATGTGTGCCTGTATTTAACCAGCGAGCTGGGCAGAAATCTTCCTCTTTGCCTTCTGCCAAGCTCTGCACCAGATGAGACAAGATAGAAGAGTTTGTTCATTAAAGACTCTGCTTTTGTGATACAAAATCGCCTCGTTATTTCCAGCTCTTCTACACTGGTGACCTTGACGCGAGTATGGACCTGAGGCGTTCTTCAAGCGACTCATCCGCGGCGAATCTGACTTACGCCAGCGACAACGCAGACGAGGGAACAAGCAGACAGCTGTTCCCCCCGGCAGAGGGTACCGAGAGAGCTCAATCGAGCTCCAGCGCCGCCGTGAGAGCCGAGGCAAGGCACTCTCACCCGGCGGGCACAACAGTGATGATGTGCACACACGTCGTCGCTGTTAAACTACCAGATTTCTGGCGAGAAGACCCGGCCTCTTGGTTTCTCCAAGCCGAAGCCCAGTTCATTCTAGCGGGCATCACGGCAGACGATACTAAGTTCTACCATATCGTCTCCAAACTCGATTCCGCCACTTCGAGGTGTGTGCGAAGCTTGATCCAGCGACCACCGGCCCGGGACAAGTATGAGACACTCAAGGCGACTATCGTAGCGAATTACGTCCCGTCGGCGGAAGAAAGAGCCGAAAAAATCCTGGCAGTCTACAGCCACAGAGGGGGCAATCCAAAGACCCTCATGGAGGATTTACTGCAGCTCAAGGAGGAGGACAATGATAATTTCCTCTTTCAATTTATTTTCCTCAGCACGCTACCACCACACATGAGAGGGACACTCGCCAGTATGAAGTGCAACAATCATCAGGACTTCCGCACGCTGGCCAACGAGGCTTATCGGCTCGTCAACGCCTGCAGAGATTGGACACCCACAGCGGCATCCGCAGACCTCAAAACTGACGCCCCAAACCTGGGAGAGTCACAAACCACGGAGCAGGCTCAACCCAAGGCGACAGCAGCACGGCCCAAGCGCAACAAACAGAATGATGTCTGTTATTATCACCACCGCTTCGCCGAGAAAGCCCGGAAATGTGT
The DNA here is from genome assembly GCA_020510985.1 of Pholidichthys leucotaenia. NCBI lineage: Eukaryota > Metazoa > Chordata > Actinopteri > Cichliformes > Pholidichthyidae > Pholidichthys > Pholidichthys leucotaenia. The sequence continues at coordinate 1,142,234 of JAJAQF010000043.1, read as the reverse complement.
TTCCCCCCTGCAAGTTTACGATGTCGGGAAACGCCAAAGCCGAGGGCCATTAACGGCAGCGGTTCTCGGCGAGAAAAATAAGCTGTTATACGTGACGGATGGACACACAGGCAAGCAGTTCCTCATCGACACGGGAGCCCAGCTGAGTTTCGTCATGCCCTCCCACGCAGATCGAGCCATGGGCACCCGGGGCAATGGAGCAGTGGCAGCCAACGGCTCGGACATCGACACGTTCGGGGAAAAGAGCCTGCATCTCCTCATTCATGGCCGCAGCTACAGATGGACATTTGTTGTAGCGGCGGTGAGTTTTAACTTGTTAGGCGCAGATTTTCTGTGTGCACACGGGTTATTAGTTGATCTAGCAAATAGGCGCCTGGTTAATGCACTGTCTTTTGCTTCTATTCCTTGCTCAGCTCGAGTCTCCCCACCACCTGTGCAGGCCAACGTCACTACGGCAGGAGGTAAGTTTGAGCAACTCCTCACCCAATTTCCAGCACTCACAACCCCCAAATTCTCAGCCACTGTAGCCAAACACGGGGTTAAACACTTCATTCCAACAACGGGACCTCCCGTTTTTGCCAAAGCTCGCCGCTTAGACGCGGCCAAGCTCAACATAGCAAGGGACGAATTTGCAGCTCTTGAAAAATTAGGCATTGTCCAACGTTCAAAGAGCCCTTGGGCTTCACCACTTCATATGGTTCCGAAATCCGACGGTTCTTGGAGACCGTGCGGAGATTACCGCAGATTAAACAACGCCACAGCGCATGACCGCTACCCCATCCCTCATATACAGGATTTTTCACTGCATTTAGCGGGCGCGCGCATTTTTTCAAAGATAGACTTAGTCCGCGGTTATCACCAAGTCCCAGTCCGAGCTGAAGACATTCCTAAAACAGCGGTTATAACCTCTTTCGGCCTTTTTGAATTCCTGCGAATGCCTTTCGGCCTCAAAGGTGCTGCTCAGACTTTTCAACGTATGATGGACGCAGTCTTACGCGACCTCCCCTTTGTTTTCGTCTACCTCGACGACATGCTGGTAGCCAGCTCATCGGAGGAAGAGCACGAGCAGCACCTCACTACCGTTTTTCAGAGGCTAGAGGAGCACGGATTAATAATTAATCCAGCCAAATGCAAATTCGGCGTATCGCAAATTGATTTTTTGGGACACAAAGTCTCCCCGAAAGGGACAGCTCCGCTTCCAGACAAAATTCATGCGATAGAAGGTTTTCCACGGCCCCAAATGGTCAAATCGCGACAGGAATTTTTGGGGATGGTTAATTTTTACAACCGTTTCCTCCCTCATGCAGCTCAGCTCATGCAGCCCCTGTATGACGCGCTCAAAAAAAAGAAAGCTTCCAATGCGGTCGAATGGACCCAGGAACGCGAACGCGCTTTTGCGGAAGTTAAAAATGCCCTAGCTAATGCCACAATGTTAGTCCATCCAGATCCCTCGGCCCGCATTGCTCTAACCACAGATGCTTCAGACTTGGCCATAGGGGCAGTTGTAGAACAACTTGTCAAGGGGGTCTGGCAACCTTTAGCATTTTTTAGCAAATCGCTAAACCCGACGGAACGCAAATACAGCACTTTTGACAGGGAGCTGCTGGCGCTCCATTTATCCATCCGCCACTTCCAGTTTTGGTTAGAAGGGCGGAGTTTCACGGCTTTTGTGGACCATAAACTGCTCACTTTTGCTATGGCTAAAATTTCAGAACCTTGGTAGGGCAGACAACAAAGACAGCTAGCTGCGATTTCAGAGTTCACCACAGACATTCGACATGTAGCGGGCAAACTTAACGTAGTAGCGGACTGTCTCTCTCGCGCTGTGGCACCGCCAGAGCACGAGGAGACAGATTACACTGCTTCAGCAGCTGAGCTTTTCTCTAACGCAAACACATATGCAGCACCTATCCATGAAGGGATAGATTATGCAGCCATGGCGGAAGAACAAAGCAGTGATGCAGACGTGCGCGCGCTCCTGTCTGGACCAACAGGGTTAAGGCTGGAGGAAAAAGGGTTGCGCGACGGCGTGCCCCCCCCTAATATGCGATGTTTCAACCGGCCGACCTCGCCCGTTAGTACCAGCTGCTTGGCGCCGCCGCATTTTCGACGCAATTCACTCCCTCGCGCACCCAGGTGTGCGCGCCTCGGTCAAAAATGGTTGCCGAAAAGTTTGTGTGGCCAGGGCCTGCGCAAAACGTAAAAGAATGGGCAAAAACTTGCATTCCTTGTCAGCGCGCCAAAGTACACAAACACACAAAAGCCCCTCTGGAGCCTTTTCCAATCCCTGCTAGAAGGTTCGACCACATTCATGTCGACCTCGTGGGGCCGCTGCCTTCCTCCCAGGGTTTCACACACCTGCTAACAATGATAGACCGCACCACGCGCTGGCCAGAGGCAGTCCCTCTGGCGGCAACTACAGCGGAGGAAGTCGCTCGCGTTTTTCTAACAAATTGGGTGGCACGTTTCGGTGTCCCATCAGACATCATGTCAGATAGGGGGCCTCAATTTATCTCAGAGCTCTGGTCAGCCATGTCCAACAGTTTAGGGGCAATAATTCACCGTACCACTGCTTATCACCCTCAGGCTAATGGGTTATGCGAGCGTTTTCACAGGTCCTTAAAGGCCGCCCTCAGAGCCTCATTAACGGACACAGATTGGGTAAATAAACTTCCCTGGGTTTTATTAGGGTTGCGTGCGGCACCTAAAAAGGATTTAGACGCTTCCCCTGCAGAATTAGTCTTTGCTCAGCCTATCAGACTACCAGGTGAATTTTTACCAGAAAACCCGGAACCAGGGCACCTCCCAGTCTCAAGGTTTTTAGGCAGTAACAGACCGGACTCTCTCCACGGTCCAGCTCATCACTCCTTTCCACGAGTTTTTGTTCCTCAAACTTTAAAAAACGCTGAGTTTGTTTTTGTTAAGCATGAAGCTCTAAAACCAACGTTACGCCCAGTATACGATGGCCCGTACAGAGTGCTGGAAAATGGTGACAAACACTTTGTGCTTGATTATGGGGATAGAAATGAAACGGTCAGCATTGACAGACTCAAACCTGCCTTCTTGTTGAGAGACGGACCTGCACAGCTGGCTCGAGCACCTCGGCGAGGTAGACCCCCCAAGGGAAAAGTCTCAGCCCCCAGGCAGGGAACAGATAATCTCTCTCCTTCCCACACTGCAGATGCCTCACAACAAGGTCCCAGCAGGACGCCTAAACCAACCTACAGCAGCTTTGGGAGAAGATTGAAACCCAGACTACACATGGACTGATTACACCACTCTGTAATTTTTCGCTAATTGTGCCGCAACAGTTTAGGACTGACTTATGATTATACTATGCTGTTATGTTTTCACTGAACTCTCTTAGGAGCATGGCTGCTTGAAAGTTTCTTCTGTGGCAACAGCTGTAACACGTAGTATGTCTTAGTAATTACCCTAGACTGTGAATCTTTCTGTGTACTTTCATAGTTGTTTGGGGGGCCTGTGGTATATATCACTCATATATTCCATACCTACATTTGTTAGAGCATGTGGAAATGTTTGGGACAGAATATATGGTATATGGTATGGGCATCTGATTAGGATGCCTCCTGGACGTCTCCCACTTGAGGTGTTTCAGGCACGTCCCACTGGGAGGAGACCCCGGGGCAGACCCAGGACTCGGTGGAGAGACTATGTCTCCCAGCTAGTCTGGGAACGCCTTGGTATCCCCTCTGAAGAGCTGGAGCAGGTGGCTGGGGAGAGGGAAGTCTGGGCTTCTCTGCTTGAACTGCTGCCTCCGCGACCCGGACCTCCGGAAAAGCGGTAGAAGATGGATGGATGGATGGATGATTCAAAATTCTTTTTTATGTCTTGAAATTCTCTGAATTTTGAACAATGATGATATAACATTCAATTTACATGTACTTACCTTTATATAAAAGTAAGTACATGTACTGTGTACTTACCTGTGCATGTACTTACTTTTATATAAAGGTTAGTACATGCACAGTACAAAGAAAGTTCTAAATAAGTACAGGTTTTTACTTAGCAGCTGATCAAGAGAAACGGATGTCATTTTCGGATTCAGCGGTGCAAAATTGTCTTAAATCAGTTGATAAAACACTACTGTTGTATGTGCCACACTACTAGTTGTCACAAGCCTGGCTCGCTGACCTGGACAAAAAAGGGAGACCACACGGAGGTGCCAATTTAAACACAATTTTATTTATTAAAGTAAAGCAATAAAACAAAGTGTCTGTAATAATTCATGGTGTGTGCATGTGTTGGATGCGTGAAATAAAAACAGTCATTAGCCAACCCAACGACCATACACCTCTGTCAGGGACTGCAACCATGCCCAGTGACAAACCCAAAACCAGAAAGCCCACAGACTACAAACAACAAACAAAGCAGAACCACCATCACAACCCTGACCAAGCGACAAACTAACAGCTGTAGGCAGAGCAGGAAGTCCATGAAGGCGACCGGCCTCCAGCGGGAGCAGAACGCTACTGCCAGGTGCACAGAGATGCCTTTTATCGGCACCTTTCAGCCAGAGGCGGTCCTTTGCAGTTCCACCTACAACATAGGAAAAAACACACAGTGGACCCACTCCAGAGAGGTGCGGGCCGTAATACCCCCCCCCCACACACACACAAAAAATGGACTTCCCAATTGGGGGTGCCTACACAAACTGATTTTACAATTGACACTCCTATATTTTTTTTTATTCATTAACTAGAGTTTACTATATTCCATTAAAAATACAACCAGAGATCTGCCATTTTTTCTTTGTTTTTTCTTTAACCTGACCCTGGAGTAAGCACCCCGCCAACCCATCCAAACCCATCAGCTACCCAGCAACTCCCGGCACCTGGGGAAGCAATTTACATGTAAGGGTGCCGACAAACCAAACAGATGGCACAGGCAACTATAGACAAAAAATTTTAAGTCTTACACCTAGGAACTCAGTGCTCTGGACAAGTCCTCCACCACAACATTCCAAACTCCTGATGTGGTGGACGTCCAAATGGTAGGTCTGCAAAAAAACCAAGCAGAAACAAACACGTCAGTCTAAAACAGTAACTTGTAGTCCATTGACTAAGAGGAAACAGATGTCCTTCGGGAAGACGACCAAAATCCCGGGTCAACTGGACAGACAAAGAAAATCTGTCTGGAGGCCGATCCAAGTCCACAGCCAGCCAGGAAAAATAGAGGTGTCCATCCGGAGGATGACCACTATCAAAACTCTACAAGATAAACAGCAGTCTCAATCTAGGAGCAAGATAGCACAGCTCAGGTGCAAACCACAGTCCATGCAGGCTCTGCAGTGACTCAGACTTTTCCAGGTCACGTTGCAAACCACACTGATCAGGAGCATCCATGATGCCATCATCTGACACATGTGCACTCACAGACCCTGCAGCAGCTGAACCAACCGGCAGTTGAGACACACTCCCCCCCAAGTTCAAAAATCAGCTTGTCCCCGGAGCAATCTGATTTCAACATATTAATACCGGTGTGGTGATCTAGTTGGTAGAGCATCCGCCCTACACCCGGGAGGCCGGGTCATGCCGAAGACCATATAAAAGTGGAACTTCCTGCCATCCAGCTTGGTGCTCAGCAATAATGGAATTGAGGAGGGAATTTGTGGTGGTGCCTTGCATGGTAGCGACCCCTCTGATTCTAGATGTGATTAACATTGTAGATAAGAGAGACGTAATTTCATTCTACAGTACATGATTGGCTACATGGATTGAATGACAAAGTTGGCTTTACCGTTTTCCCTTCCCTTTAATCTTGCAAAGCTGCGTTTTCTCCTTCTGCTCAGTGTAACTCCACAGACTTCATCCGAGACCAGCATAACAGGCTCTTTAACCATGTCACCTGGAGACAACTGACTGGTAGAATCAACTGAAGAAATTAAAAGTTCCTGCTGACAATTTGTCACTCACTCCAGCTTCTCTTGCACATCCCATGGTGCCACTGATGGGCCACAGTCAGAAAGCACAAGAGGAGGCACCACACACAGACCTCCAGAATCAGCACAATCAACTGGTATCACTGGCACATCACAGACAGACTGTACAGAAGGAGGTTCAACACACAGGTTTTTAGAGTTAACATGATTACTTGGAACGGAAAACACCGCAGGTGCCACCGTGCATGCCGGAATGAACTCACCCACCCTGTGAGCACACAAAGCCTCCGAAACGGGAAACTGGGCACAAATCAGAAGAAACATCACCTGAGCACACACAGCCAGTAACACTGCCCAGACCCAAATCAGCATTACCGGCCACACCAACACCCAGCCTAGGTCTCTCCAATGGTGCTTGTGCCCACGTTAACTCCCGCAGCAAAATTTCCTCCTGCTGTTCATAAAACAATGTGGCAGCATTATCGGTGAAATGCCTTCCAGCCATAATAACAGGTCCCATGCATGCCCAACACACACAATCAAAATCAAACTGATGCATCAAATCAATTCACAAGTGTCGCACTCTACCAAACAACCCAAATTTACAAATTAACAGACACTCACCCCCGTGTCTCCCCAACGCTGTGCCCTTCTCAGCAAACGCTACCCATTAATGAGTGCCGATGTCCTCATGAGTGCTGATGTCCCAGACACCACAATCGCTCACTCATTCACCAAAAAACTGCCACACCCCCACTCACACGTGAGCAGATTGCGCAACTGGAGAAAACCAAACTGGGTCACACACAGAAAAAGACAAAGTGTTCCATACAAAAAAAAAAAAAAGATACACTGGAAACTCTCCTCCCTGGCTAACTAGTCACAAAAACTATCTACCTATTGTAGACCCTAGTCTTCAGGCAGTTACTTGTGGGAGGATCTCTAGTCATGAACCCACTGGGCTGCCAAGCAACCGCTACGTGGGGACTCACAGGGAATCCCGTGGATGTGACCCCAAGCCGTTTTCACGCCTCACTAAACCGCACAGACAGTGAACCCCCTAGTGAAATTCACTGTTAAGCCTAACAGGAGAAATTACCAGGAATATCAAACAAAATGAATGGAAAACACTTACCTGCATTTAACCCAGTGACAGACAAAAAACACAACAAATCCGGCAAACAAACAGATGAGCTCCCATTTCTCTCACAAGTGGATTCAAGCTCAAACAAACAACCAGACGAGCCCCCCACTTTGTCCTTTCACAAACGGGTGTCAGGCTCAAACTGACAAACCAGATTTAAACAAACAAAAGAATCTCCCTGTCATGACTCGCCACTCATCAGCGGCGCCAGCTGCGCGCACACCTGCATCTCGTCAGCGGCGAGGTATTTAACCCACTCTGCCCTGGGCTTTGGCCTGAAGCCGTCTCTCTACTTCGGCATCTCTTGCTACAACGGAACTCTCGCCTATGAGCAAGATAATCTGGGTAAGCTCCCCTTACCTCCTTTCCTCCAGCCTTCTCCCCTGTGCACAGGTGGATTCCCCGGCGGCAGACCTCCCCATCTCTCCGCTGCCTCCTCGCTGCTGCTACAGGCACTCCAGGTCGCTGTCTCCCGGGCTCCGCCCTTGTCGACGCCAGCCACCTGTCCTAACCAAGTAAGCCAGCAAAACCGTTATTATCCTCTGTATTGGTGTGGTGCCCGTTACCCTTCTCCCTCTGCTTCCTCCCATAGGGTTGTCCGGCCTGAACGGCTTCCTGCCCCCGTGCCTGATGCAGACGCCACCACCAATACATCCTTATTCTACAGACACGCAGTCACACATCCCTGTTGTTAATAAAGCTATTAAATCTACCCTGAGCCTGCGTGTGTGTCTCCTGAGCCGTGCGTTATGTCAGTACGGCTTCAGCAGAGCGGCTCGGTAGACAGCGGGCTCGCACGCCGTCTTTCCACCCTCGAGGCTCGGGTGGATCTAATAGCCCACCAACAACAGGTGATACTGAACCAATTAACAGTGATAACTAACCGATTAGACCGCCTGGACCCCCAGCAGCCGTTCCCCTCGGTTCGTCTGGGAGGCGCAGCCTCCGCTGCTCCGGCGGCTGTCCAGCCTGCTCCGGGTGCGCCGGCATGGCTCACACCAATCCCCACTCCCGCTCGCTTTTGCGGTAAGCTTGGTGGAGCTCGGGGTTTTATCAAGCAGTGTGAGTCTGTGTTCCATCGCGTTCCCGGAGACTTCCCCTCAGACCACAGTCGGATTGGCTATGTAGGTAACCTCTTGGAGGGTCGAGCGCTAACCTGGGCTTACGCCGTAATGGCGAAGCCCAGCTATGCCACCCTCACCTATGGCCAGTTCGTGCGACAATTCTGGAAGTGTTCGAATCACTCGCGTTTGGACAGTGTCCAGGTCGACCACCTTCTCGGCCTCCAACAGGGGAGCCGATCGGCGGCCAAATATGCGATCGACTTCCGGGTTACCGTGGAGGAAGTTGGCTGGGAAGAGCGTGTGCTCTGCGGCATCTTCCTCCGCAGCCTCAATTCAGGTCTGAGGGATGAGCTGGCCGGCCAAGATATCCCGGAGACTCTAGCGGAGCTGATCTCCCTCGCTATTAGCTTGGATAACAGGCTGCGCGAGCGCGCCTCGGAGCGGAAGTCCTCTTCTCGCTCGCAGGGTGCCTCGGCGCGCCTGCCCCAAGCTCGCCACTTGGCGTTACTGCCACCGGAGGTCTCCGAGGAGTCGGAGCCAATGGTGACGGGCCGGACAAAGCTCCAGCTGGCGGAGAAACAATGCCGCCGTGAGCAGGGCCTTTGCATGTATTGCGGGGGCAGCCAGCACACGGTGGAGCATTGTCCGGTGAAGCCAAACGGGGAGGTCCATGAGTCACTGTAGGGGGCCTTGCGGATGCTAATCGGTTAAATCCCCTCACACATTTGACGCTGCCCATCAGCTTCTGTCACAATTTCACAGGGCACCTCACTCATGCACTGGTGGATTCAGGCGCGGAGGGTAGCTTCATTTCACAGAGCCTGGCAACCCGATTGGGCATCCGTTGTCACCCCCTTGATCCTCCTCTCACCCTAGTTAATCTCTCCCGTGTCTCCCTGGGAAAAGTGACCCACCGAACATCCCCTGTCCCGGTAATCATCTCAGGAAACCACCGGGAGGATATCTCCTTCTACGTTCTGCCCACCTCGGTTTCACCTGTCATTCTCGGATACCCTTGGCTCCGCCTCCACAACCCCATCTTGGACTGGAAGACTGGTAAAGTGTCTGCTTGGAGCACCTTTTGTATGGGCATCTGTCTCCAATCCGCTGCCTGCGCCCCGTCCTCGTCCCCCACAGCTAAGGACGCCGCGCCTCCGGATCTCACCCTGGTGCCCTCAGAGTTCCACGACCTGGGTGCGGTCTTCAGCAAGTCCAAGGCGATGTCTCTTCCTCCTCACCGGCCCTACGACTGTGCCATCAACATCCGCCAGGGGGCGCCCCTACCCTCGGGACGCCTCTACAGTCTGTCAGCGCCGGAGAAGGAGGCAATGAACACCTACTTGAAGGAGTCGCTCAGCGCTGGGATTATCCGACCATCTTCCTCACCATTAGGCGCAGGGTTCTTCTTCGTGGGTAAAAAGGACGGGTCCCTTCGTCCTTGCATAGATTACCGAGCTCTCAATGACATCACGGAGAAGGACCGTTACACCCTGCCCCTGATGGACACCGCCTTCCACTCCCTCCAGGGGGCAACCTGATTTACCAAGCTGGATCTCCGCAGCGCATACCACCTCGTCCGGATCCGTGAGGGAGATGAATGGAAGACTGCCTTCCGTACCCCTAACAGTCATTTTGAATATCTTGTTATGCTGTTTGGGTTGACCAATGCTCCAGCCGTCTTTCAGCGCCTCATTAATGATGTCCTCCGGGATTTCATCGGCCTGTTTGTGTTCGTTTACCTGGACGATATCCTCATCTTCTCCAGGTCCAGGGATGAGCACCGGGTCCACGTGAGGCGGGTCTTGCAGAGGCTGCTGGAGAATCGACTATATGTCAAGGCGGAGAAATGTGAGTTCTACGCAGGCCCTGGTCGCACATCGGCCTAGACTTTGTCACCGGCCTCCCTGTCACCAACAACTTCGACACAGTTCTGACCATCGTTGACTGTTTCTCCAAGGTCGCCCACTTTGTGCCCCTACGTGGACTCCCCTCAGCCTTGGAGACGGCAGACCTCCTCATCCAGCACGTGGTCAGACTGCACGGAATACTGGTCGACGTGGTCTCCGATCGTGGTCTCCAGTTCTCTTCGGACGTCTGGAGATCCTTTTGCAACACCCTGGGAGCCAAAGTAAGCCTCACCTCCGGCCATCACCCCCAATCCAACGGGCAGTGTGAGCAGACCAATCAGGAGCTGGAGGGTGCGCTCCGCTGCGTCACCACATCTAAGCCCACGTCCTGGAGCTCACACCTCGCCTGGGTGGAGTACGCCCACAACACCTCCCGCTCTTCTGCCACCGGGATGTCTCCCTTCAAGGCATCCCTGGGTTACGATCCACCTCTATTCCCCGCGCAGGAGGGCAAATTGGCTGTCCCCTCAGCCCAGGCGCACCTCAGGCGGTGCCGCTCCTTTTGGACTACGGCGCGCAATGCGCTTTTACGCACAGCGGAGCGCAACAAATCCACGGCGGACCAGCACAGGAGACCTGCCCCTGCCTACCAGGTGGGACAACAAGTCTGGGTGTCCACACAGGACGTAAACTTAAAGGGTGAGAGGAGGAAGCTGGCCCAACGGTTCATCGGCCCATTTCCCATTACCAAGATCATCAACCCGGTGGCTGTGCGTGTGGCTATTCCCTCCTCCCTCCGCATCCATCCCACCTTCCACGTCTCCAAGGTTAAACCGGTGGTCTCTGACCCCCTCTGCCCTCCACCTGCAGCGCATCCCGCTACCCGGATGATTGGTGGCCACCCGGCCTGGACTGTCTCCGACATCTTGGACTCCCGGCGCCGGGGTCGCGGGTTGCAGTATTTGGTGGACTGGGAGGGCTATGGACCCGAATGGAGACAATGGGTGCGTTCCTCGTTTGTGTTGGACCGGTCTCTCATCGCTGAGTTCCATCGAGCGCACCCAGAGAAACCATCGCCAGGAGGCGCTGCTAGAGGGGGGAGTATTGTCATGACTTGCCGTTCATCAGCGGCGCCAGCTGCGCGCACACCTGCATCTCGTCAGCGGCAAGGTATTTAACCCACTCTGCCCTGGGCTTTGGCCTGAAGCCGTCTCTCTACTTCGGCATCTCTTGCTACAACGGAACTCTCGCCTACGAGCAAGATAATCTGGGTAAGCTCCCCTTACCTCCTTTCCTCCAGCCTTCTCCCCTGTGCACAGATGGATTCCCCAGCGGTGGACCTCCCCATCTCGCCGCTGCCTCCTCGCTGCTGCTACAGGCACTCCAGGTCGCTGTCTCCCGGGCTCCGCCCTTGTCGACACCAGCCACCTGTCCTAACCAAGTAAGCCAGCAAAACCGTTATTATCCTCTGTATTGGTGTGGTGCCCGTTACCCTTCTCCCTCTGCTTCCTCCCATAGGGTTGTCCGGCTGAACGGCTTCCTGCCCCCGTGCCTGACGCAGAACGCCACCACCAATACATCCTTATTCTACAGACACGCAGTCACACATCCCTGTTGTTAATAAAGCTATTAAATCTACCCTGAGCCTGCGTGTGTGTCTCCTGAGCCGTGCGTTATAACACTCCCTTCTATCACAAGGGTCCAAAGCTCCACCAGACCAGATTCAACTAAACAAACAGACAGACAAGCCCCCCATTCCTTCACAAATGGGCCAAAGGCTCAAATAGACCAGGTTCAAACAGACAAATTCAAACAAACAGATGGATTCAGACTGACGGGTGGGTTCAGACAAGTGGGCGAACCCTCATTTGTCACATCACAAATGGGTTTCAAAGCTCAAACGGACTGACCGAGTTCAAACAAGTGGGCATCCTGGACAAGGTCCCATACTTTATGTCACAAGCCCAGCTCACTGGCTTAGACTTAAAAAGGGAGGACCACACAGAGGTGTAAGTTTAAGCACAATTTTCTTTATTAAGTAAAGCAACTGTAACCTTGCCTGATGTTAATTAGGTAAGGGAAATAATTAAGTGTAGACCAGTTGCTAGGTTCGTAAGGGTTACAATAGGGAATTAAAGTGAGTGTGGAATGAAATAGCTGGAGGCAAGAAATGAGCAATAATGGTTGTTATTTACAGTGATAAAGTGAGCAAAATATACAGATAATTTACAACTGTACAAATATAACAACGGCCGGCATGGAATAAAACCCCAAAGATGTCCTACTGAGCTCAGTGTTTGATTTCCCGTTCGGGTTAGTCGTTTGACCAGTCAGGATATCTGTATCCCCAGACTCAGGTTTCCAATCCTGGGCACTGGAGAGAGGAAAGATGCTCTTCACTCGAGATCTTGGTTAGATCTCAGTTCAATCTTGGTTCAGTCTTGGGTCAGGCTCGCCATCTCCATTCGGAGAGAATCCAGGTTCCAGAAGGTTCTTGATCGGCAACCAAAAAAACCTAGCCTGCACAACAATAATGGTATTATTGTTTACAGCTAGAGTAATTCGTTTTCCAATCCCTTCTTATATAACACCATAGCTTAGTGTTTAAATTCTTCTCTCACATTACTATTATCACAATCCAGCAATATAGTAATATCTTACATCTCACATCTTGCTCTTACATGCATGTGTTCTTTTTCTTTTCTCACAATCTCTCTGGTAGCCATGGAATACCCTTTTTTTCATGTAAACCAGTTAAATGAAATCCTCTTCCTATCTCTACATCATTTAACATGAAATTATGATTAATCCTCCCTAACCTTGTCTTTGTAATTCATGAAATGAATCACAATTAATTTATCCACATAACAGGGACTATACTGTCCCATACTTCAATATTCCCTTTTAAAAAATCAGAAAGAACCCAGTCTGAGCTACTGGGTTTAGCCATAACCTATGCTTTTACCTAGAGGGCTAACACTATGTGCTTTTCGCATCAAATACACATTACATTCGACAGAAATGGTGCATACGAGCTAAAAGTACTTCAGCATACTGTTGGGAACTGAAATCACATTTAGGGAACCCATTACAGACACAAAGACAGCCTTCTTCCATTGCTCTTTACAGAAAAAAATCCACTCGCAATTAGCATTAGCATAACGCTAATGTTAGCATGTATCTCACTCACAAGTTGAGATTCAGGGTGAACACAGCAGAAGTCACCGCTTCACGACCTTCTCAAGCTCGTGCTCCCATCAATTAGGATAATAAAGGTTGCAAATTAGCATTGGGAGAGTGTTTAGAATCCATTTATAGTATTTATCTGAATTAGCTTACCAAGAAGTGTTATCAGCGTGAGGACAGACCGTCCCACCGGTTCTCTCTCCGCTCTCACGATCGTGTGAAAAGAATGAGCCCCCCAGGTTGGCGCGACCTCGGGCACTCTGCTCGGAAGGTGGGGCTAATATCGCTCTTAACGAATGCGGAAGACCCAGACCACCCCAACCGTGACCGCAAAACCGGAAGTTTAGAAGTTGGATGACGAGGATCACACTTCCTCTTCCCCAAGATCATCGGTTATCAAAATAAAAATCACCACAATTGTCTTATTACAATTGACTCTGAGAAAAAGGGTCATTTTCTCATCTGGGTTACACAGCTCTAAGGTAAAGCAAGGCGGCAGTATGGGTGGATGCCGTGGTTATGGCTCTCGCGGCCAGGCACAGCAAAAAATGTCCTACCAGGAATGATTCCACCCCCTGCACCATCGTGGGTTTGATCCCACCCCCAGACCATCAGTGACCCTTCTGTTTGGAGTTTGCCTGGTTCTCCCCGTGACCTGCGTGGAATACCTCCGGGATACTCCAGTTTCCTCCCACAGGCCAAAGACATACAGGTTAGGTTTAATTGGTATCAACCTGGGGATTCTAAATTGTCCTTAGGTATGGATGTGACAGTGAATGGTTGTCTGTCTCTCTGTGTTGGCTCCACAATGGACTGGCGATCTGTTCAGGGTGTACCCTGTCTCTTGCCCAAAGATGCTGGGATAGGCTCCAGCCACACCCCCCCCCCCCCGACCTGCAAAGACTAAGCGAGTGATGATGGATAGATGGATGCGATGGCACAAGTAACAAAGCAATAAAAGAAGTGTTGTGGATGATGGAACAGACGAAGACAGCGAAGCTGACGACACATACTTTATTCACCTCCTACACAAGAGCAGACTAGATCTGAGTACAAAGCAAACTGCTTTATACACTTTTCTAACCCACCCTCTGGCCACTCAGGGTAATGCACATTAACACACCAGTTGCAAAGCGGTGAACACACATCAAACATACACATAAACTTACACATCACAGAGCAAGGCTTAGTACAATAACATTTGCGCCCCCTGCATACCCAGGTGTGAGCACTGGCACAGCGGGGGCAAAAGGCACATCTTTATTTACTTCATAGCCCCCAGCGCTTGTGGCACCCCTTGGCTGGCCCCCCAACAGCTGAAGTACTGGGTGGAGTGTCATCTCCTTTGTGTCACCACACAACATCCCCCCCCAAACACCCAGAAGGGGGACCTAACCTTCTGGACCTTTGGGCTTGAGCAAGCACCCATAGCGGCTGTAACGTGGGCAGGTCAAAGCGCCTTCCTGTCGAGACGGGTTGGAGAAATACTTGGTCTCTGGAGGGGAAGAGAGTGGGGAGGGGAAAATGGTAGTTTCTTGAAAACAGTCCTCTGTAGGGGGAACACTGACCTGCAGATCCAATGTAGGTGGGCGCCCTGCACCGGGCAGCTTGAGCCAACATCACCTGCTCATCTGCCAACATATAAGGGGCTTCAGCCTGTCTATGTGTCACAGTTTGAAACTGGAAATTACTGTGAACATGAAATTTTAAAATGTAAGACTCCCGGGTCACAACAACACAAACACTCAGAGGCAGAAGATCAGTTAAACGTTTTACTTCACAAACCCTAAAATGATTTACAAAATACACCAGTGCCAAAATTAAAACACATGCCAAAAATGTGCACAGTCAAAAAAATTAATATCACATTAATTCTAAAAAATACCCAAGAACTAATCCAGGGGAAATAAATATTCATTTGTCCAACAATCTAGAAAAGGAGTTTGCCCTTTACCCTACACAGGCAGACAGGAAAACCTTTGACGTGTTTTACAGCAGGGCGGGGCCATGTCCGCCGTCTATCGGAGCTGGATCAAATGCTACCATTCTAATTTACCAAGAAAAACGTGCTGTTCGACAGGGCTCATCCATAGCCCTTCGTACGCATCCCTGGTGGAAATTCTGACACCAGGGGAAAAAGAAGCAGGCAGGAGAAGAGGAGGAGGGGCAGGCTCCTACGGTTCCATCGCCTGGTTTACCTGCAGCACACAACGCAGCACAAAACTCAACACCCCACCAATATCCCGGGTGGCTGATGATCATTCACATGCACACAGACAATCAACACGTTCCTTTCACTTATCTGTGTATGAGCCTTTCTCCACACAGCTGCATCTCCTCCGGCTGGACCCTCTGGCGTTCTCACGGCCTCTTCGGTCCCAAGCTGCCGCTGCCAATCCCAGCACCTGCTGCGTTCGTACAGTCCCACTCACGTGAGCCTCCCCTCTACATCCTCTCCTTCTACCTTGCCCGCTCCATCAGTCCATCCATCCATCTCAGTCAGATCTGGTGTTCCAACCCTTTCCTTTCTCCATCTCTGTCCTTTTTCCATCTCTCCGTTCCTTCCCTCATTTCCTCTGCTCTCCCTCTTTAACCCCCAAGTGCTCTGCCAGAGTGTACCCCCTTCCTCTTCCTCCGTCCTCCTTCTGTCCTTCCTTCACCACAGTTCTGCACCATCCTTTAATAGGTCTTGCTGGGGAAGATTGGCTCCTGCTGATTGGAATCAGTCAGCTCAGGTGTAAACGATAATCATTCACAACCAAACAGGGAAAATAACAACCCAATCACATTACCAAGCATGCAAAAAAATAAAATAAATAAATAAAAACACTACAAAATCCATCATGCAATACATTAAGAAAATACAATTCACACAAATCAGCCCTGGAGCTGCAATATGTTAAAAAAATAAATAAATAAAATTACACACTCAACCCTGAAGCTGCTTTCCTGACAAATGCAGACGGTTTCCTTACGCCCACCCAAGTCTAAAGTTGTGTTCACACCAAACACGAACAGGTGGCGGGAATCCGTACAAAGTGAATAGGAAGGCGCGAATTTGCGCACTCGTACGTTCGTGTCCACGCATTAGCTAGCTAGCAGATAGCTAGCTAACTTAGCTGCTAGCTTTGAGATTCTGCCATCACGGAGTAAAAATATCATCACTGCAGAGTAAACTAATTTGAAAATGAAACTCACTTACCGGGAGACAGGAGGACCGGGAACTCTTCAGCTGAATCTGGATTTTGGAGTTCTTTACCCACGGTTTTCAAGCCACGAACATCCTAGCAAGCTAGCAACCTAAACACCCATCATCTGTGAAGTTTTGGAGGCTTGAGACAAGATTTTCAGGTGAGCCCCCGGTCGGATAATGTAAATCTAAACATGACGTTATTTTGGGAATTTCCACAGCAGGCTGAACACAGCTGCAGAGGTTTTAAAGGCAACTTTGATTGTCTGCATCTCACTATTCATGTCTGTTCGTGTGTTTACACTGAGTTTTAATGTAATTGTGCTGCGCAAAAAATTTGCCCGTTCGTGTTTGGTGTGAACGCACCTTAACACAAAATGCTTCTCCCCAGTTTCCAACACTCTGAACAGGCCGTCTTACGGCAGACGCAGCGGGGTTCTGTGGGCGTCGTGCCTGACAAAACCAAATTTGGCGTTCTCTAAGCACTTTGGAACAAAAGTATGGGGAAAACAATGGTGCGCTGGGCCTGGAACACTGGCAGCCCCTGTACTAGAAAAAAGGTGCGTGGGCGGATCGGTACTGGGTGCAGGACTCTCTGGCAAAAATTCCCCTGGGATCCTCAACGGCTGAGAAAAAACAGAGTTTTTGCCGGGGAAGCTGCCAAATCTTCCTTAAGTGCAGAGCGCAATCCCCAATAGGACCCAAGGCAGGCGGGTCAATCCAATTTGCGTCCATCAGCGAGGCTCTGAGCACTGCTTTAAGCGTCCTGTGAAAGTGCTCACACCAAACCGTTAGCCTGTGGGTTGTATACAGTGGTGTGAGTGGATTATGACCCTCAGGCTGTCAGCCATCGCGGACCAAAGTTCTGAAAGGAATTGTGGACCCCCTGTCGGAAGTGATGTCCAATGGGAAGCCGAAACCATGCCACCCAAGCTGACAACAGCACACGGGCTACCCTCTGCAGATGTGGTAGAACTCAGTGGAACCACCTCTGGCTAACACGTAGTGCAGTCCACGATTCGTTAAAGGGTGTGGTGAACCCCTGCGACAGTGGAAGGGGACCCACTAAATCCATGTGTACATGGTTGAACCTTCTGACTGGAATTTGAAAAGCTCGTGGGGGGCTTTGGTGTGCTTGTGCACCTTTGCCCATTGGCACGCGATGCAGGCGGTATGACCATTCTTTCACATCCCTGTGTAAGTGAGGCCAGACGAATTTGGACTCCACTAGTTTAACTGAGGCTCACGTGCCGGGATGTGAAAGAGAGTGGACGGACTCAAAAACGCGCGGTAGGCGCCAAGAGCTATGCAAACCACGGGGCGGGTGCGGCCCGGTGGAGATGTCGCAAAGCAAGGGGGGCACCCTTCCTGTACCACCCATGCTCTCATATTTTTAATCTGGTAGTTGCGGACTGAGAGATAAATGTCCTGGTCCCCGGTTTGGTCAGCGGCCATTGTGGAAAAGTCGATGCCCATGTATACTGGAGAGACCCAGCGCGCCATGACAAGCAGTCTGCCACAAAGTTCAATTTACCGGCTACATTTTGGATGTCTGGGTCATGAAACTTCGAAATTGCGGGCCAAGTGCCGTTGTTGCCAAGCTGACCACGGTTGTGAGATTTTGGACATCTCGTAGGTCAGTAGTTTGTGATCAACAAACACGGTAAACTCGCGACCTTCGAACCAGAACTGAAAGTGATGCATAGCAAGGTGGAGAGCCAACAACTCTGTCGAAAGTGCTATACTTACTCTCGCTGACACGCAAAGTACGGCTGAAGAAGGCAAGGGGCTGCCATGAACTGGAGACGTATTGCTCCACCACGGCCCCTACCCTGACATCTGATGTGTCTGTGGTGAGTGCTCTTCGCGCTGACGGGGCAGGGTGGGCCAGCAAAGCTGGATTCGTGAGCATTGTTTTGGCACCTGTGAAGGCCTGGACCTGATCGGGGTCCAGTCAGTGCTTCTCCGTGGGTTTCTTTTTTTGAGCGCACCGTACAGCAGCCTGCAGCAGCTGGGCTGTGCGGGGGAGGAAGCGGTTGGAAAAATTCACCATCCCCAAAAATTCCTGCAGTGCTCTCATGGTCTGCGGATGCGGAAAATCCGACACGGTGCGTACTTTGTCCGGCAGCGGGATTGCACCTTCCAGCGAGATGCAATGGCCCAGGAAGTTGATTACCGGCCAGCTTGAAGTGACACTTCGCTTGGTTAACAATCGGCCCACACGCTTCCAACCATTGGAACACTTATTTGAGATGGGCGAGGTGCTCCTCCTCTGACGCACTAGCCACCAAAATGTATCTAAGTAGACAAAAACAAACGGCCAAGTCACAGAGCACTGTGTACATCATCCTTTGGAAAGTTTGTGCTGCGCCCTTTAACCCAAATGGCATGTGCAAAAACTCAAACTTTATGCAGCGAACGATGAGTGCGGGAAGAATGGATTTAAGTGCAGGTGTTACACCACAAACACATTTATTATACAAGAGGGCAAAACTTCCAAAATATAGACATACAAAAAGGCAACAGGGTACGCTAAAGGGCTCACACGACGGGATTTACAGCGGGGCAGACCACAGTGTACAGTGGCCACAAAACAGACAGTACAAAAACAAGGCATACTTACAAAAAGAGGACGGGATTCACTGCTTGACTCAAACGATGACGTGCAGTGGGCAGACCACAGTGAACGGTGGCCACACAACACAGACAATACAATAGTCCACCAATACTTGACTGGCAATGGCCTGCTTAAGTACAAGCATCACTGCAACACAAATTGGGAACACCTGGGCAAAGCGCAGAGAAAGACAATTACCGGAGGAGGAGACCCAGCTGGCTGTCAAGAGAGAGGGGGCGTGGTCGGACCGGCAAGTGTCAGCCAGACACCCAGATGAATGTAGGCCAAAGGAGGCTGCCCTCACAGCTGCGGCTAGAACAGTGGCTACAGGTATGGAAAAATTATACCAGAGACAAAGAAACTACAAGAACGACAGATGGATTGGAGCAGCATCTGCAGTGATGCGGACGTTGTACCGGTCTGTTGTGGTGAAGAGGGAGCTTAGTACTAAGGCAAAGCTATCAATTTACCAGTCAGTCTACGTTCCTACTCTCACCTATGGTCACGAGCTTTGGGTAATGGCCGAAAGAACAAGATCGCGGATACAAGCGGCTGAAATGAGCTTTCTCCGTAGGATTGCTGGACTCACCCTCAGAGATAGGGTGAGGAGCTCAGTCATCGGGAGAGGCTCAGAGTAGAACCCGCTGCTCTTCCACATTGAAAGAGTCAGTTGAGGTGGTATGGGCATATGATTAGGATGCCCTCCTGGACGCATCCCACTTGAGGTGTTTCAGGCACGTCCCACTGGGAGGAGACCCCGGGGCAGACCCAGGACTCGATGGAGAGGACTATATCTCCCAGCTGGTCTGGGAACACCTTGGTATCCTCTCTGAAGAGCTGGAGTCAGGTGGCTGGGGAGAGGGAATGTCTGGGCTTCTCTGCTTGATCTGCTGCCTCCGGGACCCGGACCTCCGGAAAAGCGGGTAAGAAGAGATGGATGGATGGATGGATGGATGGTTAAATGATTTTAAATCAAAAATGAAACAGATTAAAATTGAAACTTATCATAAATGGATACAAATGAAATGACATTACGTGAAAAGCTTAGATTAGTACTTAGATTCTGAGAGCATGTGATCAACAAGAAAAGTACCAAAGTAGCAAATTCATGAAATATCAGAACATTACAGATTAACAGTCAGAAAAGTAAACTCCAAAAAGGGTTCATACTGTTTCTAAAATAATTTTAAAATATTTTCTTTCCTATCAGACAGTGAAATAGGTTGTTTTTACCTTAACATGTTTTTTCCACATTTCTTGCAGCCTTCGCAGAATGGTTATGTGATGCTGTTGTCACAATCAGCTGTCATCTGCTGTTTTTATCCAGGTTTACCTGACCGCAGGGAGCGTAGTCGGGCCTCTCAGCTGTTGTTTCCACAGTGGCTGTTCAGTCAGTCCTTTGTTTGAGGTGTTCTTGAAGACCTTGGGATGTAGCAGAGTGTAGAGAGAGTGTGAAGTGGAGGTGACTTGAGTTCACAGTAAGGCCTCACTGTCTCAAGCCAAAAAGGTTTTCGCTAATGTCACTCTCCTCAAACAGACAACAACAGCAAAACCTGAAAGGGGTGTTGAACTTCTGTGCTAACGCCATGTTCAAGTGTAAGGGTGTCCATATATGCACTCTGACACAGGACACCCTAGGTCACAGGCCAGTGTCTTGATTTTGTTATTGTGTCATCAGACCTGTGACTGTATGTCTTGGACAGGTTCAGGTTCAGGTTCAGGTACTTTATTTGTACCCCGTAGGTAGATTTGTTTTGCAGTCAGGTGACATCCATATTTACAAACCACAATTACATTCAACATAGGACACAACACAGGCACACATGAAGCTGACTATAAACATGATAAAAATAATCAAGGCTCCCATCAATCAGGATATAAGACAAAGAGATGAGAGAAAAACCAGAGATAAGAGAGAAGGGTCATATTAAAAGTTAAAAGACTAGTCAAAGAGGTTAAAAACTCAAAAGTCTAAAACCCAGTAAAAGATTTAGAACCCAAATAAAAACCTACAAAAATAAGTAAATATAAAATGAAATTAATAAATAGGTAACTAAATTATGTGCAATATATTGTTACAACTTGTTCAACTCTTTGACAGCAGCAGGAACAAAGCTGTTTTTGTAGCGCTGGGTTTTACTTTTTGGGACAGCAAACCTCCGTCTGGAGGGAAGAAGCTGAAAGTGGCAGTGCAAAGGGTGGGAGTCATCATTTAAAATGGAGGCAGCAATCTTCTGTACCTGTCTGGTGTACAGGGATGTCAGGCTCAGCTGTGACTCACCAAGCAAACGACTGGACCATCTAACTACCTGATCCAAGGATTTCCTCTGTTTCAGTTTTATCTGACCAAACCATGACACTAAAGAAAAGGATAAAACAGATTCAATAAAAGCCCAATAAAACATTGTCATTATGGTTCAGTCAATTTGGAAGCTTGCAAGTTTCCTTAAACAATGCAAATGTTGCTGACCCTTTTTGCACACCCTTTCACCGTTCTCTTCAAAGTTTAAATTACTATCAATAATCGTCCCAAGATATTTGTAGGATTGTACACATTCAGTGGTCTGGCCTTTTAGTACGGTGACTTTGTGCCTGGGAGTTTTCCTCCTAAAGTCAATAATCATGTCTTTAGTTTTTGTCATACTCAGCTGCAATTAGGAATCCTCACACCAGTGAACAAAATCATCAACTACTGGGCCGTGGCCACTCTCACCATCCTGGAGGAGACTGACAATAACTGAATCATCAGCATACTTTATAATGTGTCTGTTGTCATGTCTGCTCCGACACATGTTTGTGTACAGGATGAAGAGTAGTGGTGACAACACACACCCCTGAGGAGAGCCAGTAGAAGAGCACTTTTGGTCAGACAATGTACCATTGACCCTTACTCTCTGTGTCTTGTTGGTTAAAAAAATCCAGAATCCAACCCAACAGGTTATTGCTCAAATCAAATTGTTGCAGGAGCCTTTCAACTAAAATATGAGGTTGGATTGTATTAAAGGCGGAAGAAAAGTCCACAAATAAAAGCCTGGCGTGTGTCCCATTAAAATCCAGATGTTTAAAAAGCATGTTAAACAGAGTGACAGTGGCGTCCTCTACTCCTCTGTGAGGCCTATAGGCAAACTGCAAAGGATCCAATGCATGCTCAGTCTGCTTTAGGACCTCAAATCTGAACAGTTTTTCAAAAATTTTCATTAAAATTGAAGTCAAAGCAACTGGTCTAAAGTCGTTTACCGTTTTAGGACAGCTGGATTTTGGAACGGGGACAACCACAACATCTTTCCAGATCTTAGGCACATGTTGTGTCTGTAAGGACTTATTGAAAATGTAGTGAAATACAGGACTCAATTCATGTGCATAGGACTTTACCAATCGCCCACATATATTATCAGGGCCCTGACTTTTGTTCACTTTTACAGCACAGAACTCCCTTTTAACATCCTGCACCTCAATATTAAAGTGCTGACTGTCTTTGAGTTTCTGTTTCAAATCTTGGGTTTCTGTGCTAAAATCAGAGGAATCAAAACAACCATAAAAACAATTAAGAGCATTAGCCAGCTCCGTGTCTGAACTAAAACCATCTAAAAACACACAATTACTGCGCTCTGTGCTCTGAAGGCCTGCAATAGTTTTCATACTGGCCCAGGCTGAACCAAGTTTCTTTGTTGCCATCTTGCTTTCCAACTCTGATTTATAATTCTATTTTGCTCTTAAAATTTCGTACTTCAGCTGTTTTGTGGCAACCTGTAGCTCAGAAACAGACCCCTGTTTAAAGGCAAGTGCTCTCCTCTGTAAGCAGGATTTAACTGATTTTGTAACCCATGGCTTGTTTTTGGTATATATTTTGACACGTTTACGTGGGACGATCATGTCTCTACAGAAAGCCATGTATGAGCATGTGACGTCCACCAAAGAGTCCAAATCATCCCCGCAGGACAGTGTGAAAACCTCCCAGTCTGTACAGTTAAAGCATTCCTGGATGCAGTGCACTGAATCCTCTGTCCACACGTCTATGTCTCTGGTCTTCACCTTGCCTCTTCTGAGAGCAGTTTTACATGTGGGAAGCAAGTGTACACAGTTGTGATCTTAGGACCCTAAAGGAGGAAGGGGAAGTGATTTATAGGCCCTCTCTATGGATCCATAGCACAGGTCCAATGTCTTTTTTTGCCTGGTTGGGCAGGAGACATAATGATAAAATTTTTTAAGTGACACTCAGTTAAAGAGAGGTGCAGAGTCATCAACTTATCGCCACCTGGTGGTGAGTCGGATCCGATGGCAGGGGAGGACCTGGCAGACCCAAATGTACAGTGAGTGTGTGCTGGGAACGTCTGCCTGAGGCCCCTGTCCAAAAGGTCTTCAAGTCCCACCTCTGGAAGAATTTTGACCAGATTCTGAGGGAGTCTGGAGACATGAGATCTGAATGTGCCATGTTCCTAACTTCTTTTGTTGAAGCAGCTGCTCGGAGCTGTGGCAACAAGGTTGTCGGTGCTTCTCGTGGTGGCAACCCCCAAACCAAGTGGTGGAAACCAGAGGAAAGGGAGGCCATCAAGCTGAAGAAAGAGTCCTACTAGCTAGGTTGGCTTGTGGGACTCCTGAAGCAGCTGAGGTGTACCAGCAGGCCAAGTGGAGTGCAGCAAGGCAGTTGCTGAAGCAAAACCTCGGATGTGGGAAGAGTTCAGCAAGGCCATTGAGCAAGACTTTTGGTCTCAACATTAATGATTCCAGGTGTCCAGTCTCCTTTGGAATTTGGTGAAAGTTCTTCCGGAGGTGGGAGTTGAAGACCTCTCAGACAGGGGCCTCAATCAGACGTTTCCAGCACACCCTCAATGTATGTTTAGGTCTGTCGGGTCTGAATGCCATCCATCCCTGCCATCTGATCCAACTCACCACCAGGTGGTGATCAGTTGACAGCTCTGCACCTCGCTTCACCCGAGTGTCCAAGACATAGGGTTGCAGGTCTGATGACACAATAATAAAATTGATCATCGATCTGTGACCTACGGTGTCCTGGTGCCAGGTGTACATATGGACTCCCTAATTCTTGAACATGGTGTTCATTATGGACAAACTGTGGTTAGCACAGAAGTCCAATAACTGAACACCACGTGGGTTAAGAATGGGCAGGCTGTTCCTCCCAATCACACCCTTCCAGGTTTTGTCATTGCCCACGTGCACATTGAAGTCCCCCAGAAGGACAATAGAGTTTCCAAGTGGAGCGGTTTCCAGCACCCCAGTCAGAGATTCCAAAAAGGGTGGGTACTCTGAACCATCATTTGGTGCATAGGCACAAATGATGGTCAGGATCTGAAGGTGCAGGGAAGCTATCCTTTCGTACACTGAGGAGATGCCCAATGTAGAGGAGGCCAGACCGTGGGAATACGAGAATATCCACCCCTGCTCGTTGCCTTTCACCCGGGACACCTCCAGAAAAGGACAAGGTCCAACCCCTCTCCAGGAGATTGGTTCCAGAACCCAAGTTGTAAGTTGAGGTGAGTCTCATTATATGTAGCCGGTATCTCTCAACTCCGCGCACAAGTCCAAGCTCCTTCCCTGCCAGAGAGGTGATATTCCACACTTCAGAATCCAGTTTAGTAAGCTGGGGATTGGACCGCCAAGGTCTCTGTCTTTGACAGGGACTCATTCCACATAACACCAGGCCTCCATAGTCTCTCCTGCAGGTGGTGTTCAGCCCACTGGAGGGTAGATCCATGTGGTTTGTTCGGGCTGGGCCCAGCTAGGTCCCATGGACAGAAACCTGTCCAACAGGTGCTTGCTGTTGAGCACCCCCCCCCCCCAGGCAGGGCCCAGGAAACCCCATACTTGGCGGGGTACACTGAATCCTTGATTGAACATTCATCATGAGACACTCTCGGATCACTCTTAGTCTGGCCCTTCACCCAGGACCTGTTTGTGTTGGGGGACCCTACCAGGGGTGACTTGCCCCTGACAACATAGCTTCTGGGATCAGGGGAGCTTGCAAACTTCCCCACCACAATAAGGTGGAAATCCATGAGGGAATTACATAACCAAATTAATAATTTCCCATTTAAGAATGCTCAAAAACATTGCTGAAAAACAAATTTTATATGAGTTTTATGAAGCCATCTTTGATTTTTACTTCTTTTACCTTTACAGGACTAACACTCTGGGATTACAGTGACCTGCAGAAAGATATCGGAGAAAAATCACAGTCCTATAGTGATTTTGAAATAGTTGTATCTGAATCCATTGAAGACAAATCGTTGGCATTAAATGTTAGTCCATCACTCAAAGCAAGCTTCTTAGGTGGACTTGTTGAGGTTGGTGGATCTGCCAGTTACCTGAATGAAAGTAAGGCATCCAAAAATAAGGCCAGAGTAACTCTGAATTACAAAGCAACCACAAAGGTCCAGGAGCTGTCCATGAATCAACTTGGTAGAGAGAATGTTAAGCATCCATATGTCTTTGATCAAGGCATAGCAACACATGTAGTCACAGCGATTCTTTTTGGGGCACAAGCCTTCTTTGTGTTTGACCAAATGGTGTCTGATCAGGAGAATCATCAAGATATTCAAGGAAACTTGAATTTGATCATCCAGAAGATTCCCTGTGCTTCTTTTGAGGGTGAAGGTGTGCTAAAGTTGGAAGGTGAGGACAAAGCCATGGTTGAAAGCTTCTGTTGCCGATTTTATGGAGACTTTTCCATTCAGAATCCTCCAACAACTTTTGAAGGTGCTGTAGAAGTCTACCAAAACCTGCCAAAGCTACTAGGACCCAATGGAGAAAATGCTGTACCAATGAAAGCCTGGCTGTTGCCTCTGGCATGTTTAGATTCTAAAGCAGCTAAATTAGTTTGTCAGATAAGCATTGGATTAGTTCAAGAAGCACAAAATGTCCTGGAGGACTTCAGAGAACTGGAAATGAGATGCAATGATGTACTGGAAACCACCACTGCACAACAGTTCCCAGAGATTGGTAAAAATCTTAAAAGTTTCAAAGAAATGGCTTCCTGGTTCAAGCTGAAGTTCCAACGAACCTTAGCAATGAAACTTCCATTAATCAGAGAAGGAAAAAGAGAAGAGGAGACTGAGCTTGCAGAGATCCTGGAGAAGAGACATTCCTCACCTTTCAACAGCAAAGACATGACAGTGTGGATGGACTCTAAAGAGAGAGAAATCTACACCTTAAAGACTTTTACCAGCATGATGACAAGCACCAAGACCATCCCATCTGAGAATGAGCTGTACAAAGAAAGTCTGACGGCAAAGCATGTGCTGTGCTTTGTTTTCACCTTTCTGGGAACTACTGAACCATATCTCTCAGCTTTATCAGACTACTTAAAAGAAATGACCGAACTGGACAACCCTCAACATCCTTACTCCTATGATGTAGAGAAGAACCAGTGGTACACCTCAAAAGAACTTGTTAATAACATGGTGATTAAAGCAAAATTGTTCAGTGATTTTGCAGAGGCCAACAAGGAGAATGAGAACATCAAATTCCTGATGGTGGGTTTAACAAATGAGAAACACAGAGGTTCAAGCATCTATTTTTATAAAGATGGCTTCTCTGTCAGTGAGAACTATGAGCCAGCTTCAAAGCCTGAAACTGTGACAGTAGAAGACCTGAATCACAACAGTGTGACACTGAAGATTTCTCCACCCAGATATGGTGCACAGAATGTCACCTCTTACTCTGTTGAGTACAGAGTCAGAGGAGAGGATGGATGGAAACTAGAGACACACCCAAAATCTGAAGAAATCACAGTGAGAGATCTGAGACCAAACACTGAATATGAGTTCAGATGTAGAGCGGTCATCTTACCTGGTGTTGGACCGGCCAGTGAAGTCTCCATTAGAACCAAAATCCCCCCACATATGCAGACGCTTCTCACAGAACTCCTCAGAAAAAGTAAGAAGCTCAAATCTGGGTCCCCCTCAGTTTACCAGCTGCCTCTGACAGAAGAAGATATGAACATAGATGGATGCAGAAGGTTTAACTTTGGTGAAGGAAGCACAGGGCAGAGTCGTACAATCATGCTTTGTGGAGGAACCGGATCAGGAAAGTCTGCTGTGATCAATGGAATGATCAACTACATCGTTGGTGTAGAGTTTAAGGACAGTTTCAGGTTTAAGCTGGTAGATGAAGCTCAGAGTCAGAATACTGAAGTCACCATGTACAAGATCAACCACCAGGATGGATTTAAAGTCCCCTTCTCCCTGACCATCATTGACATGCCAGGATTTGGAGATACAGCAGGGATAGAAAGAGACAAGATGATCACAGAGCATCTACGTCATCTCATCTCTGCTGAGAATGGAGTAGGTGAAGTTAATGCTGTGGGTTTTGTAGTTCAGGCTGCTCTAACACAGCTCACAGCAACACAGAAATACATGTTTGATTCAGTGATTTCAGTCTTCAGTGAAGATGTGGAAGACAACATCAGGATTCTAGTGACAGACATTAACAGTTTACACCCACCAGTCCTGAAGGCAATCAGTGGTTCAGGTGTTCTGTGTCCTAAAACAGATGATGGGCTGCCAGTTCACTTCAAATTCAATGATTCTGCTTTGTTTGCACACAAGAAACTATCTGAGGAATACTGCATAAGAGATGATAATGAGAAAGAAGAGGACTTTGGTAAGATGTTTTGGAACATTGGGATAAAAAGTATGAAGAGTTTTTTTTGTGCTTTGAATGTCATGGAACCAAAAACCTTGATAATGACAAAGGAGATCCTCAGAGAAAGAAGACAGCTGGAGAGAGAGGTTGAAAGTTTGCAGGAGCAGATAAAAGAAGAGTTAGTCAAAGCTGGGGAGATGAGAGACACACTGAAATATATGTGCCATCATCTTCGAAAGATCAGCACAAATACAAACACTGAGTTTGAAGTCTCAGTCATGAAAGCTCACAAAGACTACACTGATGGTCCAGAATATTTCCTGAACTGTCAGCGATGTTATGTCACCTGTCACTATCCTGGTCCACCATCCAGTCCGTCAGATACAGAAGGTGAATCTGAACCTCAGTCAGATACAGGAGGCCGTCATGAAGTGGAACCACGAGGATTCTGCACAAAGTGTCCTGGTAAATGCCACATTGATCTTCATTTTCTGCAAAAGAACAAGTGGGAGTATCACGAGGTTATGGAGAAGCAAACAGTGAACGATCTGAAAAAAAAGTTTCCAAGAGCCTCAGAAGGCCTCAGCTGTGGTTGTGGATTGCTGTTTATTCCCACTGGACTGATGAGAGACCTGGTGGCTGAGATCGATCAGGTGGAGGGTGAGGTGGAGAAACTAATGAAGACCTCTGCTGAGTGTTTGAACAAACTTACAGGGACGTCACTGAAGTCAGATCCCATCTCCACTGAAGACTACATCAACATGGTCACTGAGGGAGAGAGATTAGAAGGAAAACCAGGCTGGGAGACACGAGTTCAGTCTCTGAAGAAAGACCGTACCTTTGATATCAAGAGTAAAATCGTCCCATTCCTCCTGAGGGATCATGTCCACTGATCCACAGCTTGAAGACTTCAATAAAGAATAACCAACACCTTAAAACCATAACAATGTTCTCCCAAAGGGAGAGAGAGAGACAAGGACCCCGCAATCTGTCAAAAAGTTTGATGGATCCACCCACTGACATCTGACCCCGCCCCCGACCTCATAAGTTCATTGACTTCATACCTTCTGTTATTGTGAAATGGCGCTATATAAAAAAATTGAATTGAAATATGTTGGGAAATTCAGTGTGTGAAACTTTGCAAGATGTTTTTCAACATCTCATCAATGATTTAAAAGAAATGAGAGTACCCCACTTGTTTACCTTGTACACTTTATTTGTTGATGCCCTTAGTCAATATGTTCAAGATGATGGCCTTCAAGCAGCAGAAAAGTTAGATGATATGATAACTAGTAAGAAGATGATGATACCTGTTTTAATGCAAGCGTTAAATTGTAGATGATAAGTATCTATATGTGTAATCAGTTGTAACCCAATTTTGTCTTTATGTAATCTACTTAGTACTCCTGTTACACTGAATGAATAAAACTAAAAAGACAAACGAGTAAAACTGTGTTCTTCATTCTTTTAATTGCATGAACGATTCCATAATGACTAAGAAAGGTGAGTGGCTGATGAAAAAGATCTACTATAATGCATCGCATCAAGGTAGTTTTGGAGGAGTTGAGCATCTTCAGAGGGCTATGCAAGACGAATCGGGGGCTAAAGTCAAAGTGGACGGTGTGAAATCACTTCTATTCAAACAAGACACATACACCTACATAAACCCACAAGAATACATTTTCCAGGAAACAGGGTATTTGTACCTTGATCCGTCAATCAATTTCAAGCTGACCTTTGCAATATGCAGACCTTGTCAGAGTACAATGACAGATTCATCCATCCATCCATCCATCCATCTTCTACCGCTTTTCCGGAGGTCCGGGTCGCGGAGGCAGCAGTTCAAGCAGAGAAGCCCAGACTTCCCTCTCCCCAGCCACCTGCTCCAGCTCTTCAGAGGGGATACCAAGGCGTTCCCAGACTAGCTGGGAGACATAGTCTCTCCACCGAGTCCTGGGTCTGCCCCGGGGTCTCCTCCCAGTGGGACGTGCCTGAAACACCTCAAGTGGGAGACGTCCAGGAGGCATCCTAATCAGATGCCCATACCACCTCAACTGACTCCTTTCAATGTGGAGGAGCAGCGGTTCTACTCTGAGCCTCTCCCGGATGACTGAGCTCCTCACCCTATCTCTGAGGGTGAGTCCAGCAATCCTACGGAGAAAGCTCATTTCAGCCGCTTGTATCCGCGATCTCGTTCTTTCGGTCATTACCCAAAGCTCGTGACGTGGTACGTGACTTTGGTACGTGGAATGTCATGACAGATTCAAATATCTATTAATTATCATCACTGTCTTTTCAAAGAAGGCTTATACCAGAATATTGAAGACAAAAACCAGGAGCGAGGTGACTAAGGCTTTTTCATTAGTGTTAAGAGATAGTAGTATACCTGAGAAGGTGCAAACGGATGTGAGGAAGGAATTTTTTTATAAGATTTTTAAAGCCTTGATGAAGAAACACAACATTATACACTTTGCCACCGGTAGCGATCTAAAGGCTTCCATCGTCCAGAGATTTAACCGCACTTTAAAAACTTGAATGTATGGATACCTTACGGCTAAAAACACACGTCGTTATGTAGATGTATTACAAGATCTCATTAAGCATTACAATGAAAGCTATCACAAAAGTATAAAAATGACACCAAATGATGCCACATCAGAGGAAGTCCAACAGGTCTTTCAAAATCTCTACGGGACATTTCCTTTTCATCAGAAAAATAAATTAAAGATGAATTTTAAGAAGGGAAATATTGTGAGAATTTCAAAAGGCAGAGGGATTTTTGATTAAAAAAAAGTATGAACAGAGCGACACAGACGAGATGCTTACGGTAGCCTAGTGCATACCATGTCAACCTCCTGTATATAAACTGAAAGATTCCAACAGGGAGCCTATTGATGGCTCGTTTTATGAAGCATAATTGCAAAAAGTAATGCTCAGTAAAGATCAGCTGTATCAGGTTGAGGAGAATCTGGATCGACGTACTATCACAGGTAAAAGATATGTCCTGGTGCGCTGGAAAAATTGGCCCAAGAAATTTTATAGCTGGTACCAGCTAGTCCGCTGACCGATGTATAAAAATGCAATGTAGTTTTTCTGCGTCCGCATGAGGCATCATGGATCTGACCCTCGAAGGTAGTTTCTATGTGACCCTACCCTCTAATGCTAATCTCTGTGGAGAGCGTGAAATGAAGAGGCTGAATTTATTTCTCAATTCAGGTTTATTAACCATCACGTGTCTCCAACATCCTCTCAAACAGAAAAGAGAACTAACTTCCCACATCTCCCCTTTTTATACCCGGGACATCAAAGTACAGAGTCATATTGTCATTCAATCCCCCAGAGACAATACATCACCCCCCAGGTCTTCTCTTTTCCACCTAAAACCCTGGTGGTCAGGAAGTCTTCTCAGAACCATTTCTAAAGACACATTTACCCCCCTCCTGTTATCCCCAGGAGATCCAAACTTATTGTTCCTTCTAAGACGTGAGGTACAACAATATACATATGCAGCCTAAGCATCTCAAATATGTGTGCCACATGACCCCCCCCCCCCCAAACGTCGAAGATGAAACAATACAACATAGTCTACACAACATGATAAAATCACAAACATCAGTCCATATGCTGTCTGGGCTTCAGCCGTCTTCCAAACTTGCTGTAAGCGGGCTTCGCTGCTCCTGCGGCGCCATCCTGCAGTGAATCTACTATCTGAGGATGAGAACTGTTAGTCAACCCCTGTGGGGGCTCTGGAGCATGCTCCCTGGGGGGTCTGCCGCGTCGAGGAGCCCTCGCCACTTGCACAGTTTCATCAGCCATCACAGTCTGTCTATGCCAATTGTTTCCATCCTGTCCCCTAAATCTAGCAAAAAATGCTTATCACCTGTTTCCAGCACTCTATATGGGCCATCGTAAGGTGGTCACAGGGTTGGGCGCTGAGCCTCGTGCCTGACAAAAACAAACGGCGTTTTTTTTAGAGATTTAGGTACAAAAACACGCGGGAAAGTGTGATGAACGGGGCCTGGAAGCATGTCCGCTCCCATGTCGTTCAGTGACCGCTGAGCAGGGGGACGCTCTGGCGCCGGATTATCAGGAAGAAACTCCCCTGGCAGCCGGAGTGGTTGCGCAAACACCAACTCAGCTGGGTAGGCTTTTAAGTCCTCTTTAGGTGCAGAACGCAACCCTAATAAAACCCATGGTAGTCTGTTTACCCAATTTGCATCCGTAAGCGACGCTCTGAGGGCTGCTTTCAATGACCTATGAAAATGATCGCATAAACCATTAGCCTGGGGGTGGTACGCGGTAGTGCGGTGGATTGTTACCCCCAGGCTGCGGGCCATCGCTGACCAAAGCTCAGAAACAAGTTGAGGCCCCCTGTCGGACGTAATATCCGACAGGACCCCAAAACGCGCTACCCAAGCCGTTAAAAACGCGCAGGCCACCTCTGCGGCTGTGGTTGATGCCAGTGGGACCACTTCCGGCCAACGCGTGGTGCGGTCCACCATTGTCAAAAGATGCGTGCACCCCTGCGACGACGGTAGGGGGCCTACGAGGTCGACATGCACGTGATCGAACCTCTTGGCCGGGATGTGAAACGGCTCTAAGGGGGCTTTTGTGTGTTTGTGTATTTTGGCCCGCTGGCAAGCCATGCAGGCTCTTGCCCATTCTTTAACGTGCTTGTGCAGGCTCGGCCAAACAAACTTCTCTCCTACCATTTTTACCGACGCGCGCACCCCCGGGTGCACCAGAGAGTGAATCGAGTCAAAAACACGGCGGCGCCACGCAGCCAGCACTACCAGACACAGTCGTCCGGTTGAGATATCGCAGATTAGGGGGGGCATACCATCTTGCAAGGTTCCAAGGTTGTCATAGCCAGGAGCGGCACTGGGGTTAAGCTCCCAGTGCTCATAAAATGCTCTTTATGGCATGCGTCTCGAAAAGCCTCTGACAACTAAGTCCAACTCCCAGCCTGCCCGTGTGGTTTAGTCTCTAAGCCCGGCGGAACTGCTTTTACTAATAGGAGAAGGGGCGAGGGCGGATCTCTGGCGCCTTAAAACCAGATGCTTCGGGTAGATGGTGGCTCGTCAACCTGGGAAGGTAGCCCATCTAGGGGAAGGCAAACCCTGATTTCAAACCTCCGCTGCCTTGCGGCATACCCGGTCACGGGAAAGGCAGTTCTCCTAAGCTCCTAAGGCAGTTCTATGTTGTGCTCAACATCGTTCTGGCAGCTCCTGCAACAACGCTGGTGCCAAACTGTAGCAGCCCTGGTGTTCCTTTGGATTAATCAGTGACGTGGAGAGGGGGGACATGCTGCATGGGCAACATCTTGTCCTCCATATCTTCCTGCCCAGGCTTGAATCCTACCAACGCCCAACGCTGGAAGGTAGAACACCGGATCACTGGAGAGGACACTCCAGCTTCGCCTTTGGCATAGACAAACACGGGGAATGACAGTTACCGGTTATAAGCCACTGCTCAATTGGCGTAGAGCGCGGCGCCAGGGGTTGTTCCTGACGGTGGGAGGGATCATCGGATCTCAATGGACAGCTACCGCCTGCCTCAAGCTGGGCAGCCCCCAGCCAATAAGGTGTTGTCCCGCCACAGCTTGCTTTCCTCATTGGGTGCATGGGGATGAGGAGAAATCCGAACAGCAGGCTGAGAACCTTCGCACCAGGCAAGACAATAAAACAAAAGAGACCAACTCTAAAACTGGGAACTTGGAACGTCCGCACTATGATGACAGGACTCGCTGCTAACCTCAAGGACATCAACGACACCAGGAAGACTGCCATCATCAATAATGAGCTGAAGAGACTGGGAGTGGATATTGCCACTCTCCAGGAAACATGGTTGGCTGACGCAGGCACACTGAAAGAGAAGGACTACACGTTCTACTGGCAGGGAAAGGGCAGTGACGAACACAGGGAACACGGAGTGGGCTTCGCAGTGAAGAACACCTTGCTGAAGATGGTGGAACCAGGCAGCACTGGCTCCGCACGACTCCTCACCCTCCGCCTGAACACCACTCAAGGCCCAGTCACCCTCGTCAGTGTGTATGCCCCAACACTGACAGCCACATCAGAGGCAAAAGACGAGTTCTACGAGAATCTCGCAACAACTGTCAGGATCATCCCCAACTCTAAACAACTCATTCTCCTTGGAGACTTCAATGCCAGAGTGGGTGCTGAAAAAGACTCCTGGCCCTCCTGTCTTGGACCTTTTGGCATAGGCAGAATGAACGACAATGGACAGCGGCTGCTCGAGTTCTGCACATATCACGATCTGTGCATCACAAACTCGTTCTTCAAGACCAAGCCCCAACACAAGGTTTCCTGGCAACATCCGCGCTCAAAGCACTGGCACCAGCTGGACTTGATCCTGACCAGGTGCACCTCACTGAAGAACGTTCTAATCACCCGTTCGTTCCAGAGTGCAGATTGCGACACAGACCATTCATTGGTGTGTTGCAAGGTCAAGCTGCAGCTGAAGAAATTCCATTGTGCTAGACAGCCTGGAAAGGCACGGATTGACACTAGCAAGATGGCTCAACCAGAACTTGTTGAGCAGTTTGCCTCCACCTTTGAGAAGGAACTTGGTGTACCACAAGAAGGAGAATCTGCAAAGCAGAAGTGGGAAGAGCTGCGAAACACCATCCACCGCACAGCCTTGGCTACCTTTGGGACGAAGACCTCGAAGTCACAGGACTGGTTTGATGCCAAGTTGACCGAGATGACCCCCGTCATTGAAGCCAAGCGCTCAGCACTTGCTGAGTACAAGAAGTACCCAAACGAGAAGAATCTCCAGATTCTCAGGGCTGCGAGAAGCAAAGTTCAGCAGACTGCTTGGCGCTGTGCCAACGAGTACTGGACTCAGCTCAGCCAAGACATTCAAACTGCTGCCATAACAGGGAACATCCGTGGTATGTACGATGGCATCAAGAAAGCACTTGGTCCGGCTCAGAGCAAGACGGCCCCCCTCAAATCCTCCACTGGGGAGATGATCACAGAAAAGAACAAGCAGATGGAGAGATGGGTGGAACACTACTCCAACCTCTACTCCAGACAGAACACCGTGACACCGTCAGCCCTTGATGCCATCGACTGCCTGCCATCCATGGACGAACTTGACGCCGAGCCAACCATCGACGAACTCAGCAAGGCCATTGATAGCCCGCTGGCAAGGCACCCGGCAACGACGGCATACCCCCCGACCTGATCAAGCAATGCAAGACCGCCCTACTGCTGCCATTGCATGACGTCCTCTGCCAGTGTTGGAAGGAAGGTGCCGTACCACAGGACATGAGGGACGCCAAGATCATCACCCTCTACAAAAACAACGGGAAGAGAAGCGACTGCAACAACTACAGAGGCATCTCCCTCCTCAGCGTTGTTGGCAAAGTCTACGCACGAGTTGTTCTCGTTCGTCTACAGAAGCTTGCCGAACGTATCTACCCCGAGTCTCAGTGTGGCTTCTGCACTGAGCGATCGACGGTAGACATGATATTCTCCATCCGCCAACTCCAGGAGAAATGCAGAGAACAGAACATGCCCCTGTACGTCGCCTTCATCGACCTCACCAAAGCGTTCGATCTGGTCAGCAGAGAGGGCCTTTTCAAGATCCTGCCAAAGATAGGATGCCCACCAAAGTTGCAAAGCCTCATTGAATCGTTTCACACCAACATGCAGGGGATAGTGCAGTACGATGGCAACGTCTCAGAGCCATTCAACATACGCAGCGGAGTGAAACAGGGCTGTGTACTTGTGCCAACCCTCTTTGGGATTTTCTTTGCTATGCTCCTGAGGCATGCCTTCAGCACAGCAACAGAGGGAATCTACCTGCACACAAGATCTGACGGCAGGCTTTTCAACCTCGTACGCCTGAAAGCCAGAACCAAAGTACGCGAGGCTCTAATCAGAGACATGCTGTTTGCAGACGACGCTGCAGTTGCAACCCACACACAGCAGGAGCTTCAGACCCTGATGGACCGCTTCTCCCAGGCATGCAAGGACTTCGGGCTTACCATCAGCCTGAAGAAGACTAACGTCTTGGCGCAAGGCACGGAAGCACCACCAACCATCACCATCGACAACTACGAGCTGGAGGTCGTGAATCAGTTCACGTATCTGGGGTCCACGATCAGCAACAACCTCTCCCTTGATACAGAGATCAACAAGAGGATTGGAAAATCAGCCTTCACACTCGCTCGCCTCACCACACGAGTGTGGGAGAATCCCAAACTCTCTGTCAAGACAAAGATGGCAGTGTACAACGCCTGCATCATCGGCACACTGCTCTATGGGAGTGAGACGTGGACAACATACGCCCGGCAGGAAAAGAGACTGAACTCCTTCCACTTGCGCTGCATTCGCCACATCCTGGACATATCCTGGCAGGACAAAGTGCCCAACACAGAAGTTCTGTCCCGCGCCGGCCTTCCCTCCATGTTCACTCTACTCAGGCAGCGCAGGCTCCGCTGGCTAGGCCACGTTCACCGTATGGAGGATGGCAGAATCCCCAAAGACGTCCTCTACGGAGAACTGGCGACTGGCAGGAGAGACGTTGGCCGCCCACAGCTGCGTTTCAGAGACGTCTGCAAGAGAGACATGAAGGCCCTGGAGTTCAACACAGAGCGCTGGGAGGACCTTGCAACGGACCGCTCCAAATGGAGAGGCACCCTGACCAGACAGCTCAAGGCGGGTGAAGAGAGACTGACTGCTGCAGCAGATGAAAAAAGGACCCGCAGGAAGAACCGCCACAGACCCAGCAGCACGGAGACCACCCACAAGTGCAACCTGTGTGACAGGGACTGCCATTCGCGCATTAGCCTGTTCAGCCACAGGCGGTGCTGTTCCAGCAGAGTAGACGTTTAGGATTCTCTTCCATGGTCATCATAGACCAACAGAGGCCGCCGCCGACCATCTTGCAGCCTCCTGCTCTCCAGCCTTAACCCTGTTGGTCCCGACTGGAGCGCGCACACGTCCGCATCGCTACCCTGATCTGCAGCCATGGCTGCATAATCTATCCTCACGTGGACTGGGGCCGTGTACGCTTTCGCGCTGCTATTCTGCTCTGCGGCCGTGGTAGTATAATCTACCTCTGCGCGGACTGGAACGGTTAAGATAAGATAAGATAAGCCTTTATTAGCTCCACAACGGGGAAATTCCAGGATTGCAACAGCACAGGGATAGCAACACTCAGAGCAACAATCAGAAGGCAAGAAAAAAAAAAACAACAAACAAACAAACAAAAAAAAAAAACAAGCAAGCAAGAGCAGCTAATATACATATGTACATATTACTATAAAATATATATATACACACACACACACACAGACACACAGTGCAGAGCATTGTAGCTGGATGGAATAAATATATGAATATATGAACACACAGTGCAGAGCATTGTAGCTAGATGGAATAAATATGTAAATATATAAACACCCACAGTACGGAGCATTGCAGCTAGGTGGAATAAATATGCAAGTATATAAACACACACAGTGCGGAGCAATGTAGCTAGATGGAATAATATGTAGATATATAAAAACACAGTGCGGAGCATTGTAGCTAGATGGAATAAATATATAGATATATAAATATAAACACACCCAGTGCTGAGCATTGTAGCTAGATGGAATAAATATATAGATATATAAATATAAACACACCCAGTGCAGAGCATTGTAGCTAGATGGAATAAATATGTAAATATATAAACACACACAGTGCAGAGCATTGTTGCTAGGTGGGATGAAACAGCATAACCGTCTATTTAGTTATCCTACATGGTATGATTATGTGCCCATACATATTCTCACCCTCCATAGCGACCGGTATGTTCCTAGTTGTATGCCGGAGAGGACCATTGTGTAAGTCTATTGCATCTTTTGCATTCAAAAAAAACCTATTAGTTTGTTACGTCTTTTTGCTATCTCTGCGAGCAGCCCTGCTTAGGTTGTACAGTCTGACAGCCGTTGGTAGGAAGGACCTACGAAACCTCTCGGTTGTGCACCTGGGATGATGTAGTCTGCTGCTAAATGAGCTCCTCAGTGCATCCAGTATGTCCTGCATAGGGTGGAACTCGGACTCCAGCAGAGATGACAGTTTAGCCACCGTCCTTCTCTCTCCTATCTCCTCCATCGGATCAAGGCGTTGCCCCAGGACAGAGCTAGCTTTCTTAATCAGTTTGTTCAGTCTCTTCCTATCGGCTGCAGTAATGCCACTGCCCCAGCAGACCACTCCAAAAGTGATGGCTGATGCCACCACCGTGTCATAGAATGACTTCAGCAGCGCCCCTTGTACACCAAAAGACCTGAGTCTCCTCAGCAGGAACAGCCTGCGCTGTCCCTTCTTGTAGAGTGCGTCAGTATTGTGTGACCAGTCTAGTTTATTGTTCAGATGAATACCCAGGTACTTGTAGGATGTCACCATCTCGATGTCTGTTCCCTGTATATTTACTGGTGCTGTGAGGGGCTGCCCATGCCTGCGGCAGTCCACCACCAGCTCCTTAGTTTTCCTCGCGTTGATCTGGAGGCAGTTCCGATGGCACCAGTCCACAAAGTCCTGGATAAGCCCTCTGTACTCAGCTTCATCTCCGCTGGAGATGAGACCAACGATCGCAGAGTCATCAGAGAACTTCTGTAGATGGCAATGTGTTGTGTTGTGTGAGAAGTCCGCAGTATAAAGAGTGAACAGGAAGCGCGAGAGAGGCAGTCTGCCTCTACATTAAGTTTACCCGCTACGTGTTGAATATCAGTAGTAAATTCTGAAATTGCAGCCAGCTGCCTCTGCTGCCGGCCCGACCATGGTTCCGAAACTTTGGCCATCGCAAAAGTGAGTGGTTTGTGGTCGACAAACGCGATGAAACGCCGACCTTCTAGCCAGAACTGGAAGTGACGAATGGCTAAGTGGAGCGCTAACAATTCCCTGTCGAACGCGCTGTATTTTCGCTCAGCCTCGCACAAGGTCCTGCTGAAAAAGGCCAGCGGCTGCCAAGCCCCGGCAACATGCTGCTCCACTACCGCCCCTATGGCCACGTCTGACGCGTCAGTGGTGAGCGCTATGCGGGCCGTTGGGTCTGGATGAGCCAACAACGCAGCGTCTGCAAGGGCTTTTTTTACCTCTGAGAATGCGCGCTCCCGCTCCGGGGACCATTCGATTGGATTTGAGGGTTTTTGTTTTTTAAGCACGGCATACAATGGTTGCATGAGCTGCGCTGCGCGGGGAGGAAACGGTTATAAAAATTCACCATTCCCAAAAACTCCTGTAGTGCTTTGACCATTTGTGGCTGGGGAAAATCTGCTACTGCGCGCACTTTATCCGGCAGCGGAACTGCCCCCTCTGGGGAGACGCGGTGCCCCAAAAAATCGATCTGCACCACCCCGAACTGGCACTTCGCTGGGTTGATTATTAACCCGTGCTCTTCCAACCTCCGGAAAACTGCCGTGAGGTGTTTTTCGTGTTCTTCTTCGGACGCGCTGGCTAGCAAAATATCGTCCAGGTAGATGAACACAAAAGGGAGATTACGTAACACCGCGTCCATCATGCGCTGGAAAGTTTGCGCGGCGCCTTTAAGCCCAAACGGCATGCGCAAAAACTCAAAAAGTCCAAACAGAGTTATTACCGCTGTTTTGTTAATGTCCTCAGCGCGTACTGGGACTTGATGATATCCGCGGACCAAGTCTATTTTAGAAAAAATGCGCACCCCCGCCAGATGAACCGAAAAATCCTGAATATGGGGAATTGGGTAGCGGTCGTGCGCTGTGATGTTGTTCAACCAGCGGCAATCACCGCAAGGTCACCACGAGCCGTCAGCCTTAGGGACCATGTGAAGCGGGGAAGCCCATGGGCTATTCGAACGCCGGATGATGCCCAACCTTTCCAGGTTGGCGAACTCCTCGCGCGCTATGGTCAGTTTAGCTGCATCCAAGTGCCGAGCTTTTGCAAAAACGGGGGGACCAGCGGTAGTGATAAAGTGCTCCACCCCGTGTTTAGCAACGGCTGCTGAAAACGTGGGAACCGTGAGTGCTGGAAACTGAGTGAGGAGTGTGTGAAGCTTACCGCCTGCTGTGGCGACGTTGGCTTGTGCTGGGGGCGGGGACACTCGAGCTGCACAAGGGATAGAGTAAAAAGAGAGTCCATTAACCAAGCGTCTATTGGGAAGATCAACCAACAATCCATGTGAGCACAGAAAATCAGCACCTAATATGTTGAAACTCACCGCCTCTATAATAAAAGTCCACTCATATGTGCGGCCGTGCTGGGACAGAAGTAGAGTCCTTTCACTGAAGGTCTTAATGCTCAAGCCGTTCGCCGCTGATGCTCTGTGACTCCCGGGGCCCGCCAGCCGGTCAGCGTAGGTTGGCATGATGAAACTCACTTGGGAGCCTGTGTCCACGAGGAAGTGCCTCCCAGAGCGCGCATCCGTCAGGTAGAGCAGCTTGTTCTGTTCACCGAGGGCCACAGCTGCTACCAACTCCCGGTCCTGGCGTTTCCCGAGCTCTTGAACTGGCACGGCGGTATACACTTGCGTGCCATCTCTGCAAAACGACGATGGTAAAAACAGAGGTCGTCTCCTCCGCGATGTCGGAGCTTCGCCGCCGCCGTTGTTGGTGTGTCTGCCTCTGTTGCCTCTGGCCCTTTGCCGTTCCCGGTCGTCGCGCCAAGGTCTGCCGCTGCTGCGGTGGCCGTGTGCCGTCCGCTGGCGTTGAGGATCCGCTGCGCCTCCTGGGCCAGCGCGCGGAAGTCCCGCTGGGTCACAAAATGAGAGCCCGCCAGGGTCGCCCTCGTCTGCAATGGTAGAGTTCTCAGGAAGATGTGAGTGAAGAGGAAATCGTTGTCGTCTGAGCCTCTCAGCTTCAGCATGTCTTCCATCAGGTCAATAGACGTGCTTTATCCCAAGTCGTGCAGGGCCAGGAGTCTCTCGGCTCTCTCCTGGGCTGAGGGAGAGAAACGCTGGATGAGAGCAGCTTTCAACCCGCCCTATTTGTCACCAGCGGGTGGGTGCTGCACCAGGCTCCGCACATGTCGAACTGTGCGGCTGTCGAGTTTGGCGATGACGTGGTAGAACTTTGTGTCATCTGCTGTTATTCCCCCGAGAGCGAACTGGGCTTCGGCCAGGAGGAACCATGAGTCCGGGTTGTCCTGCCAGAATTCTGGTAGCTTGACTGAAACTGCGTTTGCCCGGCTGGTCCTTGGCGAGTCTGGTTCGGGGGAATTGTCTCTGCTCATTATACGTCTTAAAGTCACCAGTGTGGAGAGCGTGAAATGAAGAGGCTGAATTTATTTCTCAATTCAGGTTTATTAACCATCGCGTGTCTCCAACATCCTCTCAAACAGAAAAGAGAACTAACTTCCCACATCTCCCCTTTTTATACCCGGGACATCAAAGTACAGAGTCACATTGTCATTCAATCCCCCAGAGACAATACATCACCTCCCAGGTCTTCTCTTCTCCACCTAAAACCCTGGTGGTCAGGAAGTCTTCTCAGAGCCATTTCTAAAGACACATTTAACCCCCTCCTGTTATCCCCAGGAGGTCCAGACTTATTGTTCCTTCTAAGACATGAGGTACAACAATATACATATGCAGCCTAAGCATCTCAAATATGTGTGCCACAATCTCAATGTTTTTATGGAAAACACTGTAGCCAGTTTTCGTGTGGACTCGGCTCAGCATCTGCATCTGGAGGGTCCCTGGCAGGTGGCGATGATGGACATCTCTTACCCCCGTACATGCCATAACGATCCACAGGGTACAAATTTTTTCCATTGAATGGATACCAGGCAGCACAGAGCTCCAGAGTTTGGCGCAAATATCCCAGAGCACATTGATGAAAGTAAATATACTGTCCATACAGCACGTTTCCATTTTGGGTATTACAGTGATAAAGATCTCATTATGATACAGTTCACTGGGGTGTTTAAAAACAATAAGTTTGACGTCACTCTAGAGGATAATGACGTAAAACAGAGATATGAATGACATGGAAGCTGTCGCTATCAAATGCATTTTTTCCCACCTATGGCATATATGTTAAGTGTAAAAGCTGGTGAATGGTTTACCTGCAGTCCAAAGTCTATACCTCCCTATCCTGCAGATATAAAACTGGGTGTTTATCACTTCTTCTGTTTTAGCGACGTTGTCCAACATAGAGTCGTTGGTGATACTTTTGCACCACTCTTACGCAGTTAAAATAGAGGGCGAATATGGCAATATAATCTCACAAGCCTTCAGTCCTGCATACTACTTACCTGTGGCCAAAAGACATATTGAAAACATCAGCATTGAAATTAAGATGGATCAGAACCAACCTGCCAATTTCACTTACGGAAAAGTTATAGTAACACTACATTTTCAGTCTGTTAGAACAAAATGATGGTAACAACAACTATTCCGGATCTCTACAGATTTGTCAGTTATTATGAAGATCAGGTCGGAAATGGGATAGGATTCCATGGTGGTGCCATGCAGTATGGGCGTGGTTTTGGATCTATATTTTCAAAATTATTTAGATTTGTTACACTGCTTGTCAAAAAAGGCTTCGCCATTGCCAAGCCTCATCTTAAGAGCGCGGCCAAAAACACTGCATCAGATGTAGTTGGCTGAGTTGTTGAACAGGTTAATCGGAAACAAACATCCCAGATGGAGGATCAGGAAGGATGGAGTCTTATGCTTCTCACCTGAAGACCGGGCAAAAGACCCCCCGGATGTTGTGTGGTAATCAATAAAAAATGGAAGTCACCTAGATGAAGCAAATCAATGCAGAGAAGATGCAACAGGAGAAGGAAATCCTGGGATATATTATCTTAAAAGAACATGGATTTGATACATCACAAATCTGCAGAATGCAACATGACCGTAGTTGGCCTTATTTTCTGCTCCAGTGATGCAGATGTCTGTCGAACAAAGTCGATACACAGAAATTTTACCGCTATCAGCTCTGATGGATGCAGGTCCGATTGAATTTTTTTTATCCCAGGAAATGGTGAAAACTATATAGATCTATCTAACTGTTTGCTGTTTTTACTTCTTCTTTTAGATTTGATTGGCGGTTGGCAGCCAGCTTACAGGTGCATTTCCACCACATACTTCACTCTATATGATCCTTTGTCTCAATCCTCTTTTGATGCAGAAGGATTGCTGTTTTTACATCTTCAAATCGTTACTGGAGATGGGCCAAACTTGGCAGAAGATGCTTGCGTTGGAATAATCAACTACCCTCTAAACACTATCTTCTCCCAGGTGGATGTGACCCTGGAAAACCGGTTAATCTCACAATCCAGTACCACTCATCCATATCGAGCTATGATAGAAACTCTGTTGAACTTTGCAGATGATTCACTGAAATCAGTTCACTGCAGGGTTGTTCTATAAAGACACGAGAGGACACTTGGACTCCACTGTGGTTGCTGCAGATGGCCCCAACAAAGGACTTGTGAAAAGGGCTCAGGTCAGTGAGGCATTCACTGAGTTTCAACTGACAGGTCTCTGCACGCAGATATTTTTTTCACCAAACGACTTCTTTTGAATAATGTAGACTTGTAAATCAAACTAACAAGGGCAAGTGATACTTTCTGCCTGATAAGTCAGCCAAACACAGAGTTTCACCTGAAAATACTGGGAGTTTCTCTCTTTGTGGAAAATAAAGTAACCATTTCACCGGCTGTGTGCTTGGGTCATGAGGCTGCTCTTTTGAAAGGAAATGCCCTTTATCATCTATCAAGGATTAATGTCAAAACCTACTCTAACACACAGGACACAAGAGTATGCAGTCAAGACAACCTGTTTCTGGGAGTGATACCTCAATATGTTGTTTTGGGGATGGTAAACCATAATGCATTTACCGGAAGAAGAGATCTATCGCTATTCAGCTTTGGTCACTATGATACAGAATACTTAGCTTTGGTTCAAGATGGGAGGCAGGTTCCAGCAAAAGCTTTTCAGCCAGAATTTAATAACGGTCTGTCTATCAGCAGCCTACACATACGTATATATACAGTGCATCCGGAAAGTATTCACAGTGCTTCACTTTTCCCACATTTTGTTATGTTACAGCCTTATTCCAAAAGGGATTAAATTATTTTTTTTTCCTCAAAATTCTACACACAATACCCCATAATGACAACATGAAAAAAAGTTGTTTTTTTTTGTTTTTTTTTTAGATTTTTGCAAATTTATTAAAAATAAAAAAAAACCTAAGAAATCTCATAGCCTTTGTTCAATATTTTGTTGATTCACCTTTGGCAGCAATTACAACCTCAAGTCTTTTTGAATATGATGCCACCAGCTTGGCACACCTATCTTTGGGCAGTTTTGCCCATTCCTCTTTGCAGCACCTCTCAAGCTCCATCAGGTTGCATGGGAAACGTTGGTGCACAGCCATTTTCAGATCTCTCCAGAGATGTTCAGTTGGATTCAAGTCTGGGCTCTGGCTGGGGCAATCAAGGACATTCACAGAGTTGTCCTGAAGCCACTCCTTTGATATCTTGGCTGTGTGCTTAGGGTTGTTGTCCTTCTGAAAGATTAACTGTCGCCCCATTCTGAAGTCAAGAGTGCTCTGGAGCAGGTTTTCATCCAGGATGTTTCTGTACATTGCTGCATTCATCTTTCCCTCTATCCTGACCAGTCTCCCAGTTCCTGCCGCTGAAAAATGTCCCTACAGCATGATGCTGCCACCACCATTGGCATGGTTATGAACGGTGCCTGGTTTCCTCTAAACATGACGCCTGGCATTCATGCCAACGAGTTCAGTCTTTGTCTCATCAGACTAGAAAATTTTGTTTCTCATGGTCTGAGAGTCTTTCAGATGCCTTTTGGCAAACTCCAGGCAGGCTGCCATGTGCCTTTTACTAAGCAGTGGCTTCCGTCTGGCCACTCTACCATACAAGCCTGATTGGTGGATTGCTGCAGAGATGGCTGTCCTTCTTGAAGGTTCTCCTCTCTTCACAGAGGAACACTGGAGCACTGACAGAGTGACCATCGGGTTCTTGGTCACCTCCCTGACTTAGGCCCTTCTCCCCCGATTGCTCAGTTTAGGTGGCCGGCCAGCTCTAGGAAGAGCTGGCTGGCTTCCTAGAGCTGACACTTCTGACAAAGGGTCAGCTGATTGCTGCAGGTGTCATTTTATCAGCTGACTTGCAGCAATCAGCTGACA
This sequence comes from Pholidichthys leucotaenia, assembly GCA_020510985.1. NCBI lineage: Eukaryota > Metazoa > Chordata > Actinopteri > Cichliformes > Pholidichthyidae > Pholidichthys > Pholidichthys leucotaenia. The sequence continues at coordinate 1,097,528 of JAJAQF010000043.1, read as the reverse complement.
CTTCTGAAGGCTGCAGTGAACAGTCGAAACATGTAAAGAAGGTAAAAACATCTCCTTTCTATTTTTGTCTTCAATAAGAACAAAAGGTAAATAATTAAAAGAAGACAAAATGAACTTACTTGAGCAACTTCATGCTTGGTTTGTGCTCTGACATCCACTGTCAACTGTGGAACCTTATATAGACAGATGTGTTCCTTTCCAAATCATGTCCAATCAGCTGAATTTACCACAGGTGGACTCCAGTTAAGCTGCAGAAACATCTCAAGGATGATCAGTGGAAACAGGATGAACCTGAACTCAATTTTGAGCTTCATGGCAAAGGCTGTGAATACTTATGTACATGTGACTTCTTAATTTTTTATTTTTAATAAATTTGTAAAAATCTACAAAAAACCCCCCAAACTTTTTCACATTGTCATTATGGAGTATTGTGTGTAGAATTTTGAGGGAAAAATGAGTTTAATCCCTTTTGAAATAAGACAGTAACATAACAAAATGTGAAAAAAGTGAAGCGCTGTGAATACTTTCCGGATGCACTGTATGTGCTCGTGCATCTCACACACACATGGCCTGCCTGTTGTTTGTTGCTGTCTGTTGTTGCTGTGAGGTGCTTGGGTGCATGTGTGTGTATGCATACACAGCACTTCATGCATGTTACCTTTGAATATTTTGTTTTGTAACACCTTAACTCTGAACTTTGTACAGTTTCATTGCAGTTGTTCTGCTCATGTATGATTGCTTGTTTGTGTGTTTTTGTGACCCGCCGGGGGACTACAAATTAGCAATATTGCTAAATCTAGCATACTTACATTTGTATTTTTTTTTCATTCTTGCCTTGAGAGAGAGCAGTTGCATTTTTCTTCCCTCCTCCCCTGCCTTCCTGATCTATTCCCAGCTTTTGCAATGTTGCGTTTTTGTCTGTGTTTAGTCGCTCTTCTTCTGCTGAATCTTAATCTAAACGGAAATTATGGATTTGGAAGCGGCTTAAATGTGCTATTGTCACTATTTTTCAACAAGAATTGGGCCAAGGGGGAGCCCAAGAATTGGAACCTACGAGGAGACTCATGGACATTGGAATTCATGCATCTATGGAAACATTATTGGTTATGATCTCAGGACTTCTATTTTTGGCTGTGGAGTTCCCTGATGCATCAGAAATTGAAGGAAAGTGAGAGAGCTGATCAAGCGGACCCGGCAAGCTCCTTCATCAAATTCGACCAGTTGGGGAGGGCACGAGTAGCGGCAAACGGTGAACTGAATGACAGTGATTCAGTGAAGGAATACATCTGAAGCCCTGTGCTCTCTATGGAAAAACAGTTTAAGCCTGCATATAAGATAAGCCTTTATTAGTCCCACAATGGGGAAATTCCAGGATTGCAACAGCACAGGGATAGCAACACTCAAAGCAACAATCAGAAGGCAAGAAAAACATCTAGTAAACATATGTCCATATTACTATAAATGTATATATATATATATATAGACACACAGTGCAGAGCATTATGGTTGATTGGTGAATGTGCAGCAGAAAGTCTAAGCTCCCTCTCCGCGGATGCAGCGGGCCAGCTGGAAGTGTTTGGGCATGATGGTGACCCCCTTAGCGAAGAAGAGACCACCAGGTGGGCCTCGCTGGTCTCCTGCAGGACGGTCTTGAAGTCCTGAGCGATCTCCCTCACCAGGCGCTGGACGGGCAGCTTACGGATGAGCAGCTCCGTGGATTTCTGGTAGCGACGGATCTCTCTCAGAGCCACGGGCCTGTGACGGCGAGGCCTCTTCACTCTGCCGGTGGCCAGAGCGCCTCTCCGAGCAGCCCTGGTGGCTAGCTGTCTCCTGGGGAGGGGGGGGGGGGGGGGCTTCTTCCTCCAGTAGATTTTACGGGCGGTCTGCTTGGTTCTTGTCATCGCTCTTTATTATTCTGTCTTATATTTCTTTCACGCCGCCTAAACTCCAGCCCGGCACCCGCGTCGTTTTCGCTACAGCTCCCGGTATGTCGAGTTTCCCATTAGCACCGGGCGGTGGCCAAGTGCTAGCTAGCACTAGCTCCTCCCCGCTGTAGCGTCTCCCGCTGCAAACCGTGGCTCCGTCCGCCGACCCGGGAGACCCCCGGGGCGATCCGTGCGTCCGTGATATATATACAGAGTGAAAGGTGTAGAAAGAAGATTAAAAAAAAAAAAAAAAAAAAGGCTGTTGCAACAGGCAGCCGACCCGTGTGGCGCCGCCGGTCCGGCGGAACCGGAAAAATATATAATGAAAGCACAGAATCACATGGGTGAGGACAAATTCTATTCTCTGAGTGCACTGTGCTGATTTGATTTGATTTGATTTGACCTTGTTTGCCCCGTGTTTACATTCCTCCTGACTGAGATAAGCGGAAGGACCGGCTCTTATGTCTACCCAACAATCAACAATCAGTTGTTTGTCATCAGCGGATTGGACCCTCAAGGACAATGCCCATGTGCCTTCTGCAAGCAAGAGAGAGAGAGAGATAGACTCTGGACTTGTTTATAAGTCACATGATTATAACATCTATCCACTGCCAGGAGGCGCCCTCTGCTGCTCACTAACAACTGTTACATTTACACTACACAATGCATACAACACTACATGCATACGATATTCACACACTACTCTCCCTCTGCGTGTGATCTGTCTACTAAATGTCTGCTAAATATGCATTGAGGGTTTTTTTGCCTGCAATCAAAATTTCGCTTACTCATTAAGCGTCAGTTTGATAAAACATGTTTTTTTCTCTCGCCTACTGTGTCATATCCTTTCTTTTCTTTTCTTTTTTTTCCTTTCTTCTTTATGACTGGCGCCTAGCGGCTGCCCCGGCCTTGGATGCGCTCTGCAGAGCGTGCCCAAATGCCAAGTCACGTTTCGTTACCTTGTATTCATACATGTGTAATGACAATAAAGTTGAATCTCATCTCATCTCATCTCATTTGTATTTATGTTCATTAGTATGTAATGTCCCTTTCAAATAAACATTAAACTTCAAACTTTAGAGAATTTTATAACCTATTTATCGCCACTGGGAGACATCTAAAAGACCTCCCCCTCTGTATCGACCGTGAAGACTTTGAACAAGGTTACAGTTTAATTTTTTTTAATCTGAACCCTGATGAGGAAGGAGTGGCTCTCTCCCCCATTTCCAGTGGAAATTTACGGTTGGAAATGAGGTTCAGGGTTCCATTACCAAATATGGTGACGCTAATAGTGTACTCTTTTTGCAACTCTTTTTGCAACTCTATCTTGGAAATTAACCCTTCTTGTGCCAAGATTTCATGGACAGATAGCGCCTCCACTGCCACAGGTGCAGCGCGGACTTATGGCAGACATAGAACCATCCTAAAACCTCACTTCTGGACACCACAGAAGAAGAGTTTGTTAACAATGTTGATGTTCGCCATCACCATCGCCATGGCAAGACAGAGGAGGCATTTGCTCCCAAATTTGCCATGATTCTAAAAAGAGATTATTTAGCTTATGAAGGTAAATATATACATTTTGTTATAACAGAGGGTGGGCAAAGCTGGTTGATGTTCACCTGCCATCGCCCCCAGTGCCATGTAACTGGAGAGAACAATCATGCTGGTTCCGTGTCGTCATACACACATGGACAAAATTGTTGGTACCCCTCTGTTAATGAAAGAAAAACCCACAATGGTCACAGAAAAAACTTGAATCTGACAGAAGTGGTAATAAATAAAAATTCTATGAAAATTAACCAATGAAAATCAGACAATGCTTTTGAATTGTGGTTCAACAGAATTATTTTAAAAAACAAACTCATGAAACAGGCCTGGACAAAAATGATGGGACCCTTAACTTAATATTTTGTTGCACAACCTTATGAGGCAATCACTGCAATCAAACGATTTCTGTAACTGTCAGTGAGACTTCTGTACCTCTCAGCAGGTATTTTGGCCCACTCCTCATGAGCAAACTGCTCCAGTTGTCTCAGGTTTGAAGGGTGCCTTCTTCAGATGGCATGTTTCAGCTCCTTCCACAGATGTTCAATGGGATTTAGATCAGGGCTCATAGAAGGCCACTTTAGAATAGTCCAATGTTTCACTCTTAGCCATTCTTGGGTGTTTTTAGCTGTGTGTTTTGGATCATTATCCTGTTGCAAGACCCATGACCTGCGACTGAGACCAAGCTGTCTGACAGTGGGCAGCACATTTCTCTCTAGAATACCTTGATAGTCTTGAGATTTCATTGTACCCCGCACAGATTCAAGACACCCTGTGCCAGATGCAGCATTTTTGCATCATTTTTGCATCTGTGAACATTCAGCTGATGTGCCTTGCCAAAAAGTCCCACTTTTGTCTCATCTGTCCATAGGACATTCTCCCAGAAGTTTTGTGGCTTGTCAACATACAGTTTGGCAAATTCCAGTCTGGCTTTTTTATGATTTGTTTTCAACAGTGGTGTCCTCCTTGGTCGTCTCCCATGAAGCCCACTTTGGCTCAAACAACGACGGATGGTGCGATCTGACACTGATGTACCTTGACCTTGGAGTTCACCATGAATGTGTTTAGAGGTTGTTCTGGGCTCTTTTGTTACCATTCGTATTATCCATCTCCTCCTGCGGCCACGTCCAGGGAGGTTGGCTACAGTCCTGTGGATCTTAAATTTCTGAATAATATGTGCAACTGTAGTCACAGGAACGTCAAGCTGCTTGGAGATGGTCTTATAGCCTTTACCTTTAACATGCTTGTCTATAATTTTCTTTCTAATCTCCTGAGACAACTCTTTCCTTTGCTTCCTCTGGTCCATGTTTAGTGTGGTACACACCATGTCACCAAACAGCACAGTGACTACTTGTCACCCTTTAAATAGGCCGACTGACTGATTACAAGTCTGTAGACACCTGTGATGTTAATTAGAGAACACATCTTGGTTTAACATGTCCCTATGGTCACATTATTTTCAATCTTTTCTAGGGGTACCATCATTTTTGTCCAGGCCTGTTTCATGAGTTTGTTTTTTAAAGTAATTCTGTTGAACCACAATTCAAAAGCACTGCCTGATTTTCATTGGTTAATTTTCATAGAATTTTTTATTTATTACCACTTTTGTCAGATTCAGGTTATTTCTGTGACCATTGTGGGTTTTTCTTTCATTAACAGAAGGGTACCAACAATTTTGTCCACGGCTGTATAAGATAAATAGTGGTGGGATAAAAGCAAAATTGAGGTGGAATAATCATAACAGTTTCTGGATGTGAGGGGGAAAAGTAAAATGACCAACAGAAGGGAAAATAATGACCAAAATGCTGCAAAAGGATGAAGTGAGCAAGCTGCCTGGCCAGCGGTAAGTGACAAATTTGTTTGTTTGTTTACATTGTACTGATTTTCTGGTTCATATACTTTGAAGATAAGATAACAAAATGCCCAAAACAAGAAATGGTGACGAAAAGCAAAACCATTCTTTGTGTAACTATGTCCAAAGTCAACTTTTTGACTGAAAGTTATGTAATTCGATATGGCTGCTGTGGCATTATGTAAATTAGGTGCATAAATTTACTCCTATCTCAAACTTTGGATCATATTCTACATCTTTCTAATTGACAGTAAGCCATTATCTCTTACCACTTTCAAGTTATAGCCTTGGAAATCTCTGATATCTGAACTGAATATTTTCTTGAAAAAAATCTTGACCACTAGGGGCTTATGGCACAACGAAGCACCTGTGGTAGTCATCGGGTGAACTCAAAAAGATAGATGCTCATCTATTATCACTGAAGAAATGAATACCAGTGAGTTGGAAACATTTGGGACTCAATTACTCGGAAGGAGATGTAGGGATGTATGGCCCTCAGATCAGTTACCGTCTTTACAACCTTTTCTACCAGCATACTACATTGTCACCACTCATCTGCAGTATCTACCGGGTCAGCGCTGGTTGGCTCTCACTTTGGAGAAGGATGGAAAAGCAACCTTCTTTGATTCATTCGGATTCAGCCCACAATTGCAACATTATCTTAAAAATATCTTGCGTTAACTGGTAAAATCAATGTGGGATAAAGAGTTACCACGAATGCCAACTTCATCATGAACTGTCAGACATCTGCGGTCAACACTGCATATATTACCTGTATTAGAGAGGCTGCAGTCTCTCATATAAGCCTGTCTTACTGTATGTTATTATACAGACAATGTTATACAAAATGACATTATGGTATCAGAGTTTGTGAAAAAATACCGGGACTGTATTAATAATACATATACTGTATGGGTATTTGTAACCAGCTTTCTTGTTCTTTACAATTATTTAAAGATTGATACTGTGTATGATTTGTTGATAAAAATTAACAACAACAAACTTTTCAGACAACAAATAAAGTTTATTATTACGCAGAAATATTTGTACATCAATTTTTTGTCCAACCATTCTACACAGTCTGATTTTCTTCTTTTTCCAGCTGCTATGTAATGTAGGAATTTATTGTTATTGGGTTTTAAATGTGTTTTATTGTTGGTACAAGTATTAATGTAAATATGAATGTGAGTAGGAATGAAAATTTCTTTTCATTACCAACACACATAAGCTTGTTGGGGCACCAGTCCAAAAGAATGGACAATTTTATTTATAATTCTGTATTTGTACCAATAATGAATCAAGTTAAAAAAAAAAACGTGAGTTCTTGTCTGCTTTTAATCAAAAAGATGGACATGAAATCGAACAATAACTCCCATATGTCTTTTCAATAATTTAATAAGAAATTTCAGAATAAGTTAACACATTCAGATGACTTTAAGACAGGGAATTCAACATATATCATGAGCACCACAGACTGTATTGAATTACTGCGTATAACATGTGGATCAAACATTTGTGGAACCCAAAGAAACCATAGTTTAACTTGGAAATATACTGGAAATTGGAAAACCATAAAATAGCATTGGTTAAGAAAAGTGGATATAATTTTATTGAAGAAAATGATGAGTAAACTGTTTTATAAAAAGGAAAATTGATGTTACTCTGAAAAGGAACTGATTAATGAAAAAACAAATGCATTTGAGGTTCTGATAGAAGTTTGCAGATATTAGGTTTAAAGAACCTATACCAGGAATATTTTGAAGAATTAAGTTTAAATTGGACAACAGATTTTCAGCACAACAGAGTCAGATTGTGTCCCCTATGTAATGTAATATAATGTACTTTATTTATATAGCCCTTTAAAACAACCCGCAGGTGACCAAAGTGCTTTACAGAAAATTAAACAGCATTTAAAACACACACAACATTAAAAACAAATAACATAAACAAAGAAATAAGAATAAATACCTAAAAATAAGAATAAAATAAAAACAAATGCCAAGACAAATATCACCACTACTGGGTATTAAAAGCCATCCTAAACAAATATATTTTAAGTTCTGATTTAAAACTTGGTAGCAGGTAGTTTATTTGGATCTTGTTCCATCTGGATGGGCGTGGACTCTGTTGAGAGAACTGACAGACAGGTTGTAGCCCACGGCTCAGGCATGCTCCAGAGATCACAACTGTAGACAATGGCCAATGTCTTTTTATCTACAGCAAATGAAATCTGGCCAGGTGGTCAAATTCCAGATAATATTTGTTTATTGTTCAAAGTCAAAACGGAAAATCAAACTGGAAAAAAAAACAAAAAAACACCACAAATCCATTTCTTCTCGTGCGTTGTGGTCAGAAAAAGTTGGTTTAAGCTTAGTAAAAATCAAACAAAATCTTCTTAACACGGTAATTTAAGGAAAAGGAGGAATAGGAAAAAGTGAACTTAAAGAAAAGGAATAGAATGTTCACAGAGCATGGATAGGCTCTTGGCCTTCTAAAGGAAAGGAAAAAAATGGGAGAGCAGAAAATCTGCTCCTTCAAGGGTCACCCCTGCTGCATTTCAACTTGACTAACTGTTCTAATTGCAGACAAAGGAAAGTTTTTCCAGGGTGTGGCAGGATCTCACTAAATTTCACAACAATTTAGCTTGACCAATTACATTGAGTTTCTTTGTTTGGAAGAGGTCATAAACTGACTAAAAGGGAGATAATATGGAGATTTGAGAGCCGATTGGTCAGTTCAAATTTCTGAGGTGGGGGTTTCCCAGAAAAAGAGGAGAGAGAGAAATTTGATATGAAAGTGAAATCCTCCTAAAGTATGTGTGCTGCCTATGAAAGCATAAATTCTTTAAAACTTTAGTGACTAAGATATTCTACTTAATAATAAAGGAACAAATCACGTGTCTACATTGTAAATGTGATAAATTCTTTAATGACAGGCATGCAAAAATGAATTTCTTCCTGGAAATAAAGCACACATATCAAATGGTATCAATAAAAGCAATTCAAACCACAATTGTCCATCACAGGGTCCGGCCATGTATCCAATAGTGGATACTGTCTTGAGAGAAAAATATGAGTTAATTCACTGTCCACAATTCATATTTTAGCTTCAGAGAGAAATATTCCTGTTAGCCATTGGGGGGGGGGGCAATGTTGGACTGTTTGAATTTAATGAGGAATCTTGCCTTTCAAGTGCCTATGGAACATCAACCAGAACCCTGTCATTTGGGCATTCCTTTGGCAAATGGACCAAAGGGGGTAAATGATTCCAGGTACTGAAGCAGGGATTAACTTCAACTTTTATGGCCGATGGGCAGTGTCCCGGCCGGGATTTGAACCCCTGCCTCCCGGGTGTGGGGCGGATGCTCTACCAACTGAGCCACCACTCCGGTGTTTCCAGCTCCAGTTGACAGCTGTTTCCAATGGAAGACCCTTGACTCTACTGCTGAGCTAACGGTTTTGATGTCCATAAGCACTAAGCTTGTAAACAGGATTTATTCCTGAATATAGATCTTTGGGTTTGGTTTACAGAAAAAAAAAAAAAAAATTCTAAAAATCTTCAAAAATAATTTGAATATAGACAAATAAAAAAAAGTGTCTAAAATATACTGTATAGGCATGCAAAGACTCAAAAATTCTGGGTACAAAAGTGCAAAAAGAAAATTCTGGGTCATTTTTCCATATGTTAGGTAAATGTTTCAGCTATGCAATATTGAGGTAACTCAAGGACGTTCAAATTGCATTGGTTTAGTTGGACTAAACCATGGTTCCACAGATGTCTGAGTCATAGGGTGTTTGAGACCTTTGGTCTTGAAGACTGGGCGAACATGGAATGTCATCATTGTTCTTTGAATGGCAATGAAGAGTAAATTTGTGACTATTGAAAAAGGGGCAAGGTAAGGTGAAAACAGGCTCATTGCTAAAGTGTTAACTGAAAAGGTATTGTTTCTAGCTACCTCTGGGAGTAACATAGACACTAGCTGTGTGTGACAATAGTCAACCTTTAACACGAAGAGCAAAAAGTTCAAGATCTTGTTGAGTTTCACTGAAGCTTCGGAGCAAAGATTCAAAACCAACACAGTATCTTGCAAAGTTCTGGTAAAGGTTTGTGGTTCAGTTCCTGGCGTTTCAGTGTAGTGGTGTTGACCAAATTGACAGTGATGAGGCTGTTACTGAGAAACCACCTTAGATTGTTGACTTTTTGTCTTGGCTCTGCCCAGCTCTGACTGGGTGACAGTAGGCATGACTGCTAGGTAGAGGGCTAGACTGAAAAACAGGAGGGCCACCATCCTGGCAAACAAATAAAAGTGAGTGGTTTTAATCTCAACCTTCTTGTTGTTGTTTTTTTTTTTTAGACACCTGAGTGGCACATGAAAATTATTCTCAGAGGTGGAACAATTTCTTTTAGAGATTGAACTCTAAACCTTAGATAGTTTATTACCTTTAGTGGCGATTTTGATGTTGTTAGCTCAAGCTAATTGTATTGGATGTTTTGTGTGTACTATTTCAGAATAGTAAGTTGATTGAAACTGATTAGAATTTTACAGAGGCCGTTAAGATTCGTTTAAGGTGTGGGAATGTGATAAGGATGAGACTGATCTCTCTCAAAGCAGCTTTATTCACATTCGCCATCATCTCAACGAAGAAAGAGGATATCACAGGAAACTCTCGTCCCTTAAATACCCGGGACTCTCACAGCTCACAAGTCAATTTGCATCACAAGACACATTGCATTATAATCACATCACTTTGCATCACAAGTCACATTGCATTATAATCACCAGTAACAATGCATCTCCTCTATAATCTCTTAATATCACCCCCACAGTCTCAGGCCTTGCATACCAAAGCTAACACCTTTCAGCTTCCTGTTATCTCCAAGGAAATTCTGTCTTTGTTCTTATCTCAAATGTGAGGCCTTAAATAAGTCACAAAGTAGGTCACATGTGTGGCCACCCCCCCCAAACATTTAGATCGAACAACAGAATAACAGTTTGCATGCTATGATAACATCATTGTACATCAATCCACATGCTGCTTGGGCCTCAGTCTTCTCCCGTATCTGCTGTAACCAGGTTTCACCGCCTCCACGGCACCGTCATGCTGGGGAGCTGTTGTCTGAGGGTGCAAACTTTCTGTCAGTCTCTGCGGGTGATCTGGGGAAATGTTACTCTGGGAAACACTCCGTGGTGGCCTGCCGCATCGAGGGGCCCTTGCCAACAGCACTTGCTCGTCCGCCACCACAAAAGCGGGTTTGAGTCTGTTTATGCCAACCTTTTCCCTCCTACCCCCCAAATCTAGCAAAAAATGCTTGTCCCCTGTTTCCAACACTCTGAACGGCCCATCATAAGGTGGTCGCAGTGGTGTACGATGCGCGTGATGTCTGATAAAAACAAACTCTGTGTTTTTCAAAGCTTTAGGCACAAAAACGCGCAGAAAACTGTGGTGCACGGGGCCGGGCAGCGTGCTTGATTGTATGTTACTCTGCAACAGCTGAGACGGGGAGGTGTCTGGAGCCGGGTTATCTGGGAGAAACTCCCCAGGCAGCCGAAGTGGTTGCGCAAACACAAGCTCAGCTGGGGAGGCTTCTAAGTCCTCTTTAGGCACAGAACGCAACCCCAATCAAATCCACGGTAACTTGTCTACCCAATTTTTATCCGTCAGTGACGCTCTGAGAGCCGCTTTCAATGATCTATGAAAACGTTCGCATAACCCGTTAGCCTGCGGATTGTACGTGGTTGTGCGGTGAATTGTGACACCCAGGTTGCGGGCCATTGTCGACCAAAGTTCGGACACAAATTGAGGCCCTCTGTCGGATGTAATGTCCGATGGAATGCCGAAGCATGCCACCCAAGCTGTTAAAAACGCACGCGCCACCTCCTCGGCCGTGGTTGATGCCAGCGGGACCACTTCAGGCCAGCGCGTGGTGCGGTCCATCATTGTCAGAAGGTGTGTGCACCCTTGTGACGGCGGGAGGGGGCCCACGAGGTCCACATGAACGTGATCGAACCTCTTGGCCGGAATGTGAAACGGCTTCAAAGGAGCCCTCATGTGCCTGTGTTCTTTGGCTCGTTGACACGCCGTGCAGGCTGCTGCCCACTCTTTAACTTGTTTGTGAAGACTCGGCCACACAAATTTCTCTCCTACCATTTTGACAGCCGCGCGCACTCCTGGGTGTGCCAAAGAATGAATTGAGTCAAAAACGCGGCGGCGCCACGCTGCCGGTACTACTGGACTCAGCCGATCAGTGGAGACATCGCAGATTAGAGGGGGCATACCGTCTTGCAGCACCCTGTTCTCCAGCCTTAACCCTGTTGGTCCAGACTGGAGCACGCGCACATCTGCGTCACTAACCTGCTCCGCGGCCATGGCTGCGTAATCTGTCCCTACGCTGACTGGAGCCGCCACGGCGCGCGAGAGACAATCTGCCACTACATTCAGTTTGCCCGCCACATGCTGAATATCAGTGGTAAACTCTGAAATTGCGGCCAGCTGTCTCTGCTGCCGGCCTGACCACAGTTCGGAAACCTTGGCCATCGCGAATGTTCGCGGCTTGTGGTCAACGAACGGGGTGAAACTGCATCCTTCCAGCCAGAACTGAAAGTGGCGGATGGCCAAATGGAGAGCCTGCAGCTCCCTGTCGAACGCGCTGTACTTACGTTCACTATCGCGCAAGGTCCTGCTGAAAAAGGCGAGGGGCTGCTAAACCCCGGCTACGTGCTGCTCCACGACCGCCCCTATGGCCACATCAGATGCGTCAGTAGTGAGCGCTATGCGGGCCGTTGGGTCTGGGTGTGCCAACAACGCAGCCTTTGCCAAGGCTGCTTTAACCTCCAAGAACGCTTGCTCCCTCTCCAGGGACCACTCGACCTTATTCGCGGGTTTCTGTTTTTTGAGCGCGGCATACAGCGGTTGCATGAGTTGCGCCGCGCGGGGGAGAAAATGGTTATAAAAATTCACCATTCCCAAAAACTCCTGTAACGCCCTGACAGTCTGCGGCCGGGGAAAATCTGCTACCACGCGCACTTTGTCAGGAAGCGGAACTGCTCTTTCGGGGGAGACACGGTGTCCTAAAAAAAATCAATCTGCGCCACCCCGAACTGACACTTCGCTGGGTTGATTATTAACCCGTGATCTCCCAACCTCCGGAAAACTGTGGCTAGGTGGTTTTCGTATTCATCTTCGGACGTGCTGGCTAACAAAATATCGTCTAAGTAGACGAACACGAAAGGGAGATCGCGTAGCACCGCGTCCATCATGCATTGGAACGTCTGTGCAACCCCTTTAAGCCCGAATGGCATGCGTAAAAACTCGAATAGGCCAAATGGAGTTATTACCGCTGTTTTGGGTATGTTCTCAGCGCGCACTGGAACTTGGTGGTAACCGCGGACCAAAGTGAGCTTAGAAAAAACACGAGCCCCTGCTAAATGAACGGAAAAATCTTGGATATGCGGGATTGGGTAGCGGTCGTACGCTGTAGCATTGTTTAACCTGCAGAAATCCCCGCAAGGTTGCCATGATCCGTCGGCCTTCGGGACCATGTATAGCGGGGAAGCCCACGGACTTTTTGAACGCCTGGTAATGCCCAACCTCTCCAGGTTGGCAAACTCCTCGCGCGCTATGGCCAGTTTAGCTGCGTCCAAGCGCCGAGCTTTTGCAAAAACGGGCGGTTCGATAGTGGTAATAAAATGCTCCACCCCGTGTTTAGCAACTGTTGCCGAAAATGTGGGGACCGTGAGTGCTGGGAACTGAGTGAGCAGTGTGTGGAACTTACCGCTTGCAGCTGTGACATTGGCTTGTGCTGTTGGCGGGGCCACTCACGCTGTACAGGGAATAGAATCAAAAGAAAATGCATTAACCAGGCGCCTGTTAGCGAGATCAACCAATAGACCATGTGAGCACAAAAAATCAGCCCCTAACATATTGAAGTTCACTGCTGCTATAACAAAAGTCCACTCAAATGTACGGCCGTGTAGAGACAGAAGCAGAGTCTTCTCACCAAAGGTCTTAATCTCCGAGCCGTTCGCTGCTGTCACCCCGGGACCTCTGGAACCTGCCAGTTTGTCCGCGTAGGAAGGTGTGATGAAACTCAACTGGGAGCCTGTGTCCACGAGGAACTGCCTCCTCGAGCATGCGTCCAACAAATAGAGCAGCTTGTTCTCCTCCCCGAGGGCCGCGGCTGCTACCGACCCCCCGGTCTTGGCGTTTCCCGAACGCTGAAACTGGCACGGTGGTACACACTTGTGTGCCCTCTCTGCGAAACGGCGATGGTAGAAACAAAGGACGTCTCCTCCACGTTCCCTGGCTCTCGCCGCTGCCGTTGTTGGTGGGTCTGCTACTGCTGCCCCTGGCCCCCTGCCATCTGCGGTCGTCCCACCGAGTTCCGCTGCTGCAGCCGTGGCCGCGCACTGTCTGCTGGCGTTGACAATTTGCTGCGCTGCGGTCATCGCGCCGAGTTCCGCTGCTGCAGCTGTGGCCGCGCGCTGTCTGCTGACGTTGATAATTCACTGTGCCTCCTGGGCCAGCGCGCGGTAGTCCCGCTGGGCCAACAACGGCGAACTGGTCAGGGTCGCTTTCGTCGCTGACGGTAGGGTCCTGAGGAAGAGGTGGGTGAAGATGAAGAGGTCGTCATCTGAGCCTTTCAACCTCAACATCTTCTCCATCAGATTAACGGGCGTGTCATCTCCCAACTCAGTCAGCGCCAGGAGTCTCTCTGCTCGTTCCTCGACAGAGGGGGTGAAGTGCTGGATGAGTGCAGCCTTCAACGCGCCGTATTTGTCGCTGTCTGGCGGCTGCTCGATAAGGCTCTCCACGTGCTGAGCTGTGTGGTTGTCCAGTCTTGCGACCACATGGTAGAATTTTGTGTCGTCTACCGATATTCCCCGGAGGTTGAATTGTGCCTCAACCGCATGGAACCAGGAGTGCGGATTGTTCTGCCAAAAGTCTGGTAGCTGGACCGTAGCGGCATCTGCTTGGCTGGGGGTTCCTGACGAAGCTGGCCCCGGGGAACTCTCCTGTTGTTGCATGCTACGTCTTGGGTCACCAGTGTGGGAATGTGATAAGGATGAGACTGATCTCTCTCAAAGCAGCTTTATTCACATTTGCCATCATCTCAACGAAGAAAGAGGATATCACAGGAAACTCTCGTCCCTTAAATACCCGGGACTCTCACAGCTCACAAGTCAATTTGCATCACAAGACACATTGCATTATAATCACGTCACTTTGCATCACAAGTCACATTGCATTATAATCACCAGTAACAATGCATCTCCTCTATAATCTCTTAATATCACCCCCACAATCTCAGGCCTTGCATACCAAAGCTAACACCTTTCAGCTTCCTGTTATCTCCAAGGAAATTCTGTCTTTGTTCTTATCTCAAATGTGAGGCCTTAAATAAGTCACAAAGTAGGTCACATGTGTGGCCACAAAGGGATAATTTGGTTTAAATTTACCCTTTTTCCTTTTGGAAGTTTTGATGCAGCTAACTGATTGGTTTGGAGAAATGCAACTGAGTGTACCTGAGGCTAATAGCTAACAGTTATTTATTGGACGCAGCCCCATTTTAATCTTATTTATAGACTTACTGTGCCAGTGTTGTCCCCGACAAGTCCTATGGGGTTTTGGTAAAGTTTACTCTGATTGTGATGGGCCCATTTGAAAATGGGGTCCAGGATTTGGTACTTAAGTGGCTAAAGTTTGTTGTTGATAATGTATGGATCCGTCGACTGAGGCAGGAGTTTAGGAACAATTTTCCCTGCCTGTGTCATGGGCGGTGAGAGCGCACCCCCTTCTTCCCGTTCATCTCTCCTCAGCTCATCAGTACACCTGAGGGACAGGACACACCTGCGCCCTCTCATCAGCCAGCGTACTTAAGGAAGCATCCTTCAGTGATTCAGCGTTGGCTCGTCTGGGTATACTGCCATAAGATAACAGATCACGTTCACACCGGTGAATGAAATTATCAACCAGTGTGCCTTTTCTCCTTTGTTCAGGTTGCTGCCATCATGCAGGTGTGTCACCGGGACTGCATGCACTCTCCTGCCACATCAATATCACCAACAGTAACCTCCACCCAGTCAGGCACCACCAGCACATTTCCCACCCTGCTGGTTCGTCTATTCCCCGCTGGAATCCTGCCGGTGCTCCCTTGGATCCCACGTAAGTGCTAATTTGGCTAGCCCATTTTCCTCCTTTCTCCATTCCTCCTCTCACTGCTCTCGTCTTCTCTCCACAGGCTCCTTCCTCTGGCAAGTGACTGTTTCAGTAGCTGTGTGAGGGGTTTTGCTATTTAATAAACTCAAACGTATGTTATTGTATGATTGTCTCTTTGTTGCTGCATTTTGCATGTGGGCTGAATTATTGTAACAGTCATGACAGCCTCTAGGTTGATTTGTTGCATTTGTGGTACAAATGTGTAGTGGAAGATCTTGTTCCCCCCCCCCCCCCCAAAGTTTGTCATGGGAGGCATTTTGGTCATTGTACGCTTTGCGTCATTTGGCGGATTGGTCCAAGTGTTTTTTAAACGTGGCCTTGGGAACATTGTACATCATTGTGACACCTCTGTGTTCTGCAGCTGGAAGGTTATGGACGTTGGCAGTCATCACTCCCCTCTGGTTTCGATGAACTACAAGCAGTGGTGATGATTGTTCATTGGAAGCATGAATACGAGCGCCTTTGTGTATCTGCAGAGAAGGTCGCTGGAAGTGTATTCAATTTTGGTATGTTAGAGAAATTTGACGCAGGGAGCACGTGTACAGTAGGGTCCGACCGGTGTTTGACGGTTTTATGGACCATGGGGTAATGGGCTTAACCCTTTGAGTGTGAGAATTTGCGTGCCCCTAGTGGCAGAGCGTGACACTGCTCCTGCCTTCTCACTCTGACTTTGCCAAAAGTAAGTGAGAAATTTCTTGTTTTTTTAAATGTACTGATTTCTTGTTCATATACTTTGAAGATAAGATGATGAGGTACCTCTGTACAAAAAATGGTGTCAGAAGACTGAACCATTTTTTTGTGTAAATATGTCCAAAGTCCAGTTTTAACTGAGTTATGGAATTTAAAGAGGTGCCGCAACATTATGCAAATTAGATGCATAAATGTCTTCTTATCTGAAACTTTGGATGATATTTTACATCTTTCTAATTGACAGTAAGTCATTATCTCTTAACACTTTCAAGTTATAGCCTTGGAAATCCGAACTATTTTACTGACAAAAAATATTTACCACTCTTGACCACTAGGGGGCATGTCACAGTTTGGCAACATACACACTCAGAGGGTTAAGATAAGATAAGATAAGATAAACTTTATTGTCCCTCAAGGGGAAATATGTCTTGGGCATATGACCCACGCTGCAACCACACAATCCACACATACACAATGGATGTAGTACGTAAGATCCTTCATAAAATATATATATATACAGTGGAGGTAAAAGATCAGACGAGATGCGATGAGCTGAAAGGGTGCAAAGTTTTATTTCCTCCAACATAATGACACACACATCGTAGCTCAGTGAGCTACTGTGCTGCTGAGGCATCTCACACAAGCTCTTTTATACAGCGATACAGACAGAGAGAATGCATGGCACATTAGCATATCAGTCAATACATATCATTAGCGTGACCAACTGGCACCCGGATGTCCTCTCCCTCATTCAGGGGACGTATACACAACAGTCAATTGTTCTGATTGCCCCCAGGGGCTCTCTGTCCGTATGTAGATTGTCCTCCATTTCCTCCAGCCCTGCTGAGTGTGAAATCGTGTCAATCTGCAGTGTGCTGGGTCACCACACGGCTCCCCTGAGAACGCTCAGAAGGGACTGTGACACCCCCCCCCCCGGTCATTTGGGCTCCAGCTCCGGTATCTTATCTTATCTTATCTTATCTTATAACTGTCTTGCTGTAGAGGAGTGTCGGACGGCATGTCAGTCTGTGGGGGGGACGGGGGAAGGGTGGAAAAGACAGTGTGCTCCGCTCCGGGTCTCAGCACATTGAACGGCCATGAATCGTGGGTGCATGGGGCCAGTGTGCGTCGTGCGTAATGGAACCAACCGGCGATCGGCTGGCTTTAGGGAGTGAGGTGCGGGAAGAGTGCTGTGGAGAAGGAGGGGGAGGGGGTGGGAGTAAGTGAGTGCCGGCCTGGGACGTCAAAGGTGTCTGGGCCGCGGAAAAATTGCGTGTGGATCCACGATGATGAGGGACTTTCCCGGTCACCCTGGCGGTGATCCGCAGCGGCTGTGAAAAAATTAAGTCTCTGACGCCTCTCGCGGCTCGGTCCAGCGAGGATGTGGGGAAGGCGAACAGCCAAGTTCCCCAAGGATGCACAGCGGCTGTGAAACAACTGCAGCTGTGTGAGGGACTTGGCGATTTGGCTTTTAGGTGCAGAAGCAGCCCTAAAGCCATCGGGGACAGCAATCGGCTAAATTCCCCTTGTGCGCATTGGCCGAGGCACCCATACAGAGTCCTGTGTGCGGACTGCGTTGCGTGTCTGCCTCAGGTGCGTGAGCAGCCCTGAAGGTTCCGAGGATGGTGGTCGGCCGTGTTTCTCGGGCATGTGCAGCGGCGGAGGACGATGTATCAGTCTGTGGAGCCGATTTGTCCCTGTGCATGGCGCGCTTGGCACAGTGACCACATAGCTGGAAGTTGAACTGTCCTCGTAATCCTGCGGTGTGCATGCGGGGCTTCTGTGCACGGGAGGTCCGCTGTCCGGAATGAGTCAGGGTCTGGGAGCTTGGTGGAAATCAACGCAGATAGCGCTGATGATTTTCCCTGTTCAGGCTGTTTTCTTCGGTTCGCTCGTGTCACCGTTCATGGTGCGTATCGGTCCCAGCGCTGCCCGCTCCAGAGAGCGCATTCCGGTGTGGATGAAGAGGATGCCGGCGTCACCATGACACGTCGGGGTCACCAATGTGGAGGTAAAAGATCAGATGAGATGCGACGAGCTGGAAGGGTGCAAAGTTTTATTTCCTCCAACATAATGACACACACATCGTAGCTCAGTGAGCTACTGTGCTGCTGAGGCATCTCACACAAGCTCTTTTATACAGTGATACAAACAGAGAGAATGCATGGCACATTAGCATATCAGTCAATACATATCATTAGTGTGGCCAACTGACGCCCGGATGTCCTCTCTCTCATCAGGGGGATGTATACACAACAGTCCATTGTTCTGATTGCCCCCAGGGGCTCTCTGTCCGTATGTAAATTGTCCTCCGTTTCCTCCAGCCCTGCTGAGTGTGAAATCTTGTCAATCTGCAGTGTGCTGGGTCACCACAATATATATTATGGCAAGCCATTCAGGAAAATATATATATATACAGTATATATATTACAAAGAAAAGCTTGGAATATACTGAATAAACGTCCGAATATATTGAATGAAACTTGGAATATATTGAATGAACTACATTTCCCATCAGCCTTTGGGGATCCAGTTTCATTCAATATATTCTGAAGTGTTTTGTGTATATACATATATCAGAGTTTCATTCAATATATTCTGTGTTCTGTTCATATGTGATCAGGACCATTTGGACGTTCAGCATTGTTTTCGGTGTGTGTTCTATGTAATGAACGGAGATGGAAGAAGTGCAGCTATGAGTGAATCAGCAAAAAAGTTAGTTGTGTAGCACCTAGTGTAGCACCTTGGGGGAGTCAGATTATTTAGCGTCTCAGACAAGAGACAGTGGATAAGCATGGCAGAACAATGCTCAGGAGGTTCCTGGCGAGATAGCAGGAAGGAGTCAAGGACGTAGGGGGTTGAATGCAATGTAATGCAAATGTCATGCTGTGTGTGGAGAAATGCCATGAAACTTGTGAGGAGAGATTTGGGTAAGAGTGCCTGCTGAAATGAGTCAGTCTGTTCTGTGCTTGAGAGATGTGAAGTGTGTAATAAACCATCTGCCATGAATCAGCCTCTTATTTCACACACTCCACAGTTGCAGCCATCCTCATGCAGAGCTGGTGAGCACCCTGGCAGATGTATGTCATGGCCAAAATTCTACCGATGAAGAAATGGATTCAGTGTTCCATCGTGGGGGACACTTCAGTGAAGCTGGCAAGATATTCACAGATTCGGACTTTGCGGGTCAATAATTCCTGAACAAAGCGCTGTTCAAACACAAACCACACCAATCTAATGCATTGGTAAAGTGGACAACGAGCTACAACCTCATTCTGAATTAAATCGAGCTGTCCTTTGAGCTCCAGCAGTAACACTGGAGTCTATGAGCTGCTGTCAGGGAAACAAATGCCAGGGACCGTCTGCAAATGGCATCTCTGAGGAAAAAAAGACAACTTAAAATTAAATAGTCATGATCATAAGGTGTAACGTCACCAGAATCAGTTCATACGTCAATTGTGTCATTTTGTTCAGATTAAAATGCTTACTTTGAATAACTTTCATTTTTCATAGTTTGGGAAAATATTGTAACGTCGGGGCTGTATTTGGGGGGGGGGGGGAGCAGCGATTTTCCCCAGCATGCTTTGCAACAGAGGACGTTATTGTATGTGTGTATTAAATGTTATTACTGAGTTATTATACTGCTGTGTAATTATAACTGCGTTATAATCACCGAGCAGTGTTTCATAGGCAAGATTTATTATGTGTGTGTAACCATGATTTAAACAGAGGTCTGGGAGAATGACCTCCCCTCCTGCCTGTGCTCAGAGTGTGTGTGAATAAAACCTGTTCGTCACAACTATCTGCTCCTTTTCTTTGTGTGAACCTTGCCTACGTCACACTGGTGCCAGAAGTGGGATGGAGCAGATGGAAGCCAGGATCAGAATGGAGATCCAGCAGCTGGAGCGATTCATTGCTCAGCTGATGACGGACGATGGGACCGAGACACCACCCCCGGGAGCTGGGAGCCGGGACGAACGAAGCGGCGGCGGACCTGACAGGGCCAGCGCACCCCGCCTCCTGCCTTTTTCAAGACAGAGCGGGCAGAGCAGAGCAAACCAGCCCTGCATCCCGCCCTTTTCAGGACAGGACGGGCTGGCGATTCCACGGCGATCAGGAGTGGCGATCGATCAGGAGGCGGCCGTCCCATCTGTCCGGCAGCGGGCCAAGATTCCCCGCTTCAACGGCGAGACCCCGTTGGATGACTACCTGACCCAGGTCGAGCTGACCGCTGCGCTGAACGGCTGGTCACCAGAGGAAACCACCGTGCAAGTCGCGCTGGCCTTGGAAGGGAGGGCTCTCTGCACGCTCTCTGATCTCTGGCCTGAGGAGCGCTGCAGCTGGCCAGCGCTACAAGGAGCACTCCGGAGACGATTTGGGAGAACGGCGGACGCTGAGCACACCCAGGAACAGCTGACCTGCCGCCGTTGAAGCAACCAGGAAAGCCTAGGAGCCTATGCTGCAGACATATGGCTGCTAACCCGGCGCAGCTACCCAGATTTCGCACTGGAGGTGGTAGAGAATCTCGCCCTCCGGAACTTCATTCAAGGTCTCCGCCTGGCCCAGCTCCAGAGCCACGTACGGATCCACGCCGCGAGCGACTGGGAGACTGCAGTGGCAGAAGCAGAGCGGGTGGAGCTGCTGATGAATCGCACAATTGAAGCACCAACGCACAGTCAAAGAACCTTCCAGGCCACGGTGGAGAGCGAGGAGGAATTACGGCAGACCACGGCGGCGCGTCCACGGAGAAGATGGCCGCGGTGGCGCGAGAAAGGGTGCTTCCGCTGCAGAGAGCTGGGACACATCGCACGGTACTGCCTCGCACCCTCCCCACGACAAACTGGCCCCTCGCCGGCGTTAAACTAGAGCAAGGTGGCGTGAACGGGGACAGGCCACCTCCCACAGATGTTTCCCCCGAGGAGCCGGCACCACGCGTAGGCCGAATTGGACACTCTCCAGAGATCTATCTACAGTGCAGCTTGGGGAAGACATTGATCCGGGCCCTGGTTGACACCGGCTCTACAATCTCCTTGGTCCGACCCGGTGTGCTGCCGGGCACGAACAAGATGGCCCCACGGGGGTGGGAACCCACCAAGCGCTGCGTCACCACGGCTACCGGTGAGCGCGCCAGACTGAGGGGGTGGAGAGTTCTGGTGGTGGGGGTGGCCGGTCAGAACATAAGACACTCGTTCTGGCTGGCTGACATCCAAGACCCCTGTATTATTGGACTAGACGTGCTCACAGCCTGGAACGCCAAGATCGACACTGCCGGACCGTCCCTCCAGCTGGGAAACCGGACCATCACGCTCCACAGCAGAACCCAGGGAAGGAACACGGGGGCCTGCTCAATCGAGGGATCACCAAGAGAGACCGGACCAGGCAGACCACCGCGAGGACCGGACACGATGACGCCACCAGTGCGGGTAGAGAGAGCATGAACACACACAGGGACAGCAAGGGGAGGGGTCAACGTGTCAGCAGAGACGCAGCAGGCGGTCGAGGAACTATTTCAGCAGAGCTGCAGCAGGCTGGACCCGGAACAGAGACGCCAGCTGCGGGAACTGTTGGACTGTTATATGGGTGTCTTCGCCGCGAAGGATGAGGAATGCAGCTGGACCGGTTTGGTGCAGTACGAGATCGACACTGGTGAGACCAGGCCGATTCAACTCCGCCCACGCCGGCTGCCCTTTTCAAGGCGGGCAGCGGCAGAACAAAAAGTGCAAGAAATGCTGGAGGCAGATGTTATTGAGCCCTCCAGTAGCCCCTGGGTGGCGCCGGTGGTGCTGGTCAAGAAGAAGGACGGGTCGTGGCTTTTCTGTGTGGATTACCGACGCCTGAATGACGTCACCCGGAAGGTTTCCTACCCCCTGCCCTGCATCGATGACACGTTGGACCACATCGCCGGCTCCAGCTGGTTCAGCTCGCTGGATCTACGCAGCGGCTATTGGCAGGTAGAGCTGTCACCCGAGACCCGCCAAAAAACAACCTTCTCCATCGGGCAGGGACTGCACCAGTTTAAAGTGATGCTGTTTGGACTCTGCAACGCTCCAGCCACCTTTGAGCGCTTGATGGAGCGAGTGCTGGCTCACGTGCCCCGGAGTCGCTGCGTTGTTTACCTGGACGACCTGCTGGTGCATGCAGCTGATTTTGACAGCGCCCTGTCAAATCTCCGAGAGGTCCTGGGTGCCATCCAATAGGCAGGGCTACGGTTGCACCCTAGGAAATGCCACCTGTTCCGGCGGGAGACCACCTTCCTGGGCCACGTCGTCAGCACAGCGGGGATCGCCACCGACCCAGAAAAAGTGGCAGGGGTGAGAGACTGGCCAGTGCCGCGGAACGTGGGAGAACTGAGGAGTTTTCTCAGACTGGCCTCCTATTATAGGAGGTTTGTGAAAAACTTCGCCACTATCGCCAGCCTGCTGCATCAGCTGACGCAGAAAGGACGCATGTTTCAGTGGAGTGACAGCTGTGCTGCTGCTTTCTCCCAGCTCCGCGCGGCGCTCATCGGAGCCCCCATCTTGCAGTATCCTGACCCGAACCGCCCCTTCATCGTGGACACGGATGCCAGCAACCAGGGCATCGGGGCGGTGTTATCCCAGGAGGGAGAACACGGAGAGCAGGCAGTCACTTTTTTCAGCCGCACTCTCAGCAGAGCCGAGAGGAACTACTGTGTGACTCGCAGAGAGCTGTTGGCTGTCATTCAAGGACTACGTCATTTCCGCCCGTATGTGTACGGGGGGAGGTTCCAGCTCAGGACGGATCACGCTTCCCTGACCTGGTTATTAAACTTCAAAGAGCCGGATGGACAGTTGGTGAGATGGCTGGAGGCACTGCAGGATTATAATTTCCAGAATATGCATCGGGCAGGCCACCTCCATGACAACGCTGACGCGCTGTCTCGGTGCCCCTGTGCAACAGAGGAGTGTCGTCACTGCCAACGGGCTGAGGATTGAGACCAAGCCGCCCCATGGGCTGCTGCTCTCCGGGCTGCTGCGAGCAGGAATCACGCAGCGACGCGCAGCCCCTCCTTGGATGATCAGGCAGCTCTCCCCAGCGATGACGTCACAGAGGTTCTTGGCACGCAGCAGCTGCAGAGCGAGCAGGACAGAGACCCGGTCATTTCTCGGGTTCGGCAGTGGCTGGACGCAGGACAGCGGCCCGCCTGGGAGGTTGTGTCACCGCTGGACCCAGAGACTAAGGCCCTGCACTCCCAGTGGGCCAACCTCCGCTGTCACGAGGGTGTGGTGTATCGACAGTGGCAGACTCCAGCTGGGCAGCGGCACGTCTAGCAGCTGCTGGTTCCTCGTCGACTCCGGCCCAATGTACTCCAGCTGGTTCATTGGGCGGTAGGAGCGGGCCACTTCGGAGTGACAAAGACACTGTAGCGCCTTCGAGCCCGGTTCTACTGGCCCGGCTGTCATCAGGACATGGAGCTCCACGTTCACCACTGCGACACGTGCACAGCTCAGAAAGGGCCAACTCAGCGATCCCACGCTCCCCTGCAGCAGTACCGGGTGGGAGCGCCGATGGAGCGAGTGGGAGTGGACATCCTGGGCCCTTTCCCGACCACGGACCAGGGGAACCGCTACGTGCTGGTCGCAATGGATTATTAAGTGGCCAGAGGCGTACGCGGTCCTGGACCAGAGTGCCGCTACGACAGCATCAAAGCTGGTGGACAAAATGTTCTGTCGGTTTGGCGCACTGGAGGAGCTGCACAGCGATCAGGGTCGGAACTTCGAGGCGGAGGTCTTCGGAGAGGTCTGCAAGCGGCTGGGCATCCGGTAGACCCGGACCACCCCGCTGCATCCACAGAGCGACGGTCTGGTCGAACGATTCAACCGGACCTTCACCACCCAGCTCGCTATCCTAGTGGACCAGCAACAGCAAGACTGGCACCTGCATCTGCCTTTTGTTTTGTGGGCGTACCGGATGGCAGCTCAGGAATCTACTCGGTGCACCCCTGCAGCACTCATGTTTGGACGCGAGCTGCGCACACTGGTGGATTTGGTATTCGCCCCCCCCAAGCCGGAGGTGGAGGGAAAACCCGGGTTGGATTATTTTTTTTGTTTGAAAGAACGTCTCCACATGGTGCACGAACTGGCTCGGGAGGCCCTGGCAACGGCGGGGGGGGGGGGGTCAACAGAAGCGAGCGTATGACTCCCGCTGCCAGGGGAGGGACTTTGCACCGGGAGATCGAGTCTGGGTTTTCTGCCCTGAGAGGAAAAGAGGACGATCACCGAAGCTGGCGAGCCATTGGTTGGGATCGTGCGTGGTTTTGCAGAGACTGTCGGATGTGGTGTACAGGGTGAGGCTTAGGAAAAGGGACCGGGTTGTGGTCCTTCATTGTGACCGTCTCGCCCCGTATCAGCCATCTGCACCGCTGGTGGACGAACCGGAGCCTTCATCCCGACCAGATACCCCGACCGAGACTCAGATGGACACTAGGGGGCCTGTACATGTTGGTCACCGGCACCGAAGGCTGCCCCGACATCTGGATGAGTTTGTATTGGACTTTTGAACTGGACTTTAATTTTTCTGGGGACAGAAACCAGTCCAGGAGGGGGGCAGTGTAACGTCGGGGCTGTATTTGGGGGGGGGGGGGGGGGAGCAGCGATTTTCCCCAGCATGCCTTGCAACAGAGGACGTTATTGTATGTGTTTATTAAATGTTATTACTGAGTTATTATACTGCTGTGTAATTATAACTGTGTTATAATCACCCAGCAGTGTTTCATAGGCAGGATTTATTATGTGTGTGTAACCATGATTTAAACAGAGGTCTGGGAGAATGACCCCCCCTCCTGCCTGTGCTCAGAGTGTGTGTGAATAAAACCTGTTCGTCACAACTATCTGCTCCTTTTCTTTGTGTGAACCTTGCATACGTCACAATATTTATTAAAAAATATGCAATAACTTGAAAATTACAAAGAGTGGCTTCACCAAAATCACCTCACATGCAATCCATCTTCTACTAGTCAGACTACAACATAGTTTGGATTAAAGAAATGTTTTCATAGCTTTTGGGAATATTTATTAGGATTAAATTTCAGCATCATCAAGGCTAGTGCCACTAACTGCTGCCCAGCCACTAGGGTCTCCTGTTAGAAACGCTTGTTAGTTGGACCAAAAAAAATATCATAGATTAGGGAAATAGTTATTAGAGATGATAGTTAAAAACTTCTAAATAACTCAGTAAAGCTTCATCAAAATGACCTCACACATCATCTATCATCTGATGGTCATAATTCATCACTTAATTTGGCTAGAAAACATTTTTTCATATTTTTTGGAAATATTTATTTGAAATAAAATTCATTACCTTCTCAGGTATTAAGTGCAGCTTCATCAAAATCACCTCACACATCATCTATCATCTACTTGTCAGACTACATCAGTAGACCATTTATTGGCACAGAAGTGCACTGATTTTGTATAGAATTGACTCCTGCACTGACAAATAAATTACAAGGATTAATTTTAGCCTGACTTAGCCTGCTCTGGACCAGGCTAGCTGTAGAGAATAGATCTCAATAGCAGCTTGACTGGGCTTAATTTATCCTACTTTTATACAACCAAGTCAAGTATAGATGAAGCCAGAATTATTTGAAAATCCTGGCTTAATCCTTTATCTTGGTTTTATGCCATATGCATCTGAACTCAATGAGGTGACCTAATTAATCTGCTGCTGACAGAGCAGTCCTAACACTTTCAACCAATCGAAGAGCTAAAGCATGAGGCCGGTGACGAAGTCGCTAGCCAGTCAGCAGACATTTCCAATTAGTCGTCCCTGCAGTGGTGGTTTTGGTCTCCAAAACGATTCTCAGGTTGAAGATTACTCTAATACTGGATGTGTTTGAATTGAAAATTTTCCTCCAGTCCTCGTTCATTGTCATATCTGGACAAAGTTTCCAACCATGCCCACGTTTTCTGTTGGTTTTGAGCTGTTGCACCTTTACTAACTAACTAACTAACTAACCTGCACTTATATAGCGCTTTTCTAGTTTAGTCTGTTATCATTAGTTTGTTGCGTTATCCTCAAGTTCTTACTTCAGTTATGTTCTCTCCCTCTTTGGTTTATTTATGATTATTGTTTGCATTATTTGTCCTCTCTGTTCTCCAGTGTCCTCCGTCTGCACAGCTCCACCCATCCTGTTTGTAGCTGCTCCCCTGTTATCTCTTTACTAGTCCCAGCTGTGTCATGTTAGTGCAAGTATCTCTCCCCTACAGTGGTGTGATAAAGTGTTTGCCCCCTCGTGTTATCTTAAACAAAGATAACACAAGTAAACACAAAATGCAGTTTTTAAATGAAGGTGTTTATTATTAAGGGTAAAAAAAAATCCAAACCCACACGGTCCTCCATCCATCCATCCATCTTCTACCGCTTAATCCTTTCGGGTCGCGGGGGGGCTGGAGCCTATCCCAGCATCTTTGGGCGAGAGGCAGGGTACACCCTGGACAGATCGCCAGTCCATCGCAGGGCCAACACAGAGAGACAGACAACCATTCACTCTCACATCCATACCTAAGGACAATTTAGAATCCCCAGTTTTGATGCCAATTAACCTAACTTGCATGTTTTTGGCATGTGGAAGGAAACCAGAGAGCCCGGAGTAAACCCACGCAGACACGGGGAGAACATGCAAACTCCACCCACACGGTCCTGTGTAAAAAAAAAAAAAAAATCCTCGACCCCATTAAAACATAAATTAACTGTGGTTTATCACATCTTTGGAAAGCTGAGTTCAATTTCTCTAGCCACACCCAGGCTTGATTACTGCCACAACTGTTCTCAATCAAGAAATCACTTTAATAGGACCTGCCTGACATGGTGAAGTAGATCAAAAGATCCTCAAAAGCTAGACATCATGCTGCAATCCAAAGAAATTCAGGAACAAATGAGAAACAAGGTAATTGAGAGCTATCAGTCTGGAAAAGGTTATAAAGCCATTTCTAAAGCTTTGGGACTCCAGCAAACCACAGTGAGAGCCATCATCCACAAATGAGGAAAACATGGAACAGTGGTGAACATTCCCAGGAGTGGCCGGCCGACCAAAATTACCCCAAGAGCGCAGCAACAACTCATTCAAGAAGTCACAAAAGACCCCACAACAACATCCAAAGAACTGCAGGCCTCACTTGCCTCAGTTAAGGTCAGTGTTCATGACTCCACCATAAGAAAGAGACTGGGCAAAAATGGCCTGCATGGCAGCGTTCCAAGACAAAAACCACTGCTGAGCAAAAAGACCATAAAGGCTCCTCTAAGTTTTGCCGAAAAAACATCTTGATGATCCCCAAGACTTTTGGGAAAATACTCTGTGGACTGACAAGACAAAAGTTGAACTTTTTGGAAGGTGTGTGTCCCATTACATCCGGGGTAAAAGTAACACAGCATTTCAGAAAAACAACATCATAACAACAGTAAAATATGGTGGTGGTAGTGTGATGGTCTGGGGCTGTTTTGCTGCTTCAGGACCTGGAAGACTTGCTGTGTTATATGGAACCATGAATTCTGCTTTCTACCAAAAAATCCTGAAGGAGAATGTCCGCACTTTGGTTCTACAGCAGGACAATGATCCAAAACACACCAGCCAGTCCAGTTCTGAATGGCATAAGAAAAACAAAATGAAGACTCTGGAGTGACCTACTCAAAGACCTGACCTGAATCCGATTGAGATGCTGTGGCATGACCTTAAAAAAGTGGTTCATGCTCAAAACCCTCTAATGTGGCTGATTTACAACAATTCTGCAAAGATGAGCAGGCTAAAATTTCTCCACAGTGCTGTAAAAGACTCATTGCCAGTTATCACAAATGCCTGATTGCAGTTGTTGCTACTATGGGTGGTCCAACCATTTATTAGGTTTAAGGGGCAATCACGTTCACACAGGGCCATGTAGGTTTGATTTTCTTTTTCCAATAATAATAAACACCTTCATTTAAAAACTGCATTTTGTGTTTACCTGTGTTATCTTTAATATTTAAATTTGTTTGATGATCTGAAACATTTAAGTGTGACAAACATACCAAAAAATTGAGAAACCAGGAAGGGGGCAAACACTTTTTCACACCACTGTATTCTGAAGTTCATTCAATATATTCGGAAGTTCATTCAATATATACCCAGTTTCATTCAATATATTCCAAGTTTCATTCAATATATTCGGAAGTTCATTCAATATATTCCAAGTTTCATTCAATATATTCAGATGTTCATTCAATATATTCCCAGTTTTTCTTTGGAATATATATATATATATATCCCATTATACTATATATATATACTGTATATAAAATGAAATAAAACCCAGTAAATAATACAAGTACATACATAAATAAATATATAATATACATAAATAAGTGTATAACAGCAGTCATTAAGAACAGGAGTTACAAGTATCCCTGACCTATCTATTTGAGTTTACAAGTTTTAGTGACATCGGGATAAATGAGTTCTTGTATCTATTGAAGCTGCACTTGGGAACTCTGTATCTCCTCCCTGAGGGCAGCCGCACATATTCATTGTTTAGTACATGGCTCATGTCACTGATTATTTTTTGAGCTTGTCTACATGTTGCCTGTTCGTATAAGATCTGCATGGGTAAATACTCTTTAACTCCAATAATTTTCCATGCTGTATGAATTAAACGCAACACTCTGTTCTTTAGTTTCACAGAGAGGTTGCCAAACCAAGCTGTAATGCTGTATCTAATACAGCTCTCCAACACAGCCTGGTAAAATATTAACATAATCCTTTTATCAACACCGTGTATTCTTAATCTACGCAAAAAAAAAGTAAATATGTAGATAGTAGTCTTTTGAATGAATGAATCTTTCATTAGTAGATAGTAGTAGAAAAAAAAGTAGATTAAGTAGACACGTGTCCAGTGTTCATGAAAGCTGGGTCCACCGATGCAGAACTCTTAGGTTGCGGAGGGTCCAGGGAGCCTGTTGTGTCTCTAATCAATGAGGAGTCGAGGTGACGTTTTATAGTTTTATTAGGAACATGAGACCAGGAACACAGGAAACTCTAGCGCCAGCTTGAGAATCACAGTGAAGAGACAAGAGGTCTCCCGCTGCTGTCTTATATACCCCAGGCGATGCCACCCCCAGAGGCGGGGGCGTCACCACCTCTCTTCCCTACGGTACTGCCATAATAATAATATATAGTATACTATTCAACACCCCTCCTCCTTGAAAATATCACAAGCATACCAATTGCCCCCCTTTAAATTTTGCACCCGATTCACTCACTAACACAGAGACATATATATATATAGGCCTATCCACTCATGCCACACTGGCCCAGCGGACCACTCTGCTATTTAAATAACAGTCACTGAACATAAAAGGGCCACCCACCAAAATAAATTAATCCTGAAATAAATAAATGTAGATCGTAATCACAAAAATATATACAAATATGAGCACTGTGAGCACTATGAGCAATATGAGCAATATGAGCACTGTAGCACACCAACAGCTGTGGGGGACAGGGTGAGATGGAGGCAAATGATCCGCTGTGGAGACCCCTGAAGGGAGCAGCCAGAAGAAGAAGAACAGAACTGCACGACATTTGCTGGCTAGCTGACAAAAGCTGTTGTCATTGTGAATCTGAAGTTTCATCAAATATGAGTTAGTATATCTGGAGTTAAACTCAAAACTACACGTCAAAGAGAAACTGTCCAAGTTGATTGTCCTAGAAAATTAAAACAGACGAACATTTTTGGATAATTTTAACAACTTTTCATTATCCATGTCTGTAGATGATCTCTGCTAAATTTCAAGCAATTTGGATGGATGGCCGAGGACAGGGGTCGGCAACCTGCGGTTCCAGAGCTGCATGCGGCCCTTCAGCCCCTATGCTGTGGCTCCCTGCAGTCACATCTCAAAACACATGGAAATGGATGAAGGTCATGTCATGATTTTATTTTTCAAATTATTGCTAATTGGATACATTTTTGAACTGAAACACATACTTTGATGAATGTAAAATATGCTCTAAATTATTTATGTTGTCAACCATATGTTACGTCCAGCAGCGGCTCATATGTGCCTCTCCATGCACATGGAGAGCACTGAGAGCCCAGCTGCTTACCACCCCCCCCCCCCCCCCCCCCTCATAAGACATGGACAAATGCAGAAAAAGTTCAATCACAGAGGAAAATAGAGAGTTTAATTCTGTGTGGACAGATTCATTTGCGTTCATGTATGGTTGTTATGTGGTGAGAATTTCTCCACAAGAACACAAGCAACGACAAGAAAAAAACAGCCGCCCCATCAGCATCTACAGGTCCATAAAAAGTCTGAAAGGTGATCATCTAAAATCAGCACCTTAAAAATGAGAAACAATCCTTGAATTCCTGCTCAATAACCTTAAATGAACCTGCACTATAAATGCTGGATTTACAGACATGACCGGTCTGAATTAGTGTGAATTTATTTTCACCGTCACAACTCAATATTTCCTGAGTTATGAAAAAATGAAAGCCCTCTAGAGCAATTCAATTTTCAGAATGGTTGTTTCTGTTATGTGCTTTTATTATGAAACACCATCAACTGGCTATACTTGTTGTGATGACCTGGGCTTTGGCCCTCTGTCCTTGCCCACTCTTTGTGTTTATGTCTGTTCTCCATGTGATTATTCTTGATTATCATTTGCATTTACTGCCCTCTGTGTTCCTCTGAGTCCCTTGTTATTGTCTTCTGTGTCAGCCCTTGTTTGGTCCCGGGTCCGTGTGTGTTTCTCTTTACCTATTGTTCCAGCTCTTCTTGTTTCCGGACCCATAGCCACTCCCCTTCATGTGTGCTCTGTTCAGCCCTTGATTGTTCTCCCAGCTGTCCTGCGTCTGTGGTGATTAGTCTCCCTATATATCACCCCTTTTCCACTAGCACCTACTCAGCCCTACTCACCTCAATGCCATTCGGCTCAACACAGTTTTCCATTTCAACTGAGTACCACTTCAAGTGGGTGGGTTCAATACAGGAAGGCGGCCTGTTATGTTGTTTACATGCTGACGTTTTCACTAATCAATAACGTAAAAGATGCTTAAAATCATAAAACACTCACCATCTTCCCTGTGAGCAGCCATCAGTTCGGACAGTCCCTGGTATACTTTTTCATTTTGGGTCGCTTTGCCGCAGCAGGGCCAAAAGGGCCAGCCAAGCACAGTGTTGTGGCGTACGTCTGCTGTAACGTAAATTTGATTATGCCCAGGATATTTTAACAAAATGCAGCTGACTTTATTGCGGTGGAGACGTGCTGGCAAAATGAGTCGGAATGTGCACCGCGTCATTACGAGCTATAGGCGCGACAAGTCATACATCATGACTTTCTTTGTTTGCTAGCGGCAAGTCCCGGGAAAACCTCCATGAGCGCCTGGTATCACTGGAAAGCTTAGAAATTATACTTTCTAAAAATACATATGTTTTTGCAGAAGACTAACTCCCGACCAATCGAACACCGAGTTTTCAACCTAGCCAAAATATAAACAAATCGTCTTTTTCCGGGTCCGTTTTTGTGCAGTTCCTACAAATTAAATATCATTTTGAAGGTCTGTCAATACAGAATAGTGTCCCGTTTCAGTAACAACCGCACGTTCTAAACTAGGACCGGACGTTGCGTCCATAATTCACGCAAGGCATCAGGTGGATAAATTGTGAAACTTTTTTGGTGTAACTTTCTGTGAAAATTGATTTCTTTTATAAAGTTAACACTGTTTTTGTTTTGGTTAATTAATTCCTTTCTTCTCATCAATTTGCCATGTTTTTCTTATAAATTTGAATGAATGAATGAATGAATGAATGAATGAATGAATGAATGAATGAATTTATTTCGGATAGTACATTACAGGTTAAAAGAAACTGTATAATATAACAACAAGGTCAAATTAGACAAAGACTCCTTCTACTATACAATTCCACGTGAGTTATCCGAAATGGGTGATGGCTGAAGCCGCAGCTTATATTGCCCACCCATATTCCATCCAAGAATTCAAAGGAGAAAAAAGAGAAAACAAGACAAGAGCGATTACAATTTAAAACAAGGCTAAGACAAAATATGACTGAGAGAAAAAGAAAACTGAGCTAGTCTAAGTTAAGCGGTTACTATTCAAAAACAAATCTAAGACATAGTGTCACAGAGAAAAAAGAAAAACTAAGCTATAACACAACACAGGCTGGAAATGTCAATCCTTATGTGAGTTTACATGTCGTCTTGTAAATATGTTTGGAGTATTTCTTCCTTTAGTTTTTGTTTAAATTGTCCAAGCTTTGTACATGATTTTAATTCAGGTCCAAAATCGTTCCATAATCTGACACCTTGCACTGAAATACAATGTTGCTTGGTAGTTGTTCTCACTGTAGGCTTTTGAAATATACATGTTCCTCTGAAGTGATATCGTTTCTCCCTTGTTTGGAACAACTTTTGGATATTTGCGGGCAGTGATAGATTCTTCACTTTGAACATTATTATTGCGGTTTTAAAGTCGATCAGATCTTTCAACTTGAGAGTTTTTTGTTTAAGAAAAAGTGGGTTTGTTGGTTCCCTGTAAGCTGCTTTGTTTATTATTCTAATAGCTCTCTTTTGAAGCATAAAGAGTGGATATATGTTTGTTTTATATGTATTTCCCCATACTTCATTACAATATGTCATGTATGGGAGTATTAATGAATGATACAAGGTGTATAGTGTGGGTTGATTCAGCAAATTTTTCACTCTGTGTAATATTGCAATTGATTTGGATACTTTACCTTTTATATAATTAATATGTGGCTTCCAACACAGTTTGTTATCAATTATTACTCCAAGGAATTTAGTTTCGGATACCCTTTCAATCTCTACACCATTTACACTGAGTTTGGGTACTGGGTAGTTGTGATGGTTGTTAAAGACTATAAATTTTGTCTCGCTTAAATTGAGCGTTAATTTGTTCGAATCAAACCACAGTTTCAGCTTTCCTAATTCCTTTCCGAGTGTATCCAGAAGTTGTTCCAAGTTGTTTCCACTGCATAGCAGGTTAGTGTCATCAGCAAACAATATTAAGTCCATTTTTTCTGAAACTTTACATATATCATTTATATACATATTGAATAATAATGGTCCCAAAACTGAACCCTGTGGGACTCCACAGGTGACCTTCAGTAGCTCTGAGTTTTTGTTGTTAACACATACAAACTGATATCTATTCTTTAAGTAACTTCTTAACCAGGACAGTGCTACCCCTCTGATACCACAATTTTGTAGTTTCTTTAATAATAAATTGTGATCTACTGTATCAAATGCTTTTTTAAGATCCAGGAATACTCCAACTGAATACTCTTTATTTTCAATGGCTGTTGATATTTTTTCTGTAAATTCCATTAAGGCATATGCTGTTGTCCTTTTGTGTCTGAACCCATATTGCTGCTCACACAATAAATCATTCTTCAGTATGAAGTTGTCAATTCTCTCATAGAATATTTTTTCAAGTATCTTGGAAAATTGCGGTAATAGTGAAATTGGTCTGTAGTTGGAGAGTTCCCCTCTGTCGCCTGTCTTGTAAATCGGAATTACTTTAGCTATTTTCATTGCATTGGGAAATATACCTGATTGGAGAGACAGGTTACAGATATACGTCAGTGGTTTCACTATGCATTCGATAACAGTTTTGACTAGTAGCATATCAATACCATCGCAGTCAGTAGATGTTTTACTTTTGAACGATTTAACAATTTCAATGACCTCTCTTTCGTCTGTGTTCTTTATGAAGATGGTGTCTTTTACAGCAGTGTTATTGCATATTGAATCACCTGTTGGCACCGTAGTGGGTATTTCTCGGGCCAGTTTAGGTCCAATGTTAACAAAAAAATTATTAAATTCATCTGCAGGTGAAGCTATATTCACATTCGGAGTCGATTTATTATTTTTTGGAGTGTTAGTTGGGTAGCTGGTATTTCTGCTTTTATTTCCAAGGATACTGTTGATTATTGTCCATGTATTTTTAATATTGTCTTTGTTTTTTTCCAGTTCTTTACTGTAATAGTCTCTTTTACTACATCTTATTATATATGTTAACTTATTTTTGTATGTTTTATACCGCTGCTCTGCTTCTTTTGTCCTTTTCTTTATGAAAGCTTTATATAATAAATTTTTCTTTTTACACGCCTTTTGTAGTCCTTTGGTTAGCCATGGTTTGTCAGTAAATTTGTGTTTAAGCTTTTTTTTAACTAATGGGCAGTTTTTTTCATAAAGAGTGGTTACAATGTTTGTAAATGCGTCATAGGCTTCATTTACATCTGATACATAGACTTCTGTCCAGTCTTGCTTCAGCAAGTCCTCTTTAAAAGAACTGATTGCGTTTGGTGATTTGTGTCTGAACGATTTTGAGATTTTTTCTGGGTTGGGCCCCGTGTGGCCATGGATAAGTGCAAAGATTGGCAAGTGGTCGCTTATATCATTTATCAATAATCCACTTTCTATTTTCTTGTCGAGAACATTGACAAACAGGTTGTCAATAAGTGTAGCAGAGTGAGCTGTGATTCTACTGGGATGTGTTATTGTGGGATATAGACTCATGCTGTACATAGAGTTCATGAACTCTGTAACTACATTTTGTTGATGTGGATTAAGTAGGTCAATATTGAAATCTCCACAAATTGCTACCATTTTCTTACTAGTAATATTATTGTACAGCTCGACTAATTTATCTCTGAATGTCTCAATGCAAGTTCCCGGCGTTCTGTATATGCAGCTTATGATTAGATTTTTTGTTTTGTCTAGGTCAATCTCAACAGTAACACATTCCAGAATCCCTGGTAGTGCTGAGGACATTTCATTTACAAGCTTACATCTATATAGGTCATCAATATACAGTGCAACACCACCACCCTTTTTTTGAGATCTGTTAATGTTAAACATCTGATATCCCTCTATTGCCATCAGGGGAGCCTGGTCTGCATTAAGCCAGGTTTCAGAGACTGCTATAGCTGTGAATTTTCTGTTTAGCTGTTTTAAATAGTCCTGAATCTGTGAGAAGTTTTTGTTAAGACTTCTGCTATTGAAGTGTATTATTGACAGTTTACCATCTAATTGCACTCGACTTTTGAATTGCTTTTCAGTGTAATATTCACAGTGGTTATGAATATTATTGAAAAAGTGGTTATCAGGATCAATATCATTCTCCATCTCTTGTGGTTTATGTTCAGCATAGTGGCATATTTTTAGAGTTTGAGTTTCCTCACTCTGTGTTTCATAGTCAGTGTTCATCTGTATTTATCTAAGTCAGTAGCATCTCTGATCATTATACTTTTTATAATTTTTATAATTATAATTTCTTAGGTTTAATCCGATAAATTTGTGACTTTTTCTTCCAAATTTGTGACAATGTCTGTATAAATTCGCCATGTTTAATTGGTCCTCATTTTACAACATTTAACAAGCGTATTTCTCTAAATACAGATGACGTTAATGTGTTTTAATTGTAGCGAACAAAAACATGTTTGTCACCGTGTTATGTGGCAAAGTTGGAGACGTCAGAAATTAAATCACCGTTTATTTTGATCCACTAGGGGGCGGCATTGCTCCAAAATCTCAACACCGTGAGACTTGACAGTCAACACAACATGGGAGAACAGCTGCTTTTATTCAGATAAAATGACATGAAAATGTGTATGTCCACATGTATAAGCATCACTCTGGGATGTCAGCAACCACCTTTGATTTGGTTCCTAGAAATGTGCAATATTTTAGGTGCAAATTGACCATTTTTCAGCAGATTCTGGCAAAGATTCGTCCTCCTAGACCAGGGCTCTGCAACCTGTGGCTCTAGGGCCACATGTGGCTCTTTGGCCCACAGATAGTGGCTGCCTGGGGCCTGCAGCGAAAAAATCATAAATTTCCAAGAAAGGAAGCTATAACTTTTACAAGAAAAAAGGTTTCAAAACTGTCCCAAGAAGAAGAAAATCAGAAAACCTGAAAATCTATGGAAAAAAAGCCCCAACTTTAGGGCAAAATTTAGCAATTTTCTGATCCCATGATTAAAAAAAAAAGGTCACAAAATTCTGGAAAAGAAATTACACATTTATTGTACAAGGTTGTAGTATTATGAGAAAAATGAAATAAATTTATGGAAGAAATGCTGCAGTTTTGCCCATGAAAGGTAATAAAAATATCATAAATTCATGAGAATAGCTGAAAATTGATGCTAAAAATAGTGGAAATTTGGGGAAAACGATGCAATTTTATGATTAAAAACCCCACAAATTGGCAAGAAAAAAGTCACAAATTAATCAGAAAAAACTACAATTTTATCAGAAAACGTTACAACTTTGTGTGGAAAAGAAGCTGATTCACCTTTAAAAAAGGCATCAGATAAGACAATCTTGTGAGAAAAGCAGAAGATTTTGCCTAAAACATCAACATTCATGAAAAGAGCTTCCAAGTTTATTGGGAAAACTGTCACAAATCAACATGGAAAAAGTCTTCAGTTTTACATGATCGAGGTTTAACTTTGCAAAGAAAAATATGGCAAATTTAGGAAAAAAGCCATTTATGCCAAAAATATAACAAATTTAGAAAAAAAATACAGTTTAAGTTTCATGCATATTTCCATGTATGTGTTCATTAATATACGTTGTCCCTTTCATAAATAAATTAAACTTAATGAGGAAAAAAAACAGTTTTGCAAGAAAAAAGACAAACATTTTACAAATATATAAAAAAAAATACCAGAAAAAAGTTCAAGGTCTTATATTGCGTAGCAACAGACCTAGAATCTCCAAAAGTACAATGGGAGGCAGAGCTTTCAGTTATCAGGCTCCTCTACTTTGAAACAAGCTGCCAATCTGGATTCAGGAGTCAGACTCAATCTCTGTTTTTAAGAACAGGGTTAAAACCTTCCTTTTTGACATATCCTATAGTTAGGGTGGGATCAGGTGACCCTGAACCCTCCCTTAGTCATGTTGCTAATAGGTTTAGACAGCCGGGGGACCTCCAACAATGCACTGAGCTTCACTCTCAATGAAATAATTTTGCTGGTCATTAACAACTGTTCTCTTAGCCTTGAGAGAATGTCTGCCTCCTCAAATAACCAACTGGCTGAATTCAATTCTCTCTGGTCCCCGCTTATTAACTCTATAACATGAGGGGTGGCAGGTGGTGGTTCGCTCTCCTTGGTGCTTCTGGCAGCGGGCTGCGCCCTGACTACGAGTGTTTTCTGTGACACACTAGGGCCGGTGTCCAGGGGGCCTGTCCCGGGATGGATGTGCGTCCGGCCTGGGGGAGCTGGTGGGGAAGGGGGCTGTGGGGTGGGCCGGGGGGGGTGGGCCGTGGCCCTGGGCTGGCTGGTCTTGCCTCCTGGGTAGGGATGGGTCTGGCCATGGGCCCCTGGTGCTGGGGGGGGCGTTTCCCCTCTGGGTCGGGATTGGGTGTGCACCGGTGATGTGAGCTGGCCCCGGTGCATGAGTGTTGGGGTTGTGCCCTCCCTGGGGCCCTGGCAGCGCTCTGGGATGGGTACCTGCGTGCTGGGAGTTGCCCTCCCCGTACTCTGTGTGTGTGTGTGTGTGTGCGCATGCAGGTGTGCGTGAGTGTGGGTGTGAGTGGGTGCGTGTGTGCGTGTGTGCCGGTGCGGATGTGGGGGCCTGCTTGTCTTGGCTGCCCTGCCTTTGTGTTAAGGGGCGGGGCACTTTGTTGCATTGCCCCTGGTGTCTTTGGGACCAGGTGTGTGTGGGTGCTCGGGGGTGGTTGGGGGGGGGGGGTGACTGGCGTGGCTTGGCGGCCATGTTGCCATTGGGCTGCTCCGGGGTGACTGTGGCTGCAGCTTGCCTCTGTCGGTGTGTGTCTGGGGTGGGTGGTTGGTGGGCTTGCAGTGGGCGCTTGGGGGTGTCACTTGGCGTGTGGGGTGCTGTAGGAATCCGGCCCTTTGCTCACTATTGTACCTATCGTTGTTGTGCATGTTCGTGTGTGCAAAATGAGTGGAATAGGTGTGGCTGCTCCATCGTATTTGTGGTGCTGGGAGCGCGGGGACATGATGCTGGTGGGTTCCGGGCTGCCTGGTCTGGCGACCCTCGCCTTGGGTTGGGATTTGGGGGCAGTAGGTGGCCTCCTGAACCAGTTCGCAAGCTGGCTTCTGGGGGATGGGAGAGTTCCCTTTTGAGCTGCCTACCTCCCAGTCTTACCCCCCACCCCCAATTCTGGGTTGAACATACATCTTCTTGAATATACTTATAGAGTTTTGGGACAGGGTGTGCCACACTGTGTCAGTAAAGGGGATCCTGTGCCGCACAGTGGGGCTACCCTCACCTCAATTTTAATTGCATTTTAGACATTGAGGGCTTGGGGGGATGGGGGGCCTGGACCCTACCGCAGTGGCTAGTGGTGCTCCAGCCACCACCACCCCAATTTTAACTGCACTATGGTACTTAACACACCCGCACACAATCACATCATACAACTTACACACACCTATCACAATTTGTATAAGGGGGAGGGGGGTGGGGAGTCCTCCCCCACACCTCTTGCCCTCCTTCTGCCTGGGGCCTGGGGGCCCAGCGGGGGGCCAAAGACACGCCATGTTGTCAGAATCCCTGGGTGCTGCCAAATGAATGGATACAAGCAAGGCAGTGAGAGAGGGATTGAACAAGAGAGTAAGAAAAAGTGAGGGAGTGATAAGTGGAGGTGGTGGTGGTGGGTCAGATTTATGTGGCGCATTGCATGTTGGGTGGCATCTCAGGGTGCCTGGGGTGGTCTGCTGATCAGTCACTCGGGTGAGCGCTGGGGGAGGGGGTCTGCTTCTGTGGCCGCGGCCACCCTGGGCTGGGTCGGTGGTGGATGGCTGCGGGCTTGTGCCGGCGGTCTCCCTGACTGCTGCTGGGCACTGGTGCACGTTCAGGCTCACTACATCTGCATCGCGGTCACCCTAATTAATAAGGGTGAATGAGGGTGGGTGAGTGTGTGGGTGAGAGCACGAATGGATATGAGTAGGTTGGAGTGTGCGTGAGAGTGTGTGTATGGGTGAACATGAGTGAAAATGGGTGACCATGAAGGTGAGTGGGAGCAAGATTGAGTGGGTACAGGGGTGAGAGAAAAGGGGTGGGTAGGGGAGTGCAAGTGCGGGACTGTGTGGTGAAGCGAGCATGAGTGCATGTGGGTGCGTATGAGAGTATGTGTGTGAATGTGTGGGAATGGGTGTGTCTTCCAGGCAGGAGGTGCTGGACTGAGGGGGTAGTACCTCTCGGCTATGCGGGCTCCCCTGTGGGAGGGGGGAGGGGCGCTTTGGGCATGGGGGTCCCCATGGTGTGCGGCAGTGTAGCTGGCGGGGGTGGGGGGAACTGGGGATTCCCGGGGAGCTGGTGATGGGGGCACGGGCCGGTCTCCCACGCAGGGGTGGGGGCACTGGGGCCCGGCGCCTGGGGCCTGGGGGCTGGTGTTGGCCCCGCTGGGGTGGTGGACATTTGGAGGGCTTGGGGGTGTGGGCCGGCTGTGCCGGCCGCCTGGTAGCCTGGCCTCCCTCGGCTTTCCATCCTGTGGCGGGTGTCTGGCTTTCCTGTGGCTTGTTGACCTCGGGCATTTGTGCCCTGTGGGGGTTGGTGGTGCTGCCTTGCCTGCTCGGGGTTTCTGGGGAAGGGTGGGGGGTTGCTGCGACCGGCTGCCCTCGTTGTATGTTCCATGACAAACCACTCACATGCACACACTTATTTTGCACACGCTTTCATATACATGCACACGGACGCACATGCACAGATGTCTCCCTTTTAACAGGTGCGGATACCAGACTCGTGTTGAGATCTCTTCGGTGGAAGAAGCAGTTTGTCTTCTGATTGTTTTAGATGTTGGTTTGTTTGTCTTTTTTGTCTGTTCCTCTCCCTTTTCTTTCCCGCTCCTCACACTTCCTTTCCCCATTCCCATCCTGTTGGGCTCTTCATGGGTAAAATAATTAAAATAAAGTATTAAAAGTTTTTACGGGAGGAGTTTTCAGCAATATACAGTACATAGATAGGTACTGCATAAAGCTCCTTTCGGCAAAGTAAATCTGTTTTGGCACAATAAGGGCAGCAGATTTCTGTTCTGCTCACCTAGCTGCCTGACAGGAAAAGGGGGGAAAAAACATCTGTTTGTTCTCTCCCATAGATTGAGTCCCCGTCGTGCTGTTTGCTCTCTACATGTCTGTTCTTCCCTTCTTCTCTATCCCCTCACCCCTCAGCCAGTTGCAGCAGATGACTGCCCCTCCCTGAGCCTGGTTCTGCTGGAGGTTTCTTTCTGCTTAAAGGGACTTTTTCCTCTCCACCGTCTCCATGTGCTGCTCACAGGGGATCACCTGATTGCTTTCTGCAGCTGTGGGCTTTCTCCTACAGTTTGACAGTGCTATGAGATGACTGTTGTTGTGAAATGGTGCTATGTACACTACCGTTCAAAAGTTTGGGGTCACCCAGGCAATTATTTTGTGTTTTCCATGAAAAGTCACACTTATTTACCACCATGAGTTGTAAAATGAATAGAAAATATAGTCAAGACATTGACAAGGTTAGAAATAATGATTTGTATTTGAAATAATAATTTTTTCCAGATACTCAACCTGCTCAAAGGAAGGTCAGTTTTATAGCTTCTCTAACCAGCTAAACTGTTTTCAGCTGTGCTAACATGATTGCACAAGGGTTTTCTAATCATCCATTAGCCTTCTGACGCAATGAGCAAACACATTGTACCATTAGAACACTGGAGTGATAGTTGCTGGAAATGGGCCTCTATACACCTACACTACCGTTCAAAAGTTTGGGGTCACTTAGAAATCTCCTTATTTTTGAAAGAAAAGCACTTTTTTTCAATGAAGATAACTTTAAACTAATCAGAAATACACTCTATACATTGCTAATGTGGTAAATGACTATTCTAGCTGCAAATGTCTGGGTTTTGGTGCAATATCTACATAGGTGTATAGAGGCCCATTTCCAGCAACTATCACTCCAGTGTTCTAATGGTACAATGTGTTTGCTCATTGCGTCAGAAGGCTAATGGATGATTAGAAAACCCTTGTGCAATCATGTTAGGTCTGCAATGCTGTAATTGCTGCAAATGGAGGATTCTTTGACGAAAGCAAAGTTTGAAGGAAAAAATTATTATTTCAAATACAAATCATTATTTCTAACCTTGTCAATGTCTTGACTATATTTTCTATTCATTTTACAACTCATGGTGGTAAATAAGTGTGACTTTTCATGGAAAACACAAAATAATTGTCTGGGTGACCCCAAACTTTTGAACGGTAGTGTATGTAGATATTGCACCAAAAACCAGACATTTGCAGCTAGAATAGTCATTTACCACATTAGCAATGTATATTAGATATTAGAGTGTATTTCTGATTAGTTTAAAGTTATCTTCATTGAAAAAAACAGTGCTTTTCTTTCAAAAATAAGGAAATTTCTAAGTGACCCCAAACTTTTGAACGGTAGTGTAAATAACGTTAAACTGAACAGCATTTAAAACCTAAGGTCTGATGAAAGATTTTTTTAGTCTCAGCTCAGCTGTTCAAGATATCTGCAAAAACGTAAAAGTCTTTCTTATAGCGCCACCTGCTTATGCAGTGGATTGATTGTTGGTCTCAATAGTGGGGAGGGTTTCTGATCAGACTGTAAAATTTCAAGTTTCTACATGTTACTGTTTTTGCTCCCCCTGCACTTTTAGCAGAGAAAAGAAGAAGAACAACAAGTTCCCGGCAGCACAGCTGCTTGGAGCCCTAACCAGCATCCCCATGAGCATTGCAAATTTACAAGAAAAAGGTGGAAAATTTACTGGCAAAAATGCACATTGGCAGGAAAAAAGTTGCAAATTTGTGTGAAAAAAGTCATAAATCTACAAAAAAATGTTGCAGAGTTCTTCTTCTTTTAGATTTGATTGGCCATGTCTGGCCACGGCCAAGACATCTGGTTGTTCCTATATAAGGAACCGCTGTCATATTGGCTGGACCTGAGTGCAGTGTGCAGTCACCAAGCGAATACAAAAGAGATGTTTGACCTTTTATTGAATCGTTCAATACAGCAAACTTGAGGAGAAAAACGTCAGTCACTCGCCAGAAAAGCAGGAGCCCTGCAGAGGACAAACGAGGCTGATTAGAGAGGAATGGAGATAAGATGGGGAAACAGGTTATGCCACTCACGTGGAAGATGGGAGGAGACTGCCGGATAGGTGAGATGAATGGGTCTGACCGAGCGAAGAGGGAAGG
This sequence comes from Pholidichthys leucotaenia, assembly GCA_020510985.1. Lineage (NCBI taxonomy): Eukaryota > Metazoa > Chordata > Actinopteri > Cichliformes > Pholidichthyidae > Pholidichthys > Pholidichthys leucotaenia. Next base: position 1,055,104 of record JAJAQF010000043.1, on the reverse strand, counting down.
CTGCTTTGAGGAGGAGCAATCGGCTGGTGGGCGCACCAAATCCCTGCAGACACACCGCTCCGTTGGCAGCAACCTGGAAAAGATGGAAGAGACAAAATAATTAGCTGATGTCATAAGATAAGTGTAACGGATGCCAACTAGTACTGTTCGGCGTAGAACGTTAGTAAACCTCCCTCCCAAAGCCTCATACAGTATCGGTAGCGCTGAGCTATCGGTCGGACCTTTAGCTCAGCACGATCGTGCTGTGTGTGTCTCTGACCAGTTAACTGTGAGGTCGCGGGTTCGTGTCCTGTGTAGGGCGAACTGCGCTGATGACCTCAGTTACAAAGTGGTGCTGTGAGCCCCAGATGGTAGCGCTGAGCTACCGGTCGGACCTTTAGCTCAGCGCGATTGTGCTGTGTCTCCCATGCTCGAACTGTGTTAGTTGACTGAGAGGTCGCGGGTTCGTGTCCCGTGTGGGGCGAACTGCGCAGGATGATCTCTGTCACACTGGTGCCGTGAACCCGGCATGGGAGTGAGGTTTAAGGGGGAGAGTGTAACGGATGCCAACTAGTACTGTTCGGTGTAGAACGTTAGTAAACCTCCCTCCCAAAGCCTCATACAGTATCGGTAGCGCTGAGCTATCGGTCGGACCTTTAGCTCAGCACGATCGTGCTGTGTGTGTCTCTGACCAGTTAACTGTGAGGTCGCGGGTTCGTGTCCTGTGTAGGGCGAACTGCGCTGATGACCTCAGTTACAAAGTGGTGCTGTGAGCCCCAGATGGTAGCGCTGAGCTACCGGTCGGACCTTTAGCTCAGCGCGATCGTGCTGTGTCTCCCATGCTCGAACTGTGTTAGTTGACTGAGAGGTCGCGGGTTCGTGTCCCGTGTGGGGCGAACTGCGCAGGATGATCTCTGTCACATAAGCACCGCTTACGATGTGCCGTTGATTTGAGCAGTATACCCAAATGAGCCAGCGCTGAATCACTGAAGATTGCTTCCTTGTAAACACTGTCAGGCAAGAATCAGCAGGTGCGTCTGATGAGAGAGCCGGTGAGCAGGAAGGAGGGGGCAAGCGCTCGCTGCACATGACAACCGCCACACGCTCTATGTTGCAAAGTTACAAGAAAAAGCTGCAAATTTATGAAAGAAAAGTTGCACATTTAAAAAAAAAGTTGCAAATGTACAGGAAAAAGGTGGCAAATTTATGACGAAAAGATGAAAATTTAAATTCAAGTGACACTCTGACAACAATCAGGTTTTTTTCTGTTGAGAACATGTCTGTAACATGTTTTCTGTGACTGACAAGATATTCATTCATTCATCTTCTTCCACTTAATCCTTTTTGGGTCGCGGGGGGGCTGGAGCCTATCCCAGCATCTTTGGGCGAGAGGCAGGGTCCACCCTGGACAGATCGCTAGTCCATCGCAGGGCCAACACAGAGAGACAGACAACCATTCACCCTCACAGTCATACCTAAGGACAATTTAGAATCCCCAGTTGATGCCATTTAACCTAACTTGCATGACAAGACATATCCAGAGAAAATCTGACTGCAGTTCCAAGTCTGTTTTTCTGCTGTGAATTTCCAGTTAGGGAACATCCCCCAAAAAGACCAGTTTGGAGAGAGGGCCTTTCTAGCTACGTAAGCCAGTCCCTCCAGGATTTCTCCATGTTGTCATCGTGTCAATTCACGCAAAATCAGTGATTGGCTATGTCTTTTGCACGACATTGCAACTTTGTCCAACCACTGCAACTTCCCCGCAATTTTGTCCAATCCTCGTCAACTTCCTCCAATTTCACCATGTGGTGATCCGCGGTGGGTGTGCTCTGTCTCTATCTTCCACAGTTGCGCCCAAACCTGCTCCTCTCATTAACACAGCCTTTATAAGGATTGGTGCCCTGCAGTCTACACGGAGATGTCCACGCGCCTCCTGGGTAAAGTACTCTGTGCTTGAGTCTTCCCCTTTCTTCTGTAAGGGAGTTTTGCTTCCTTCATCTCTACAACAGCGATTCATCGTCTGGGATTCTCGTCTCCCCAACTCTGCCGTAAGCTACCTTTTGGAAATGATCCCCTCTGCTCCTGCCTCTCTCTGTTCCCTGTGCACAGGTGGACTTATGTCTTGGCAGACTTCCTCCTTCTCCTGGCAGCGGACCGGATTTCCATCTGCAAGCTGTGGGCCTCCACTCCTCTCCTCGGCAGAAGTGCAGGTTCCCAAAACTGAACTCTTTCTCCTCTGTGGCACCAGCACTGTTTATACTGCACAAGCACCACTTTGTATCAGCAGCACTCTGGTTAACTGGTGAAGAACTGACGCTCTTGGGTGCTGCTACAACCCTCCTGCACTGTAAGATTAATTCATTAATTTGCTCATTCAAGCAGTGTTCAGAGACTCATATTTCTGTCTCTCTTCTCTTTACAGGGTTGCCAGACTCGTCCCCACTCTGCATGTCTTTATCCACTTATTCACACATTCACCCACACTCACACACTCACTCATTCAATAAAGATTATTGTGTTTATTTTGAGCCTGTGTCTGCGCTTGGGTTTTGTCTGAATCATGTCACACCAATCAAATTTCTCCCTGAGTAGTGCTTAAATACTCAGTCTAACCAACCAAATGTGTCACTGCACCGCGCATACTTCCATGTTTACAGAGTATTAATGGAACACATCAGCAAAAAACAGAGTGTGCGATTTAAAAAGAACACTCACCCGTGAGGTTTGCCACACTGTCCCTTCCTCTGCCTGCCCCGGCCTTCTGGTGGACGTTTCACCACGTCTCCATCCTGACCGCATGTACAAAGTGCTGGGTTTGTGTTGAAAAACGTCTGCCTGCTTGAAAATCACCCTGTTATGGGAGCATGAGTAAGAAGAGACGCCATACAACCACAAACAAGCAAGCAAATCTAACACTAAAGCCAGTATTTGTACATTTTATACCTCTCTAGAGGTAAAATCATTACTCCATCTTGTCAGTGAGCTTTAAAACTGTGAATCTCTGGTCAGGACACGGACCAACGTGTGTCTTCCCCCCAGGACTCCCGGTAAATGAAAGATCAGTATCTGATGAGACAGGCGTGTGTCAAGATGCGCAGCAGACAGACAGACAAGTAGGAGTCAGGCACGGAAAGAGAGAGAATATTGGCTGGCTCGGTACCCAGTGGGTGGGGACCGCTGCGGTTTTCAAATGAAGGTGCTGCCATAATTTCCAAATCTCTACTCTTTAAGATGCATTCAGTGCAGTTTAGCTGTTGTGATGGATATTGTGTTAAAGTCTGGATTTGCTGTTGCACAAGTTTTTCTGTATAGCAGAAGTTTCTGCTTAATTTACAAATCACTGTTTAATAGGATTTTTTTTTTGATAATCCTGTGCTTTTCTTGTATTGTTATATAGAATATCACTGCAGTAAACTATGGAAAAAAGCATCTGCTTTAAAATTTGTAATTCTTCCCACAACTTTTAGTGCAAAAAATTTCTCAAAACATGGCAAATTTTATTGCACTTATTAAAAAGCTCCCACAAATTCAGGCTTTTTGGGCCACAACAATCATGAAAACATCCTGTTAGATATTAATCTTACGTATATAGTTAGGTGTACCAATATTGCGGTGCCCTGGGTGTAGTGGGAGGTGATGCTCCACCTTTCCGGTGGTGGTGAAACGGGGAGTATAAGAGGCCATAGTGGAAGGGGCTCTGCCTCTTTTGCTGTGGACTCTTGACCTGTACGAAGTGACTCCTGTTCAGTTCCTGCTCTTATAATAAAATCTGTAAACTATCACCTCGCCTCCTCCTCCTCCTTTTACGGACACAATATTTGGCGACGAGGACAAAAGGTATGTAGTGAGCCGCTACTGCTTTTCGGCCCTTTCTGGAGGCTCTGGGAGAGCCACCCGTTCCCTGGGCCAGGTGGTATGCCGTTTTTGAAAACTATCTCATTGCTCTGGACCTTGGCAAGCTCGAAAAGCTGCATGCGAAGGCAATTCTGGTCCACAGTCTTGGAATGGAGGGCCAGAGGATCCTGAGTACGCTAGGAGGGGGTGACACGTTTGATGATGTGGTGAAGCTCATGGCAGGATATTTTCACGCCCGGAAAACATCACCATGAAAAGAATTCAGTTTCAACAGTGACACCAGTGGCTGGGTGAGTCAGTGGAACAATTTGTGGCAGACTAACGGCAGCTGGCAGGAGAGTGCCAATTTGATGTTTTAGAGGAAGAAATGAGCCGTGACCAACTGGTGGAGCATGTTCTTAGTTCCTCCATGAGGGCATGTCTCCTGACATACACCAAGGAATTGACGCTGATCGTCTTCATGGAATTAGAGCAGCAGTACGAGGCAGCGGAGAAGCTAGCCCAAAATCTCGGCAAAGATGAAAAGCTGCAGAGGGACGAAAAACAGTGCAAGGCACTGGCTGTGGATCTGCAAGGCGAAGACGGCGAAAGCGATGAGGAATATGCCACCACCATAAGAATTAGGTCCGCCCCGGGGATGCCAAGGTGTTATGGCTTTGGATCCGCCAGGCACGGCTACAAGGCAAGAGACTGTCCAGCAAGAGGGAAGCACTGTAGAAAGTGTGGTCCATTTCACCACTTTGCTAGGACCTGCAACAATTCTGAGCAAGGGGACCGGAGACCAGAGACCAGAAGGAGGCTCCTTCACGAGGGAACTCACGGTGGTCCACACGGTTTCACCGAGCATGGATGGGCGCATTTATTGCAACATCGAACTGGACGGGGTTGAAGTGCCGCTGATGCTGGATATGGGATCGGTGGTCTCCATCCTGAATTGGTCCATGGTGAAGAACTTTTTCCCACATTACAGAGTGAGTGAGTCAGACAAGACCTGCTACGGCTACGAAAACCACCCTTTTGACATTGTTGGCTCCCTAATTCAATTCAATTCAATTCAATTTATTTATATTGCACCAAATCACAACACGTTATCTCAAGGCACTTTACAAAAAAAAGGGGGGGTTTAGGCCACGCTCTCAAATTTATAGAACCCAGCAGAGACCCTTAAGAGCAAGCACTGTTGCAACACAGGCAAGGAAAAACTTCCCTTTAACGGGCAGAAACCTCGAGTGGAACCATAGCTCATTGAGGATGGCCATCCGCCTCGACTGGCTGGCCTCGACCTAATGCTGTCAGTGAGGTACAGATCAGCAGTGATGTGTGCCGTTGAGTTCGTGGTGTCCACTGAGGGGTCGAATCTGATGGGCTGTGACCTGTTTTATGGGCTTAGGTTCTCGATAGCCTACGGTGCTGTAGAGGAGTGGTCTGGCTGTGGGCTATGAAACCGACCCATCTTTGTGGGAGATGACAATGAAGTGTGGGATTTAGATTTGCCCAGGGCAAATGAAGATGGGCTGGACCAGCACTATGGAGCGCCACTGCAGGGAGGCTCCGGTGCCAGAGTTCGCTGTATCCTGGAAGGGGGACCCAAACGACACAAATGGAAACCTGCGGCGGTGAGTACAGCCAGCGAGCAGGAACCTTGTAGTTCTGGAGTTCGGCCGAGTGCTACCGTAGAACCGGACGCTGCAGTGGCTGATTCAGCAACAAAAATGAAAGAGAGTGGGGCGAGACCGAGTGGTGCGATTCCCAGACGCACCTGTGAGCGGGATCAGAGGCGGAGCTTAGACCGGGTCAGCTCGAGTCTCTGGCACCGAAGATTTGCTTGGTCACGACGTGTTGGACATAAAAAGCCAGTGAGGACTCCCCTAACTATAGGCGATGAAATCCGCCCTAGGGTTGAGTCCCGGCTTGGAGGGGTTCGCAGAACACGGGATCGATGGGATGACCAGGGACGGTTGCAGGTGGTGATGGCCTGCGAAGACAGTTATCTAGAACTGTCTGATGGATCCAGGAGGCACCCAAACGAGCTGCGGTGTATGGGGGAGAAGATACGCCAGCGCAGCCCGTCTCCAGCAAGGAAACAGCGGAGACGCTCTGGGAGAGAGCCGCCAGATGGACATTTAAGAGGGGGGCCTCCAGGGGGGTCCATAGTGAGATTTTAAAAGGGGAGTTAGGGGTATGTTGTGTCATACTATGTTATGTTAATGATGATGCCATTCTTTTGTGTTTAAAACAGCGTAACTTTTGTCTGAGTTTCCCCTGTGTGTGTGGAGGTGTGAAGAGCTAAAACAAAGAGGGACGTGTGAAATGTTGATTTGCCCCAGTACTGTGTGTGTTTGAAGTGCCCACGTTGTGGGATGGGAGTGCTGGGGTGGGGGATTTTGGGACCGCCATCAGGTTAGTGTACATAGTGTTTGCAAATGTTTATAGTTGAGAATGTTTTAGAAATGTATGTACTGTAATTACTTCAGGATTAATTTTGTTTTGTGTGAGGCCCTTTTATGTTTACAGACTGTAATGATCAAAATGGCAGAACAGTCTGCAGGGCCTGTGTTGTGTGTGTGAGATTGTATATTATATATTATTATGGTGGTGCCCTAGGCTAGGGAGGGGTGACGCCCCACCTCTGGCAGTGGCATCAGCTGCGGTATATAAGCCAGCTGCGGGAGACATATTGTCTCTTCGCTGTGCCTCCTGTACTCGCGGTAGGGACTCCTGTGTTCGTGGTTCTTATTATAATAAAACTTATAAAACGTCACCTCAACTCCTCTTTAATTCGAGACACAACATTTGGCAACAAGGATATACGGAGATGGAGAGGGCTGCTACCACGCTTTGTCCTTTTTTGAAAGCTCCGGGTGAGCGTTGGTCCCTTGGGCCAGATGGTATGTGGCCTTCCAGAACTATCTGTTGGCGTTAGACTGCGGCGACCTTGATAAATTAAGAGCGAGGGCTATTCTGGTCCATAACCTGGGTATGGAGGGCCAGATAATCCTGAGCACGCTTGAAGGAGGTGACTCTTTTGACAACGTTGTGGGGTTCATTGCCAGCTACTTTCATGCCCCTGAGAACCTCATAATGCAGCACATTCAGTTCAGACAGCAGTGCCGGCGACTCGGAGAGTCGGTCCAGCAGTTTGTGGCAGACCTTCGACAGCTGGAGGGTGAGTGCAGGTTTTGGGCTTTGGAGGAGCAGATGGTCCACGACCAGTTGGCTGAACAAGTGGCCTACTCCTTGGCAAGAGTTCGCCTGCTAACTCACGCTGGAGAGCTGTCACTGTTAGTGGCCTTGGAGCTAGTGCAGCAACACGAGGCTGCGGAACAGCTAACAAGAAATCTCGGTGATAACGAAGCCCTGCCCAGGAACGACACATGGTGGAAGGCCCTGGCCTTGGATTTGGACAATGGAAGTGACCATGAGTACGTGGCCATCGTTAAAATAATGCCTGCCCAGGGGACGCCGAGATGCTACAGCTGCAGATCTGGCAGGCACCACTATCGAGCGAGGGAGTGCACAGCGAGGGGCAAGCATTGAGGACGGTGTGGTCTGCTCCACCACTTCGCCAGAGTTTGCTGTAATTTCATCAAGGAGGAATGGAGACCTGCGAAGGCCAGTATGAAGAAGAAAGCACCTACGGTGGTCCACACTGTCTCACCAAACACGGACGGTCATATTGTCTGCAATGTTCTGCTGGACGGGACACCGATACCGCTGTTGGTGGGCACAGGGTCAGCAGTCTCCATTCTGAACTTGGAAATGGTGAGACGGTGTTTTCCCCACTACACTGTGAGTAGAACGAGCATCGCCTGTTATGGATATAGTAGTAATCCCCTTGACATTGTGGGCTCGGTGTGGCTGCCGGTGAGGCCTCAATGTGCGCAGCCGAGTTCATGGTGTCTCGAGATGGAAATAATCTAATGGGCTGTGACTTGTCTGACGGGCATGGGTTCTCCATCACCTGCGGAGAAGTGGAGGAGGGGTCAGGGGAATGCCCGTGGGACCGGCCATTTTATGTGGGAAGTGGCGATGAAGTGTGAGACTTTGGGTGGCCCATCCCAGGTGAAAAGGGATGCCGCCAGCACCAGAGTACGCCAGGAAGACGGGGGCTCCGTGCCAGTGTTTGCGGTCTCGAAGAGGGGGGTCCCGAATGGCATGGTTTAGCTCCCGCGAAGGCGGAAGGGTCCAGAGAGTGAGAGCAGCAGGGATCCGGACTTTGTATATTTATGCTGTTTACTTTGATGTTTGGAGTGTGAATCGGGCTGTAAATTTCGGGAGGGCCTAATTACTGTGCTTGTCATTTTCTTCGGGGGTGGGGTGTTAAGATAAGATAAGATAAGCCTTTATTAGTCCCACAATGGGGAAATTCCAAGATTGCAATAGCACAGGGATAGCAACACTCAGAGCAATAATTAAGAAGATACGGAAGATATAAATAAGAGCAGTGGATATACATACATACACATAAATATATAAATATATATACAAAGTGCGGAGCATTGTAGCAAGATGGAATAAACAGCATAACTGTCTGCTTAGTTATCCTACATAGTATGAATATGTACCCATACATATTGTCACCCTCCGTAGCGACCGATAATGTCCTAGTTGTATATACTGGAGGGGACCATTGTGTAAGTCTATTGTGTCTTTTGCATTCAATACTATTAGGTCGTCACGTTTTTTTTGCTATCTCTGCGAGCAGCCCTGCTTAGGTTATACAGTCTGACAGCCGTTGGTAGGAAAGACCTGCGAAACCTCTCGGTTGTGCACCTAGGATGATGTAGTCTGCTGCTAAATGAGCTCCTCAGTGCGTTCAGTATGTCCTGCATAGGGTGGGACTCGGACTCCAGCAGAGATGACAGTTTAGCCACCATCCTTCTCTCTCCTATCTCCTCCACTGGGTCAGGGCGCTGCCCCAGGACAGAGCTAACTTTCTTGATCAGTTTGTTCAGTCTCTTCCTATCGACTGCTGTAATGCCACTGCCCCAGCAGACCACTCCAAAAGTGATGGCTGATGCCACCACCGTGTCATAGAATGTCTTCAGCAGCACCCCTTGCACACCAAAAGACCTGAGTCTCCTCAGTAGAGACAGGTGTACCAATATGGCGGTGCCTTGGGTGTAGTGGGAGGTGACGCGCCACCTTTCTGGTGGTGGCGTCACGGAGAGTATAAGAGGCCATAGAGCAGGGGTGCTCACATTTTTTTCAGCATGCGAGCTACTTATAAAACAACCGAGTCAAAATGATCTACCCACTACAAAAATGCAAAACATATAATTATTTTCAAATGTATTAAGGATTCTTTGTATGTACAATGTATGTTGATGTACCTTGCATAACTGAATAAGCCAATATTGCACAACACACATAATAAATAACTATTAACATTTTTTTGTAACTACCTGAGTTTACTTTGATGACTTGCACTGAATTGAATCAGCCAGGGATGCATAGTCCGGACAGTAGCTGCTGCGATGGTAGACTGGCAGATGAGGCAAACGCACTTCGAAAATGACATCGTGAAAAAAAAGTCCACCTCCCATTCCGTATGAAAGTGATATGTTTTTGCCTTCTTACTTGGTCCAGCTTTCTCACTCATTTTGATCACCATATGTTTTAGCAAGGGCTTAAAATCTGAGGTAATTTGCTGACTAGCTTGTAAGTTTTGCTGCGCTTAGCGCCGTTGTTTACGCATGAGCGGTGACCTAAAGGTCAAAATTCAGTTGTCATCTGAATGGTTGGCCTGTATGTCAATCAAGTGACGGGATGTTTGATAGGCTGACAAATATTTTTTTTAATATTTTTTAAAAATATATTTTTTTTAATGTCATGCTGCGATCGACCAGTACTACCTCCGCGATCGACCAGTAGATCGCGATCGACGTAATGAGCACCCCTGCCATAGAGGAAGGGGCTCTGCCTCTTTTGCTGCGGACCCTTGACCTGTACAGAGTGACTCCTGTTCAGTTCCTGTTCTTATAATAAGACCTGTAAAGTACCACCTTGCCTCCTCCTTCTTTTACGGACACAACGCATCCCCCGAAATCCTGGAGGGACTGGTAAGCATTCAACTTTATTTATTTATATAGGGCCATTTCACAACAACAGTCATCTCTGCACGGCTGCATGGTGGCGCAGTGGTTTAGCACTGCGGCAGCACAGTTTACCCTTGGCCGGGGGATCGTGGGGATCGTGGGATCGTGGGTTTGATCCCATCCCCGGACCAACAGTGATCTGTGTGGAGTTTGCATGTTCTCCCCGTATTTGCGTGGGTTTACTCCGGGATTTCTCCGGTTTCCTCCCACATGCCAAAAACATGCAGGTTAGGTTAATTGGAGACTCTAAAGTGGCCCTGGGTGTGAATGTGTGTGTGAATGGTTAAGGGATAGCGCCGTATCGTGGCTGCTTCATCCATCCCCTCTGGAGATCAATAAAGTATACTAAATCTAAAAAAAAAAATAAATCTCATAGTCATCTCGTTCCTGCTTATCCTGATTGGTTATAAT